>OW203768.1:17452733-18057493 GCA_934045905.1 Leuctra nigra
ATTCGGACCGAATCTGGATTTGTAAAGTTATAGAATAACTACCCGTAACAAGAACAACTTGTATTTAAAAAAGTAAATTTAGGCCGTGGTAACGTATTACTTTGCAAACAAATGAATTGAGAATGACCTGCAAATTGTATTACATTATTTCGTATAGTTTATTACAATAACAATTATAAGCTACAAAAATTGGTAGGTAATATAAAACACAAATCAAAGGGCATAATATCATAATAAGAAAACAATGTAAAACATAAAAAAAATATTGCTGTTCTGGCAGAAGGTTCTACAGCCGCACATCTAGGTAGATCTTCAAGCCACCTGAGGGCCTCCGGAGTGAGATCGCAGATGTCTCGAAGAGATCCTGTGAATCTGCGTATTGTGGACACTCAGTGGCGATGTGAAACGCAGATTGCACAGGGTGTCCACAATAACATACCTTTTAGTACAAAGACTTATATGAAATCAAATCATACCTATTCAGGTAAATATTACCGGCTCATAAATGGGTCAATTGTGTATGGTCCACGTCAAATCTAACCAGGGATATCCATGATCGCTAGACTCCTTACCATGTGCATGACCCTCCGTGAGCTTGATGACACTTCCTATATAGCGTCAAAATATTTACTTTAATTGAACGAGCGAAGAGAGCGACTCCATATTTTGGCTCTTTTGGCACGGACCTCTTTTTTTCTGTTACTAGATATACAGGTCACAGTTTTCTTCGATCGCGCTGAAATTTTGTACATATGGACGGACCAATTCCGAGCGTTGCACACCCTTTTTTATGATTGGTTCAAATTATAAAAACACTTGTCTTCCGATTGGTAGGTCCGATCAATTTGAAATTTTGCAAAGTTATTGCAACCAACATTGTCTCCAATCTTACAAAGTTTCAGCTAAATCCTCTCATTGGCTAAAATTGAGGTAAATCTTTCATGTGGTTTTTGAAATCTAAGCTAGAACACTGTGCAACCGATCAACTTAAATATTTGTATGGTCATTAAAACCAACACTTCAGGTATTTTTGCTCATTTTCAGACTAATCATTTGTAGTTATTTTCAAAAGTTATTGTCATTTTAAATACATTTTATTCTATACTTGAAATATTTTCAAATGTATACCAGGAATTTCAATTATTTATCAGTTCTATCTTGATGCTTCCGTTACAAGGCCTGTAGAGCAGAGACTTGCAAACGCATATCAAATCACACAATACGCAGGCTCGCTTATCAACGCGGTACACAGAGCGTTTTCCTATAATTAAATTTGTTTCGCTATTAATTTCTTGCGACGAATTACAATTCGATACACAAATTTGAAATTTCGACAAGCAGATTCTACAATAATGATTGGTGAATATACAAATAATTTTGAAGTAAAATTTACGTATAAATGAACAATCTCTCAGATGTAAAGTATAGGTATGATGGAATGGAAATTTACAATAAGCTGGAGGGTTGGGAGTGTGATGGAGCCCATGTCTCGTTTCTTGCCTAAATCCAAGTTAATTAATTGTTCTGGAATGGACCACTAGTCATTATCTTGCTGTGTGACGTCACGAATAAAACAGATGACAGAAGGATGTGGGCCGTGACCGTCAAGAAGGCTGGACAGCACAGTAATCAATAGTAATCAAATAGCAAATGGATCCATTTTGAACTTCAACTGTCTTTCCCCCACACGTTTGATTGGCTTCCTCTCCCACTATATGGACAGTGCTGCTCTAGTGTGAGTAAAGAGAACTATTATTCTACCTTGACTCCTCCCATCACCATTGGTCCATTCAACTATAATATCCGGATATCAGGTGCCGAGTCGTCCCTCATCAGCTGAGTATCATGCTATTGTTTCACGTCGATGTGTAATAAGATCGCAAGTGTCAGCAGTCTTGCTGCGAGTGCACTTGAGTTCAATTCCGCGTCACGTGCATTTGTATGTAGATTTCATTGGTCGCACTCTGTTTGACGTGGACCTCGTGGCGACGGGGCAACCTAGGTGTTGGCTGGGGAGAGGATGCAGGACGATCAGGGCCGGATTAAACTGTTTGGCGCCCCTAGGCTAATTCACCAGATGCCCCCCTCCCCCCAAAAAAAGGAAACAATAATTCCACCCTGTCTATTTCAATAGCCCTCAACTTGCCCCGCAGGGCCTCCTTTGGATTTTTTAACACTTTTATAATGAATCTTGGAATTTAAAATGATGCTCTTTTCTCTTAAAACCATGAAACGACCCTGTTATCACAGAAAGTGCCTAAAATGGGGTATCAAACCCGCGAGGATGAAGGCATTAGAACTTAGAAGACTACACACGCCCCACAGGTATTTTTTTAGAATGCATACACTTTTTGATTGAATCTTGGGTGAGGAAATGGCACCTTTTTCTATCCAAGTCACTGTACCACCTCAAGTTAGGAACCCTCCCTACCATTTGCATGGGGGGGAAATCTCCATATCACCAATTCTATTAAAAAGACTGTGCAGTTACCATATTTTCAGATTACCTACCTACTTTGTATTGATAGTTTGTTTATGATTTCATATTTTTTTATCATAATTTGGCATTTATTTGACACTGCGGCGCCCCCTGGGCTATAGCCTAACTAGCCTAATGGGTAATCCGCCCCTGAGGACGATCCCCAGTATATATATATGTGAAATATGGTTTTCGCTGATAACCTCAGATAGGAAGATGTAAATAAATACCAACTGCAATGAGAAAAGATTTTCCTCGAGTGGGACTCGAACCCACGACCTTCCGATATCCAGTCAGATGCTCTACCAGCTGAGCTATCGAGGCAGTTAACATTGCAGCGGCTGTGTTCCAATATAAGCTGCGTTAGCAACTTACCGAGATTTGAAGATAGGGTCAGAAGACCGTGGAAGATGTTCCACGTTTGACAACTGACTAACTTTACTCGACTTGGCTTCCTCATAAGCAGATGAGTGCGCATATGTGTGAAATATGGTTTTCGCTGATAACCTCAGATAGGTAGATGTAAATAAATACCAACTGCAATGAGAAAAGATTTTCCTCGAGTGGGACTCGAACCCACGACCTTCCGATATCCAGTCAGATGCTCTACCAGCTGAGCTATCGAGGCAGTTAACATTGCAGCGGCTGTGTTCCAATATAAGCTGCGTTAGCAACTTACCGAGATTTGAAGATAGGGTCAGAAGACCGTGGAAGATGTTCCACGTTTGACAACTGACTAACTTCACTCGACTTGGCTTCCTCATAAGCAGATGAGTGCGCATATGTGTGAAATATGGTTTTCGCTGATAACCTCAGATAGGTAGATGTAAATAAATACCAACTGCAATGAGAAAAGATTTTCCTCGAGTGGGACTCGAACCCACGACCTTCCGATATCCAGTCAGATGCTCTACCAGCTGAGCTATCGAGGCAGTTAACATTGCAGCGGCTGTGTTCCAATATAAGCTGCGTTAGCAACTTACCGAGATTTGAAGATAGGGTCAGAAGACCGTGGAAGATGTTCCACGTTTGACAACTGACTAACTTCACTCGACTTGGCTTCCTCATAAGCAGATGAGTGCGCATATGTGTGAAATATGGTTTTCGCTGATAACCTCAGATAGGTAGATGTAAATAAATACCAACTGCAATGAGAAAAGATTTTCCTCGAGTGGGACTCGAACCCACGACCTTCCGATATCCAGTCAGATGCTCTACGAGCTGAGCTATCGAGGCAGTTAACATTGCAGCGGCTGTGTTCCAATATAAGCTGCGTTAGCAACTTACCGAGATTTGAAGATAGGGTCAGAAGACCGTGGAAGATGTTCCACGTTTGACAACTGACTAACTTCACTCGACTTGGCTTCCTCATAAGCAGATGAGTGCGCATATGTGTGAAATATGGTTTTCGCTGATAACCTCAGATAGGTAGATGTAAATAAATACCAACTGCAATGAGAAAAGATTTTCCTCGAGTGGGACTCGAACCCACGACCTTCCGATATCCAGTCAGATGCTCTACCAGCTGAGCTATCGAGGCAGTTAACATTGCAGCGGCTGTGTTCCAATATAAGCTGCGTTAGCAACTTACCGAGATTTGAAGATAGGGTCAGAAGACCGTGGATGATGTTCCACGTTTGACAACTGACTAACTTCACTCGACTTGGCTTCCTCATAAGCAGATGAGTGCGCATATGTGTGAAATATGGTTTTCGCTGATAACCTCAGATAGGTAGATGTAAATAAATACCAACTGCAATGAGAAAAGATTTTCGAGTGGGACTCGAACCCACGACCTTCCGATATCCAGTCAGATGCTCTACCAGCTGAGCTATGGAGGCAGTTAACATTGCAGCGGCTGTGTTCCAATATAAGCTGCGTTAGCAACTTACCGAGATTTGAAGATAGGGTCAGAAGACCGTGGAAGATGTTCCACGTTTGACAACTGACTAACTTCACTCGACTTGGCTTCCTCATAAGCAGATGAGTGCGCATATGTGTGAAATATGGTTTTCGCTGATAACCTCAGATAGGTAGATGTAAATAAATACCAACTGCAATGAGAAAAGATTTTCCTCGAGTGGGACTCGAACCCACGACCTTCCGATATCCAGTCAGATGCTCTACCAGCTGAGCTATCGAGGCAGTTAACATTGCAGCGGCTGTGTTCCAATATAAGCTGCGTTAGCAACTTACCGAGATTTGAAGATAGGGTCAGAAGACCGTGGAAGATGTTCCACGTTTGACAACTGACTAACTTCACTCGACTTGGCTTCCTCATAAGCAGATGAGTGCGCATATGTGTGAAATATGGTTTTCGCTGATAACCTCAGATAGGTAGATGTAAATAAATACCAACTGCAATGAGAAAAGATTTTCCTCGAGTGGGACTCGAACCCACGACCTTCCGATATCCAGTCAGATGCTCTACGAGCTGAGCTATCGAGGCAGTTAACATTGCAGCGGCTGTGTTCCAATATAAGCTGCGTTAGCAACTTACCGAGATTTGAAGATAGGGTCAGAAGACCGTGGAAGATGTTCCACGTTTGACAACTGACTAACTTCACTCGACTTGGCTTCCTCATAAGCAGATGAGTGCGCATATGTGTGAAATATGGTTTTCGCTGATAACCTCAGATAGGTAGATGTAAATAAATACCAACTGCAATGAGAAAAGATTTTCCTCGAGTGGGACTCGAACCCACGACCTTCCGATATCCAGTCAGATGCTCTACCAGCTGAGCTATCGAGGCAGTTAACATTGCAGCGGCTGTGTTCCAATATAAGCTGCGTTAGCAACTTACCGAGATTTGAAGATAGGGTCAGAAGACCGTGGATGATGTTCCACGTTTGACAACTGACTAACTTCACTCGACTTGGCTTCCTCATAAGCAGATGAGTGCGCATATGTGTGAAATATGGTTTTCGCTGATAACCTCAGATAGGTAGATGTAAATAAATACCAACTGCAATGAGAAAAGATTTTCCTCGAGTGGGACTCGAACCCACGACCTTCCGATATCCAGTCAGATGCTCTACCAGCTGAGCTATCGAGGCAGTTAACATTGCAGCGGCTGTGTTCCAATATAAGCTGCGTTAGCAACTTACCGAGATTTGAAGATAGGGTCAGAAGACCGTGGAAGATGTTCCACGTTTGACAACTGACTAACTTCACTCGACTTGGCTTCCTCATAAGCAGATGAGTGCGCATATGTGTGAAATATGGTTTTCGCTGATAACCTCAGATAGGTAGATGTAAATAAATACCAACTGCAATGAGAAAAGATTTTCCTCGAGTGGGACTCGAACCCACGACCTTCCGATATCCAGTCAGATGCTCTACCAGCTGAGCTATCGAGGCAGTTAACATTGCAGCGGCTGTGTTCCAATATAAGCTGCGTTAGCAACTTACCGAGATTTGAAGATAGGGTCAGAAGACCGTGGAAGATGTTCCACGTTTGACAACTGACTAACTTCACTCGACTTGGCTTCCTCATAAGCAGATGAGTGCGCATATGTGTGAAATATGGTTTTCGCTGATAACCTCAGATAGGTAGATGTAAATAAATACCAACTGCAATGAGAAAAGATTTTCCTCGAGTGGGACTCGAACCCACGACCTTCCGATATCCAGTCAGATGCTCTACCAGCTGAGCTATCGAGGCAGTTAACATTGCAGCGGCTGTGTTCCAATATAAGCTGCGTTAGCAACTTACCGAGATTTGAAGATAGGGTCAGAAGACCGTGGAAGATGTTCCACGTTTGACAACTGACTAACTTCACTCGACTTGGCTTCCTCATAAGCAGATGAGTGCGCATATGTGTGAAATATGGTTTTCGCTGATAACCTGAGGTTATCCTCATATATCGCTGATAACCTGAGGTTATCAGCGAAAACCATATTTCACACATATGCGCACTCATCTGCTTATGAGGAAGCCAAGTCGAGTGAAGTTAGTCAGTTGTCAAACGTGGAACATCTTCCACGGTCTTCTGACCCTATCTTCAAATCTCGGTAAGTTGCTAACGCAGCTTATATTGGAACACAGCCGCTGCAATGTTAACTGCCTCGATAGCTCAGCTGGTAGAGCATCTGACTGGATATCGGAAGGTCGTGGGTTCGAGTCCCACTCGAGGAAAATCTTTTCTCATTGCAGTTGGTATTTATTTACATCTACCTATCTGAGGTTATCAGCGAAAACCATATTTCACACATATGCGCACTCATCTGCTTATGAGGAAGCCAAGTCGAGTGAAGTTAGTCAGTTGTCAAACGTGGAACATCTTCCACGGTCTTCTGACCCTATCTTCAAATCTCGGTAAGTTGCTAACGCAGCTTATATTGGAACACAGCCGCTGCAATGTTAACTGCCTCGATAGCTCAGCTGGTAGAGCATCTGACTGGATATCGGAAGGTCGTGGGTTCGAGTCCCACTCGAGGAAAATCTTTTCTCATTGCAGTTGGTATTTATTTACATCTACCTATCTGAGGTTATCAGCGAAAACCATATTTCACACATATGCGCACTCATCTGCTTATGAGGAAGCCAAGTCGAGTGAAGTTAGTCAGTTGTCAAACGTGGAACATCTTCCACGGTCTTCTGACCCTATCTTCAAATCTCGGTAAGTTGCTAACGCAGCTTATATTGGAACACAGCCGCTGCAATGTTAACTGCCTCGATAGCTCAGCTGGTAGAGCATCTGACTGGATATCGGAAGGTCGTGGGTTCGAGTCCCACTCGAGGAAAATCTTTTCTCATTGCAGTTGGTATTTATTTACATCTACCTATCTGAGGTTATCAGCGAAAACCATATTTCACACATATGCGCACTCATCTGCTTATGAGGAAGCCAAGTCGAGTGAAGTTAGTCAGTTGTCAAACGTGGAACATCTTCCACGGTCTTCTGACCCTATCTTCAAATCTCGGTAAGTTGCTAACGCAGCTTATATTGGAACACAGCCGCTGCAATGTTAACTGCCTCGATAGCTCAGCTGGTAGAGCATCTGACTGGATATCGGAAGGTCGTGGGTTCGAGTCCCACTCGAGGAAAATCTTTTCTCATTGCAGTTGGTATTTATTTATATATATATATATATATAATGGAAACTTAGCTTATTTCGCGTTCTATTATGTCTGGGTGAATGTGCGGAGCGACTGAGGAAGTTCGACCGAGAGCGGTGGGAAGGATCTGGTCGTGTAATTAGCCGGAGCGAGATGTAGGATTATTCTAATGTATTTTATAACGTGCAGGTTGTGTCCGATAGTGTGACGGTTTGTGTGAATTAAAATCCATGTTTTAACTTGAACGATTGTCTTCTGTTTAAGGTTGCATGAGGGGATGAGATTTTAAAACCCAAAAGTGACTGAAATTTGGACTTTCACAATTATTTGTTGTTGAACCTGAAGACTCACGGCAATATAAAATAGCTTAGTCACACCGGGCATTATCTGGCTATTTTATGATATTTAAATGAGTTCTACCAATTTGCCCTAATTAGAATGCAGGTTGTACGAGTGAGTACACTTTAATGAAAACTTCATTCGGGCCACCTGCATAAGAAAACGGCTGAATATAAAAAATCGGTATTTTTTGTGCACATCCGGAATCATTACAATTTGTCAGTCTGCTATTTTATAATGTAATGTCATTAATATTTAATTAGGAAAAAATTAAATACTGAAATAAAATTAATTGTGATTATGTTAGTGAGGCCTCAAGATATTCAGTACTCCCCCCCTAACTCAAGAGTTTCATTGTTTACAGCACGTTCCATAGTCATAAATTTCCCAGACCCTCATAAAATAAAACCTTTTTCATACAACCTTTTTGGTTATTGAATAGAAATTGACCCTCGAAATATTGAACACTTTAAGTGCCAAGAAAACAATGTCAGGTAGATTGGCGGAAGGATTCGAACCCCTCACTCTGCGGACCAATTCCACTAGGGGGTTCCCTGGTCACGACAGTAGCATCACATATTGCATTTTGCTGATCCCTTGAAGTTTGAACCCGAAAATCAGTGGTTCCCAACCGGCAAAAAATTCTCCGGTATAGACGAAATTTTATGATTCTAGGAAAGGCGTTGTGTTATAATTAAATATATTACGTTACATTTAACAAATGTCTAAATTCACGTTTGAATTTGAAAATATTTTCGGGCCTGTGGGCCCGGACCTGCAAGTTGCTGGAGCGTCTTTCCCAGAGACACCTCATGGTTTCTGCGCAAACATGACGTATTGTTATACGCAAACATTATTGTTTTCGCAGCACTATGAGAGGAAATTCTATGACCTCACCTTTTCTCCTGTAGGAAGGTCAACTGGGAAAGCGTCTGGCCACATCATGATTCCGTTAGTAACTCGGTCCACTGACTGTTTCCATTCGAAGCCTTTGAGAACGAAGTTAGAATCGTGGATCCAATCGTCTGCCTGCACAAGTAATTGAAAATAACAGGCATTTAAAATTTAATGAATATTTTTTTCTTAGAGTCATAAATTGCATACCCGAATAGGTTGGAATAAGGGGGGAGGGGGTATCTAGATTGTAATGAGCCTACCCCGTCCTCCTGTCTCTGCATGTGATTCAAAAGGAACGTCTGCAAGAAGGACTTCCCATGTCGGAACTTCCCGACCACTGAGACGACCACCAACAGCCTGTCCATGATGTCTTCCTGCATCAGGATCCTCTCAAGATTCTCTTCGTGAAGTTTACAGGTGCCATCATCTTCGAATGAGATTATTTGCAGAGCTTTTTCTGGAATCACATACTTTTTATTTTTGTATTGTTTTTTATTTACTAGGTATAATTAATATGGTAAGTATAATTTATTTATTTACTAGACTTTATGTTAATTCCTCAGTTTTTTAATGATTATTTTAATGTGTAATATGTATTTAAATTTTTGATATAATGTTGTGTTATGTCGTTTTACTTATTTTTTAAGATTTATAATTTTTAATTTTTTAATGTTATTTTTCATTTAAATTTTTTGATGTTATTTTCCTTTCTTATTTTTTTCGAATAGTAGGTACCTACACATTGATATTTTTGTACAGCTGTATGTAATATGTATGCACTCGTTTATCCTGATGTTTACTTAATATTTAGGAGAATTTATCAGCATAAAATTAATTTTGTATTCTCCCAGAACCGTGAACAATTGCTCACTCACCTGAATGTCCAAATATTCGCAGCCTGGGTAGGAAAGACATTCTCGTGGAAACTGCTCCACGATATGGGTGAATTGCGCTCTCCTGCTGCAAAGATCAGAGAATTCAGCCAGTCAGTTCGCGAACTGTTGATACATAAAGTCACACCGTTTCACCGATCGATCTGAATTTTCGCAAACATAGAAAGATCAATTGCCTATGGTCGGTGACAGGCAAAGATGAACCCGCTCTAGCATGGGCCGGCATATACCTGGCAATGCTAAAGTGGATTCATCTTAGCCTGTCCGCGACCGTACACAGTCTCTGCCAGCCTATTAGGACACGCTAGGCAAGATCGGTAAAAATCCCTCGTTTTGAGCATCCTTTCCAATGTACACTCGGCCAAACAAAATTTGAACGTTGACCAAATTTGAATGACTGCTGGTCATGTCCCATAACCAATTTTTTTTTGTCTGGGGCTTAACGTCGCACTGTTCTGCAACGAGGCTAATGGCGACGGATGATGATGATGATGATGATAGAGATGATGGTGAAGAGTAGGTAAGGATGGAAGGTGGGAAGGAGGCGGTCGTGGCCTATTAGTAGGGTACCTTCCCAGCATTTGCCTGTCGACTGAGGGAATATCACGAAAAAAACCCAGTCAGGAAGGACGGCCGCGGGAATCGAACCCGGGCCTCCGGAATACAAGTTCAGAGCGTTAATTAGAGCGTTAAAAGCACTAATTCAGCGCAGCACTAAATATCGGGAGAATTTCAGTTCGATTGCTTTCATGGGGGGTGCCAACTTCACGCATATATATTGACTCCATTTGAAACAAAACCATGATTCTGAAATGTAATTTACATGAAAGAAAATTTCCTTTTGGTGGCCGGACTATAGACTCGACGCACAAAATGTGGTTTGATTGAAGAGCTATTTGACGAATTCCCTCACTGTAATCGCAAATCGAATATGAAATGATATAGCTTATTATCAGATATGATGATAATAGAAACACGTTTGAGCAGATATCGCATTCACTTACGTATTGCAGCTGAAAGAATGAACGTCTTGCAAGGTTAAGTGTCCAGAGGCAACTGTCTGAATAACTGTCTGGCAGCTGGTATGGCAGCGTCTGTGCTATTTTATCTCGCTCTAACAGTGGTGGGTGTCCTTGAAAATCACGGCGTCGTATGTTCCACTCTTCATTCGTATTCATCAAAATGAGAGGAGACCGCGCCGAAAGTTTAAAAAAAAGATATGAAAATTATCAGCGTAAACTTGTAATATAACAGACAAAAAAACAGAGGTAATTTCAAAAAAGTTGAAATGCGTCGCTCGCTTTTTTCTTAGTAGTGTTTAAAGTCGCACTGTTCTGCAGCTAGGCTAATGGCGACGGATGAATGAATGAATGATGATGATTGATGACTGGGAGATGATGGTGAAGAGGAAGGATGGCATCTGGAAAGAAGTAGGTTGTAGCCAATTAGAAGGGTACCTTCCCAGCATTTGCCTGTCGACTGAGGGAATATAGGAAGGACGGCCGCGGGAATCGAGCCCGGGCCTCCGGAATACAAGTTCAGAGCACTAAATCTGAGCCAAAACTGAAAGCATCTGTCCCCCAGTTAGATTTTGGTCAGCTGTGACATCCGAAGAGATGGTCACAGGCATACCTGAGGGGGGCGAGTGCCCCCCCCCCCCCCCGGGTCGAGCCAGTGACCCCCCCCCCGAGGAAAATATTATATTTTCTCATACACTTTCTTGCAGGTACTTCTCTCAAGTAAAAATAAGTCAAATGTGTTTTTAAAATACAAAGTAACTTCATAAAACAGTTTCTCAAATAGCTCGGTAGTGAATTTAATACCGTAACGGCATTTCATGTTTTTCAAAACATCATATTTCAAAACCTAATTTTTTCCCGTACTTTGAAAACTTTTGCACTGTCAATCTTGTCATTCTAAACCTCCTTTAGATTGCAGATCTGACATATTACCCAACATGCTATAAAATAAGATAGTCAGTTTTCAAAGATTTATCTGCGCGCGAGTTTTCTGCTCTATATTCAAATTTCTAAGGGGCCTAATAAAGTAGGATTTATAGGGATTCCTCATACCTTTTAGTGATGCAATTAAATTGTTTACTAAGAAGGAGAATATCCTAGTTTTCAAGCTTATCAACGCGTTACACAATGAAATGAATTATGTAATGAAATATGCCGATTGTATTTGAATTGTAGACTCCAACTGCAACTGATTGCAACTTTTAGCGTCGAATTCATGTGAAAATTGCTTTTGACCTCTAAACCTCTTGTCCTGACCTCTTTCTAAACCGCTACATGCCTTTGAACCCAAGATAATCTGATTAAATGCATCAAAGGAGCAGGGATCATTTTTATTTGACTTCTGTGAATGCATTTGACTAATATTTCGAAACAGGCATACTTTATCAATAAATTGCCACTTACTATTGCATTTCTTGACCGATATGTCTGCACATTTTCAAAAACACCAAAAATGTCTGTCCCAATGACCATGATAAATTTTACGGTAATCTACTAATGCTAGGGCTGCTATATTAGTGCTACTAATATACCTCCAATCAGACTGATCATATTGTGAACATCCCACTTATAAAACAATTTTTTGCACTACCTATACCTTATAAAAAAGCTGGGACCATGACATATAACGAACTTTGAGTCGAAATAATCAGTAAACCATGAACTAATACTGCTATACAGGGATAGATAACGCCGTATCAATTACATGCTAAACGACAGTCCCTATCCGTGTCCTGTTTTCAAATAAAATTCACAGAAATAAAACATGGTCGACCACTGAAAGCCCAAAATTGTGAGATTTCTTGTCAAGTTGACACAATGCCTACACCAATATATTACCAAAACATGATTTATATAGGAGCGCCAATACAATATCGACTTAATTAAACCAGACAAACCTTAATAAACAGCTTATGTACAGAGAAGAACATGTCAACATGAAGGCGGTTTTTCAAATTCTTAAATATGGACGGAAAAATTGAATAGTTTCATGCTGATGTCTTGCTAATTTACATATTTACTCTCTGCTTCATGGGCAATTAAATAAACACTGATTCTTCTTCTTTGGCGTGGGAGTATTCACAGTATTGTCAGTTATTTTACGGATGAAGAAACAATTAAAGAAAATCTTGATATATGTAAAAAAGCAAGTAAAATATGATAAAACATTTTTGTATCAGCTGTTTCAATGAAGTGACTTTCAGAAGGCTGTGGTTTATATTACTTTTTCTGCATGCATGAAAACTGCATGAAAACGAATGTATAGAAATGTTTAGAAGGCTAAGGTGAACCGGGTAGTTCAAATGAAACGCGAAGTTATCTATATCCCTGTATAGCTGTATTAGTTCATGAGTGAAGTGAACCAAGTTATGACTTCGACCAAATATGGATTGGGCTCGAACATTGGTGGAATAAGAGACAATGCACTTCAGCCCTTCTACTTCTGAGGTACAGAATAATTGTCTATATAGTAACTGACGTGAAAATGATTCGAGCTTTCATAGATTTCACAGGAAGTAAACTAGATAAATATGTAGGTACTTGATACGCTATCATTCAAACATCCGGCTTCTTTAGAAATTGGCTTTACCAGTACGATAAGAAATAACTGAAGTTCAAAGGTTAGCTCATGAATTAAATGACTTATTGATTGTAGGCCTAATTGAGTAGAATTGGTTAAACCATGCGGTCCTTATCAAAATGAGAACCAAATCTCTACACTCTACCTTTATACGTATGCTTATTATACGTATGACTTATACCACAGACTAGGATGCATAACTTGTCAGATGTTTTCAAGATCTAGATATTTATTTCGAGCATCCATCTGCCAGGGATTCTGGACATACCATAAGCCATAAGACATAACGAGGAAACCAAAAGAACTGGCAGACAAAATAATGTTATTGATTCGTATGTTGTATTTGAAGTTACCAGGGGCGTAGGAGGGTGCCAGGGAACGATTGTTACTGTTTATACTTTGACACCTCCTGATAATGTTATTTTTTACTTATATTATTTGTAATTACAAAAATGGTGCAAATAATATTGCATAATTTTTGCTTAGTTTATAAAATGCACATGTTTGTTCCATTAAAAGTTACACGTCTACAACTTCATCATCATCATAATAGGTATATCTATATTTTAGTAATTGATATATAAATACATTTGAAAAGGTTACCAAAACCGATTCAGATTCGTAATTTGTAATAAAAATTAGGGAAATTCCCTGTGGGTCCCTCCCCACCCCTATTCTGCTTTGGCCATGCACATGGCAATACTATCCACTGATGGCACCCGTGGGTGCAAATCAAACTTGCCCCCCTGTGGACGCCCGGCATGTTGGTTGGGTAATCAATTTGGTAAAATAAACGACAAGGTATTCAAAGATATTATGAACTGTTGGTTTGTGATCGTGATCCACAGCGTTCGGTACTCCTGATATTCAACCTCTCGCGAAGTAATTTCAAATTTCATTATCAACACTCTCAGACTCATTGGAAAGTTCTAATGATCTATTGAATATTATACTAAAATGCAGGTAATTAGATTATTTGTTCCCCGGATATCGATACCTAACAACAATTTACTCATGTTACATTAGAGATTATTGATACCTACAACTACCTAATTCAATTATTTTTATCTTTACTTACTACCCATTTGCTTTAGATACAAAAAGGCGACATTCAATCAACATAATTATGAACATTGAACATAATTTTTCTGTTAAACCATAGAATTTGTTCACCGAAGGAAGAAATCAAAATAACACGGTAAAGATATCAACAGGTCCATCACAATCACTGTCTGTATGGTATACAGTAGGAGCATGCCTTGTAGTGCGATTAACTGGCATTTTACCTAATAATCTCCGGCTAGCTTAATTAATTGGGTACTTAAAATTGAGAAGTTCATAGTATATGAGAAGATTGTAAAGTATACACATAACAGAGTAAAGGTATTTTGTGTTTTTATTGTCAATAATCAGCAATTTAACTCTATGTTTCATTGTCTTCTTCTTCTTCACCCTCATTAAGTTCATCAGACTCTTTCTTCAACTTATCGGTTCGAGGTGTATTCGTGTCGTTTTGACTCGATAGTGCTCTTGTTTCGTCTGAAAGAAAGAGAAATTCAATGTCAAAATTGTCCAGTGGGCCCACTGAGAGAAAAGATTGTATTTTTCATTAAAAAATTATATATTTTTTTTTAAAACTGGCAATCATCGTTTGCAGGGCTATTGGGGAACTTGTTACTATGCATGAGAAATGAGAATGTTTATCATATCTTATTACAAACGGAAGTTTGAGTGTTTACTCAAATAAAGATTCATTTCTTGATTTAGATTTAGATTTAGATTTATATTGTACACATCTTACAAGTAGTGGGTATCCACAAGGTGGTCAGGAACAAGAGCAGTGGCGGTCTGGCCCGGGATGCCGGGATGCGATCGCATCCCGGGCCCCTGTGGTTTAAGGGCCCTTTTTCCCATTTTATGGGCCCCGAAATAAATTTTACTGTCTTTTTCATATTTAACCAGCATTTTTAGTCATTTTACATAAATTTTTTCTATCTCTACTTCGTTTTACGGGCTCCGTCACATGTTTATCCGGGCCCTTTGCCTCATCGCATCCCAGTCCTTTTCATCCCAGACCGCCCCTGAACAAGAGTACAATGAAAATTAATAATATGGAATAATATATAAATATAGCCAGCTCTCAAGATCCTTCTAATTCTTGCCGTCTTCCCTTCCTTCATCACCGTCCTCCTCGTTCTTAGTTGTCAGCATATGTCGAAACTCTTTTACTGATATGTCAGTCATGTTGATGTCTTGCAAGTTGTTCCAGTCACGAATGGTTCTGGCCAAAAATCGATCAGGCACGTAGGAACTTTATTTTGAGTGAGGGGGGGGGGGGGGGGGGTCAAAATTTTCGGGGATCGATGAATGTGAGAAAATGGTAGTTTGCCGTTACAAGGGGGTTGGGATTCTGGCCCCCCAGTTTGCCCCGCAGGGTTTTTTTTGAATTTTTTATACAAAATAATCGAATTTAAAGCTATTTTGGCATTCTTTTCAAAGAAATGTACAATGTGTGATATATTATATTCTGTGGAAACTTTAGACAAATTTAATATAATCTGTAACTGTAACTATTTGTTTTTATAGAAGCCCCATTGGCCCCGCAGGGAATATTTTGAGCTTTTGCTACAAAATAATCAAATTTGAAGCTATTTTGGCATCCTTTTTAAAGACATTTAAAATGTGTGATATGCAATATTCTTGGGGAATTTTAGACAAAATGCATTAAATCTGTACATTTTGTTATTTGATAAAATTCCTAATGGCCTCACAGGGAGTTTTTTAAATATCTAGTAAAAGAGCATCAATTATAAATCGATTCTGGAATTCCTTTGAAAAAGGTTGCAATAAATAATATTGCAATAAATGAATAAGCAATAAGATACATCTGTAGTACCTAGGTATTTGTTTTGGTATCATAGTTTAACGTACTAATTCTTAAATTTTATTCATGAGGATGATCACGTTGAACAAATGAGTTATTGTCTCATTGGATAATACCTCTGTTCAATTAGTTTTGCAAAACATAGAAAAATTTTGGGAGTTCAACCTCATAATGGAGCAAATCTCTGAATTTTTTTTATCTCTTTATCAAAATTTTTGTGTATCTGGGGTTGATATCTGGGGGTGTCAAAATGAAAAGTGGGGGGTCATTGACCCCCACTCCCCCTCCCCCCCCCCTTCCTATACGCCTGTTATCGATGAAATCAAATTGAATGTCACTTCTTTTTTGATTAACAAATAAATAAATTTTGTTCATTAAATATGAATTCTTTCATTATCACTTGTGGTTTGACCTCACTACCAACCCAAGTAACCCCTACATATTAAACAAATTTGTCCCAGATTCCGGAGTGATAAGTAATAGCAGTTAGGTAAAGCAAGGGAAAGTTTCAATCGCCGAATAAGCAAGTCAAACTCAAAGAAAAGTTCAAAGGCTAAAATCCATTGCCATTGTAAGTTCCTTTAAAAAACAAAGAAAAACACATTCAAACAATTTTGGAAGAAATTTTCTGACCTAAAACTATACAATAGTCTTTGTGAACTTCCAAATCTCCTTTAAAATGGTTTGGTGAAGTAGGGGGCCAAGTGGTATCCCGTAGGCCGGTAGGATCCTTGTGAAGCCCTAATGATTAGATAAAAGACAAACTTAAAGGGATCCCTTGGTACATTTTAAATTTAATGCTTTGTAGGTTACCTAGTAATAATTATTTGATTTTTAGTGCAAAATTTAATATTTTCTTGTCTCAATGGCTGCCGTATGAAGTTTAATTTTAAAAATGTGCCAAGTGATAACCCTAAGTTTGTCTAATCATGATTAAAATTTGAGATAAATTAGTTCATGAGTAATGGTCTCCAATCGTATTGGAAATTTCGTAGTTTTGAGCGGTTTTGTTGTACCTATAACTGGCGCTCAATTAACAATGCAAGAAGCAAAAATGAAAAAGCACGTATACTAATATACAATCAGACTGATCATGTGAACATCCTATCAAAATTACATCTACTAATGAAACAATTTTTGCCTCTCAATTTTCTAAAATGGCCGAGTGCTTGTATCACCTTTAGGCTGCGTTTCACCAAGATTCTAAACCCGGTTTAGAGGCGGTAAACCTGGATTAAGGGCCTCTAAACCAGGTTTACCGCCTCTTACCCGGGTTTAGAAACTTGGTGAAACGCAGCCTAAAACTGTCAAATGTGTAGTCTATTGAACATAGTGCCTCTTACTGCATGGACATATTTCCAGGCGGTTTCAGAATTTTATTTCTCCGGAAATTTTAAATCCCTATTCTCACATCATAAGGTTCCAATCTTATTGTACACATTTTTACTAGAGGTGACTTTCATCGTGAGTGTGAGTGAGTGTGCACACCACTGCTAAAAGTCGTGCGTGAGTGTGCAAAATTACTGGTCACGCGTGAATCGTGTCACGCGTCGTGTGACTAAGTAATATTCACAACTGTGGGGGTAGTATCTTGGCCTATTTCAGCGTTTCATAAGTCTTGAAGATCTATAATAGATTTTATAATGCAGCCATTTCAGCGTCCCAAATTGGTTTCCCAAGCGTTAAAATTTTAAAAAACGCTCTGCTGGGCATGACTTTTCTTAATTTTTACATAATTTTTCATTGCCAAAAACAGGTTATGTTCATTTTTGCCAGGGATCGGTGTTCAAGAAAGTTGTGATTGTTATTTCAAATTATGGGTTAATTTTTTAAGACCATTGATAAACAAATTTGAATATTTTATGCAAAGGTACCTTTAATTATTATTGGGTATAAGAAAATACATGTAAAGGTGGTCCATAGCCAAGATACATCTAAAGCTACATTTGACTCAACAGTTCTTTGTAAAAAATTGCATTGTGCATAAAAAATATGAGGATCTGATCTGACCTTGAAGGACTTCACCCAAACAATTACCATAAGATTTTGTAGTTATCAACCTGAGTTACTGTGCGTGAGTTGTAATTCGTGAGTGTGCATGAGCGTGAACGAAATGCAAAACCCGCGTGCGTGAGTGAAATATGTGTCCGCATGACGTGACCGCGCGTGAGTAAAAAATCACTCACGCGCTCACCTCTAATTCCAACGTCATCATTCCAATCCAATGATCCACTCACCAGCAAGAGTAATAACTAAGATCCTCTCCCCGATGTGTCTCTCCATTGAGTGTGCGACTGTCACGTTGTTCTGTCCTGCGTAAGTGGCGAGCGCCAACGATATCCGTCGTCTGGCCTTCTGATGCAGCTTTGTGACGTTGATCTCGACGCTCGTACGGTCGCCAGCTATCAGATCAGCCAACTCGTAAACTGTGTCCACCGTTAGGATTTCAAACACCTTTGATGGAGCCACTCGCTGCCTTCTACTCTTAGTCCCATTAGCTACTTGTTCTGCAAAATGAAAGACAAATGTTAACATAACACTTCATTGAATAAGAAAATGAAGAAGTTTATGTACCGGTAATGTATAGAAATCCTACTCTGGACGACGCCGGTACTAAATAGTAAATATAAAAAGTAAAAACACAAATTAAAATACGGCTCAGGCAATATTTCGACAACGCATTCGGTTGTCTTCTTCAGGCCTACTCCAACTGCTCTTCTGTAGGCCTGAAGAAGACAACCGAATGCGTTGTCGAAATATTGCCTCCGTATTTTAATTTGTGTTTTTATATTTAGTACCGGCGCCGTCCAGAGTAGAGTTTCTATAACTTTATTCAATGAAAATGTAGTCTTTGAGGACTGAAGAAAGTTGCTTCTTCAAAGCTTTCTTTTCTTTAGTTTTGTCATCACTCATCAGTATCACCCCAATAAAATGTTAAAACTAGGGGTGTTCAACGATTATTTTATTTAAATCGATTATTAATTCGATTTTCGTAATGGTAATCGATTAAATAATCGAATTTAATCGTATTGATATATAACTATATGTCATCATGTTCGGGGTGGTCATCATATCATCTTTTACGGCAATATATACCTCAACAATGAAATGTGTCCGGGAAGCAGTGTTTTTCCAGATAACAAAAAAAATTATCTAGATAAAGATAAGATAACTCAGTTTTTTTGTTATCTAGATAAGATAATAGATAATTTTTTAAGACTTTATCTAGATAAGATAATAGATAACTCTCAGTTATCTAGATAATAGATAAGATAATTTTAATAGAGGAGTTTTAGGGAAAATGCTTGAATTTTGTGAGGCTATTGAGTTCACTAATCAACGTGCTTATTTCAAAAGGACTAGCCTGTATTGTGCTTTTAAACAGAGTCTAATAACTCTATAGGAAAGGCAGAATTCATTTCAATAGGCCCAACTTTCAATACTCTGCTAAATTTTAAACAGACGATTAGAAATATAATGTCATGGCAACAACCAATGACATTTCTTCAATGATCACTAGTGTTAACGTATTTAACAGAGTATTGAAAGACCGATACCCTTGTTGTAATCCAGATTCAAGACAAGTATACTTTGAAAAAACATGTTGTTTTACGTTACATCTGGGAATGAGGGCGTTCGATTTGAATAAATCGCGGGATAATATTTAATATAAAATATTTTTTTTAGACACTGTGTAGTCAATTTGGCTGAAAAGCAATATTAAATTATTGTTATCTATTATCTGGGATTTAGATAATAGATAACAGATGTATTTATCTAGATAAGATAATAGATAAATGATGAAATATTGATCTAGATAAGATAATAGATAACAGAAAGTTATCTAGATGAGTTATCTAGATAACTTTATCTAGATAAGGAAAAACACTGCCGGGAAGGCATTCATATTTACTTCAAAGACGCTGTAATGTGCCGTAATTCATTCAATCATCACTTGGTAATGCGAATGAGATTGAGAAATACACACTGAACTTGGGAAAATACACACAAACATGAATTTATCACTAAAATATTACGCACACAAAGAAAAATATTGACTGAATGAAGGCAGCCACTTTAGATGTTGTCAAGTGCAACCATTTTCAAGGCGGCAAATTCTAATTGATATAATTTGATTATTTTTTCTAACATCGATTAATCGTTTTGAATAACATAATCGATTCGATTAAATTGTAATCGTGAACACCCCTAGTTAAAACCTACCTTAGCATTGCGGTTATTCAAACTTGCTAAGGCAAACAATCTTGCTGAAAAATCTTGGATAGATCTTGCCAAGATTTTACAGCAAAAAAACCTCTACTTTTGAGTCCATTAACTTACAGGCCATTTGTCTCGTATCCTGAAAAATATCAGTCCAGTCTCCCCCCCCCCCCCCCCCCCCCCCCTTCAAGGGAGACAATTCCCCCTATGATAAAAGACCTACAACCCTCTGGGCCTGCTTAAATGACACATCTCTGACTCACTCTTTTTATCTGCTACTTCATTGTTCAGTCCTACATTATTATCACACTGATTATCAACATTCGATGTGTATTTCCCCTTCTTTTCTTCGGGTGTTCCGACTTCGTCCGATGTCAGGAAAGAGAGTCGTTCTCGCTTGGCTTTAGGCAGTGAGCTGGTGTAATGTTGAATCATGTCGGCTATTGCTGGAGATCCTTCTTGTAACGGTATCTACATAATAAATAATCAAACAATAAAAGATTGTTAAGGCTTTCATAACATGACTTATACATATTAAAATCTTCCGGATATAGTTGTGGACTAGAGGTGAGCGCGTGACGTGAGTCACGCGTGACTCACGCGTGACTCACGACTTTTAGCGTGATTGTGCGTGAGTGTGCACACCACTGCTAACAGTCGTGCGTGAGTGTGCAAATTTACTGGTCACGCGTGAATCGTGACACGCGTGTCACGCGTGACCGGTAACTTGGCTATTTCAGCTTCCTAAATTGGTGTTATTTCGTGAAAAACAAAAAAATGCCCTGCGGGGCATGATTATTCTTAATTAAAAAACAAAACATTGTCAACAACAGATTTCTGTGCTTTTGACCAGGGCTTAGTGTTCAGAAAAGTTGCGATTGTTATTTCAAATTATGGACCCTTGATAAGCAAATTTAAATATTTTATGCATACTACCTAAGTTGTTATTACTGGGTATACCTATAAGAAAAGAGAGTAAAGGTGGTCCGTGGCCAAGTTACATTTCTTATGCTACATTTGAGTAAACAGTTATTTGTAAAAAAAAAGAGCTGTGTCGTGTATCAAAAATATGAGGACTGACCTAGAGGGACCTGACCTAAACAAAGCATGTTGTATACTTTTCAACGTGAGTGACTGTGCGTGACTTGTAATTCGTGAGTGTGCGTGAGTGTGCATGAGTCCATAAGATTTGCTGCGTGAGTGTGCGTGATCGTGAGCGAAATGACGAACCCGCGTGCGTGAGTGTGCGTGAGTGGAATACGTGCCCGCGTGACGTGACCGCGCGTGAGTCAAAAATCACTCACGCGCTCACCTCTATTGTGGACGCTTTTAAAAGTATGTAAACGGTATTTGAAAGAAATGGATTGGCTGAAAAAAATGTGATTGCATCATCCAATCAAGTCTAACTCGTCATTTACCTCTAGAAGGTGAGCTCTGATTTCATTGATAATGACAAGGATTGATCGTCAAGGAGCCTGACCAGCAGCCAATCCGTTTCGTTCAAATACCGTTTTATGATTTGTCGGGTGTACTTAAAATCAAACAATTAAGATTCTACCTAAACCAAAGAAACTATTGAATAGGTACTTTCCTCAATTTCTGCAGTCGATAATCCGTCCAGTGGTGGCGGTAGTGAACATACTCCAATGCTAGATAGCGACAGTGAAGGTGTCCAATCACGACGCAGGGATGTTGTGTTATGCCAGACTACTGCATGGTGATTGGACATCTCATTGTCACTAACCGTCACCGCTACATGACATATGGAGGGGCGGATTATCAACCGTAGACATTTTCCATAGTAGCTTTGTCTAGGAAAGCCTATCCATTAGTACAACAGAAACTATCCAATGAATGCAGAGTGTACCTACTACTCGGATAAATTAAAAAACATAATCCTAATAGCTATCATATGAACTTATCGATTATTTCACAGCAAACGTACCTATCAAAATTAGAAATAGGTAAAAATGTGTTGAAACATAACTGTAGGTACTTTAACCTAAAACGCATGCATGAAATGTCACGTGGTAAGCTGTCGCATGGCCCTTCTGACTTGAATATCGCAAGGATGTACGAATAGAAGGTAAGGTGTTATAAATATATAAAGATGAGTCTTACCACTTCCACACACTCTTTGAACAAGCCAGCTAAATGTTCATTTGTATCATATAAATAGTCGTAAACAAGGGACGATGTCAAATCCTCTGTGCTGTCCACCATGTTTAAAATTCACCAAAATAAAGTGAAGTTAGCATCAAAACTAGAAACATGAACTATTTGGCGGGAAGGCATTTGAACATTTGGAGGGATTCATATATTCAGCATTCAGCAAGTAGCAATAAATGTAAATATTAAAGTTAAAACTCCTTAATTAGACGAAATTGAAAAAACACGAACTTGTAAAAAGACTGCCAAACACTTCCACATCTAAAAGTAAGACTGAGATCTAAAAGGAAAGCCAACCCATGCTGGATGTTCTGCTGTTCATTTACAAGGAAACTGTTGATTTTGTATATTATTCCATCATTGATACATTACCTCTATGATTGATATCATTATCATTGCATTGAAACAAGTAACCTTAAAATAACTTTCTTTCTTTAAATTATTTTGCATAGAATCATTATATTTGAAAATATTGTAATTAAATAAATAAGTATTAGTCTGTAGTCTGTACCCTCTACTGTCAGTAATTTACTAATTTATAGTAAACCTAATCCCCATAAAAAAACACTCCGTGTAAAAATACCAGCCAAGTCTCTTCAACTATAAAAAAAATAGAAGAAATCTAAAAATTCAGCACTGAAAAGTAGTGATATCAAGAAAATGGGCCAAGTCAAAACTTAATTTTAAAAACCAAAATATACTTGGCGCATCGTGTATATAAATAGTATAAAAGTATATGTCAAAAATCAAATGTACCTGAATATATATAATATACCTATAGTAATGCCCTTAAAAACGATGCTCCAAGTATATTTTGGTTTTTAAAATTAAGCTTTGACTTGGCCCATTTTCTTGATATCACTACTTTTCAGTGCTGAATTTTAAGATTTCTTCTATTTTTTTTATAGTTGAAGAGACTTGGCTGGTATTTTTACACGGAGTGTTTTTTATGGGGATATCAATAATTTTTTTAGTTTATTTACACAACTTGTAACACATATCGGAGCAACAATGACTAATTCCTTTAAAAAAATACGTTATTTCCTAATTGGTTACTAAGAACAATTGTTTTTTCTAAATATAAGCTTAAAGTGATATTCCATGAAGAAATGCGAAAGCATCGTTCCAATCGGTTCAGCCGTTTTCGAGATATGGCATCACTTCCGGTTTTCAAAATGGCGGCTGAAATTACTGCCACCTAGAATTTATTTCTATAAATGTTATGTATCATTATAAGCCTTCTGAATATATAGTCATTGTAGTTAGAGGAGATTTTAGTCAGATTTGGCATATTTGTGATATTTATGACGTCATTTCCTGTTTCAATAATAACAAATGTCTATTTTGACTATTGATTTTCATGTAGATGACCGGCTGAATCGATTGGCGTAAATTTCGTTCCGATCGGTCAAGTTGTTTATGAGTTATGACGTCACTTCCGGTTTCAAAATGGCGGCACAAAATCCTTCATAACAAAAGGCACCTCAGACGCCAAAAGTGCACATGTGGTAAAAATTTCAGATTGATCGGTTTAGCCGTTTAGGCTGTGGCCCTCTCAATAGGGTTCCCTGATATCATCAGAATCAACATCAGATAGCTTTTAAAAGGGGTGTAATTTCACTGTTTTCTCGGTCCTCTAGCTCGCAAATGGCATAACCTATTGTTCCTTAATTTGGTATATGATGTGGGGTGGGCCATAGCTCGAAATTAAGATATTTCGCAACAATGGAGATTTCGCAATTTTGAGATCCAGTAGGCCGAAAATGCCATGTTGTTGCTTACAGTAAAAGTGTTTGGTCTGCTCCTCAGTTTATTTACGGTATGTTGAGTGACTGTGAGTGTACTGTGTACTGTATGACTTGGCTGGGTGGAGCGACCGCTCCACTAGATAGTTATACCTAATTTTACAGTTATTTTATAAACCACAGTGCTTACAGTAGTACCTCTACTAATTTACCTACACAAAAGAGAGATCATTGTTTCGCTCAAGAACTACTTTTGTGTGGGTATTTTGTTGCAATGCAACCAGTGATGATTTCAGACATTTTATTCGGGGGGGAGGACTAATGAAAAACTGGGGTGCAAAATTTAATCTGGAGAGGGGGGTGGGTGTACCCCAACGTAGTCCGCGTAGGAACTACTTTCATCATGGGAGGGGATTGCGACACACAGAAGGGGGTCTGGGGGGGGGGGGGGGGGCAAAGCCCCCTAGCCTTAACTTTACAATGTCATTAAGGGAAGGGCAGGGCGTTTTTTGAATTTAAACCAGTTAAAAGTGATTCTGGGGCTTCAAATGCACAAACCGAAGCAAAAAAACCCTGCAATTGTTAAATGATCGATTCTGGGATGCTAAACTTCTCAAATTACAGCAAATAGCTATTTAGCTATTTTTCGTTTTAATGAAAACATAATTTAAGAATTTTGTTTCTATAGATTGTTTTGTCTCTGAGCTCGGGGGGGCCTAAGTACCTTCTCGGGGGGGGGGGGGGGGGGGGGGGGGGGCTGAGCACCTCCCTCCCCCCCCTCTCCCGAGACATGCCTGAAATCATCACTGAATGCAACTATGCCAAATGGGGATAATTGAATATTTATTTAATCAATTATGATTGGGCGATGATGATGATGATGATGAAGAAAAAGAAGAATAGGTAGGTTAGGATGGACGGTGGGAAGGAGTTGGTCGTGAACTTAACACACTTCCAGCCCAATCGGTCAATAATATATACAGACTTATTTCTATTCAGTAATTTACTAATTTACAGTGAATTTGTATTAACATACAGTTCGTTTTTCCTATGTTTGAACTCTCACCAGACGGCGCCACCGTCACTTACTCTGTTAGGCCGAGAAAGACAACATTGCATGGTGAACGCGCAATGAAGTCTTTCTCGGCCTAGCAGAAAAACTGCCTATCAGCGCATTCTGTTGCGAGTTCAGACATAGGAAGCACAAACTGTAGTTACCTAATTTTACTAGGTCCGTGAAGTTAGCACCGCCCATTAACGCACTAATTATCTCATGTGTGGGATGAATTAGTGCACAATTAGTGCGTTCGATCGGCACTAATTTTATAATTAGTGCGTCATCCGTTTCCGAGAAAAACGCACTTTACTATGGGCGGTGCCAACTTCACGCAGCACCGCCCATTGACGCACTAATTTTCAAACCCACACAGGCAATGGGGTTGTTCACTGCCATTTGCTCTCACTCGCAGCGCTAGCGGCATTGGAGGTGTCTCACTCTGATTGGTTGGTCTCTGAATTCAAGATCTCTGAATCAAACTCCCGCCAAGGTTTAAAAACCTTCCATTCCGCTAGATGCATTTTGATTGGCTCTCTCCCGGACGATTAGAACAGCAGCGCCATCTACAATAGTTTTGCGTGAACAACCCCATTAGTGCACAATTAGTGCGTTCGATCCCCCCCATTCCCATAATTAGTGCGCACTTACTTTTCGAGTTATTCGTGAAAAACCGTGGGCGGTGCAGCACCACCCATTGAAAATTTCAAGGTTTTCAGCACGCCATGTTTTAGTGCACAATTAGTGCGTTCGATTCCCCCCATTCCCATAATTAGTGCGCACTAACTTTTCGAGTTATTCGCGAATAACCGTGGGCGGTGCAGCACCGCCCATTGAAAATTTCAATGTTTTCAGCATGCCATGTTTTAGTGCACAATTAGTGCGTTCGATCCCCCCCATTCCCATAATTAGTGCGCACTTACTTTTCGAGTTATTCGGGAATAACCGTGGGCGGTGCAGCACCGCCCATTGAAAATTTCAAGGTATTCAGCACGCCATGTTTTAGTGCACAATTAGTGCGTTCGATCCCCCCTATTCCCATAATTAGTGCGCACTTACTTTTCGAGTTCGAGTGCTTACTTTTCGAGTGCTGCACCGCTCACGGTTTTTCACGAATAACTCGAAAAGTAAGTGCGCACTAATTATGGGAATGGGGGGGATCGAACGCACTAATTGTGCACTAAAACATGGCATGCTGAAAACCTTGTAATTTTTAATGGGCGGTGCTGCACCGCCCACGGTTATTCCCGAATAACTCGAAAAGTAAGTGCGCACTAATTATGGGAATGGGGGGGATCGAACGCACTAATTGTGCACTAATTACCTGTGTGGGTTTGAAAATTAGTGCGTCAATGGGCGGTGCTGCACCGCCCACGGTTATTTACGAATTACTCGAAAAGTAAGTGCGCACTAATTATGGGAATGGGGGGGATCGAACGCACTAATTGTGCACTAAAACATGGCGTACTGAAAACATTGAAATTTTCAATGGGCGGTGCTGCACAGCCCACGGTTTTTCACGAATAACTCGAAGAGTAAGTGCGCACTAATTATGGGAATGGGGGGAATCGAACGCACTAATTGTGCACTAAAACATGGCGTGCTGAAAATCTTAAATTTTCAATGGGCGATGCTGCACCGCCCACGGTTATTCACGAATAACTCGAAAAGTAAGTGCGCACTAATTATGGGAATGGGGGGAATCGAACGCACTAATTGTGCACTAAAACATGGCGTGCTGAAAACCTTGAAATTTTCAATGGGCGGTGCTGCACCGCCCACGGTTATTTACGAATTACTCGAAAAGTAAGTGCGCACTAATTATGGGAATGGGGCTGATCGAACGCACTAATTGTGCACTAAAACATGGCGTACTGAAAACATTGAAATTCTCAATGGGCGGTGCTGCACCGCCCACGGTTTTTCACGAATAACTCGAAGAGTAAGTGCGCACTAATTATGGGAATGGGGGGAATCGAACGCACTAATTGTGCACTAAAACATGGCGTGCTGAAAATCTTAAATTTTCAATGGGCGGTGCTGCACCGCCCACGGTTATTCACGAATAACTCGAAAAGTAAGTGCGCACTAATTATGGGAATGGGGGGAATCGAACGCACTAATTGTGCATTAAAACATGGCGTGCTGAAAACCTTGAAATTTTCAATGGGCGGTGCTGCACCGCCCACGGTTATTCACGAATAACTCGAAAAGTAAGTGCGCACTAATTATGGGAATGGGGGGGATCGAACGCACAATTGTGCACTAATTACCTGTGTGGGTTTTAAAATTAGTGCGTCAATGGGCGGTGCTGCGTGAAGTTGGCACCGCCCATAGTAAAGTGCGTTTTTCTCGGAAACGGATGACGCACTAATTATGAAATTAGTGCCGATCGAACGCACTAATTTTGCACTAATTCATCCCACACATGAGATAATTTGTGCGTTAATGGGCGGTGCTAACTTCACGGACCTAATTTTACTGTTATTTTATAAACCACAGTACCTCTACTAATTTACCTACACAAAAGTTAGATCATTGTTTCGATCAAGAGCTACTTTTGTGTGTGTATTTTGTTGCAATGCAACTATGCCAAATGGGGATAATTGAATATTTATTCAATCAATTATGATTGGGCGATGATGATTGATGAAGATGGTGATAGAATAGAATAGAATAGAATAGAATTTTCTTTATTTTGTATTATATCAGATACGGTACAGGCATAAGATTTAATACATAAAAAGGCGAGGTTCGCAAGGATTTGCGTTCTTCCACCCTGCCTGCTGAAATAGTAAATATAACATTAACATTATTACATGATAATAATTATCATTATCATGATAATGATCATTATGAATAATAGGTTAGGAGGGACGGTGGGAAGGAGTTGGTCGTGAACAAGTACAGACACTTCTCTGCATTTTAAGGAAACTAAGGGAAAAACTGAGTCAACAAGGACATCAGCTGGAATCGAACCTGGGTCCTGCAAAGTGCAAGTCCAGAGCGTAACTGCCTGATCCTTGTTTCGAATATCCGGACTTCAAGAAAGTTGTGAAATCTACAAACGATCAAGAAGATGTAATCACAGACGAGATAATCAAGCAAATCCCAAGATCGAATCATTTCTCATCTAAATTAGTTCTAATTTCACAGGGATACAAGACACATTTCCGTTCACTGCACGGCAACTTCCATCATTTTGGTGTTATTTTTGAGATGGGATTGTACTCTGTTTGGTTCATTGAATCAGGTCATTGATAACAATCCTATCGAATCTGACCTTGACTCTTCTCTCATAATAAGTGATAGACATAAAATAATTAGTATGAGTTGCGGACTATCATACAAGGGCATACATTTAAGAGTCTTGGGGACCGCTATGGAAACTGACGGATTGTGTCAAATTTTCCCAAAATACCTAAGTCTCCCCAAGGCTCATTATTTACTCCACTGTTATGAAACTTTGGGAGGTATTTTTGATACCCATTTTCCCGTAATACTATTGAGAAATTTTCAGAAATACTAGAAACAAAATAATGTTTTTTTAAATGTTTTTTTCATGAATTACCTACCTTTGTAAAAATATTTTTTTTTCTTTAAATATTTCTTAAATTTTCTCAATAGTATTACGAGAAAATGGGTATCATCAAACATACCGTCCAAAGTTGCATAACAGTGGAGTAAATAATGAGCCTTGGGGAGACGTATGTATTTTGGGAAAATTTGACACAATCCGTCAAGAGTCCCAGGACTCTTAAAGAGAAAATAATCTGATTTTCAGATTATCATTTTTTTTAATTTGATATTTGGTTGTTCGAATTGAAAAGTCGTTGCTTTTCTTTACCACTTTCCGGTGTGTGCGTTAGTGACAATGTTGAGTTTTAGCACAAAATCGGCTAGATTATGCAGTGTTGGAATTCCACGAATGTGCCATTGCTTTTGCTGTCGATAAGAAAGAGGGGAACGTACGAGACAATTTGTCCTTGAATGGCCCGCTGAAAAAGTGAAGGTGCTGCGAGGTCAGTAGTGACCAGTCTGTGCCTCGAGATGGTTCCAGTCGTGACCTTGGTGACCTGCACGCTGTTGCTCCTAGCAGCACAGGCGACAGGTAATACAAACTTAGCGACTCGATTAGATTAGATTAGATTATTAGAGTTTAACGGCGCGTCAACGACGAGGTTATATTGCGCACATTAATTTTAACTTTTAACTTTGTTGAACTAAGTGGAAGACATCGGGAGGAGTCGACCTAACGTGCCCGATCTGGGGGAGTCTGAAACTGGTGGGAAAGCCAGGTCAGAATGGGGACAGACCGGGGGTGGAGAGCTTGGGGCAGGTGGGACTCGATTTCAGGGGGATCACCATCTCGAGGGGGGAGGCCGGCCCGAGGGGCCCGCGAATTTGGGGAGGGCATGGGACTAGGTCGACCCTGGACTGCACTTGGTTGGGGCCAACTCGTATGTGAGCCGGCCCCTTAAGCCCCACCACCACGTCAAGGTGGCAGTCCATTGGTGGGGTAGCGACTCGATTATGTTTTATGGGAGACGGGGAAAGAATCTACAGTAATGCTACAGTTATTGGGTTATTTATTGAAGACATTTTAAAATTTCAAGAGTCCTCTTATACAGAATTGTATGTCAAAATCATCACCCTTTATTTTACGTAGATATTAAATGTAATACAAATTTTTGTTATATTAAAAATATTTTTTTGTTGTAACATCTTTAACTTGGTCAACTTATTTTATTATATCACTCATTTCTATTGCAAAAAAAACATTTTTTCTAGGAAAGGAAATTTGGCTGCTTTTTTTACTTGGAGTGTCTTCTATGAGAATACATCCACAAAAAAGATCGAATTTTCGGGGTTATTATTCCTTTTATATTGGTAGAAGAGTCCCTTAAAAGAAAAAAAGCTCTACTCTAAGCTCTATAAGCTCTATTTAAAAGCAGTAATTAAATGTTCAATTATAATGACTATACCGAGAATGGAGACTTTTGTGCAGATAGATATTCTACCCTTGAAGGTTCAGATAGTACTATTTTATTTATACATTGATGAGTCAAAATATTCGATTTTAAACATATTATACTACATGATTCAAAACATTCTATATTTTCAAACACAATTTGATTTGATGGTTCCAAATCCCCGCCTTTTTGAAATTGAAGAAAGCGGTGTTCCGCAAACATTCCAATTTTTTCAAACTGCATTGATGGTTTCAAAAGTTCGATATTTTCAAATGCTTTATTCAAACAAATGATCTGAAACGTTCGATTGTCACAGCGAAGTGCCCCAGCTTGGTGGTCGACAACGGCACAGAGGTGTTCTGCACCCTCCACGACCAGCTCGTCAGCTGTTTTGACGACGTCCAACTTGAGACGGTGGCTATTATGATATGTCGCGAGCCACTTATGATCAACGTCCCCAATCCGTCCAGTAGCCAAGCCAAGTCCAGGAGAACCACATGCTATTCGAGTGAGAGATGGACTTGGAGGCCAATTGAATGTGTGACAGGTAACACAAGCTAACTCTCTTTGAAATGCACCTTTTCTGTGGGTAGTTGCATTACTCTGGTTGCTAGGTAACATACTTTAGTCTTGTTTATTTTACTGTGGGACGGACAATTTTTCAATAGTTTAATCGTACTTGTATTTTAAACAGTTATGAAAGAATGAAAGAAAGAAAGAAAGAAAGAAAGAAAGAAAGAAAGAAAGAAAGAAAGAAAGAAAGAAAGAAAGAAAGAAAGAAAGTATCAAAAAAGGGATATTATATCAAGACATTTAATACTTATTGCTTATTTACTGAAAACATCTGTCCCCCAATTCGATTCTGGTAAAGTATGACATCAAATGAGTTTGCCATACCTGCTTAAGACGGTTAATTCACTTGTGGTAATCACTTCATATAGATTTTTCTCGACAAACATTTAAATGTCAAATAATAGTCAATTCTCAAATAATATCTAGAACGCATCAACATTCTTCAAATTTGCCATGCATTTGCTTGATGACCTTCTCGCAAAACGTCCCCTTATTGGTGCAAGCAATTTTCGTGGTCAATTCACCAGTCGAACCCAACTGTCCCTCCCTTTATTACAGTCTGAAATCATTCCAGGCCAGATTGATTTCGTTTTCGTTATAGAATGAGGTCACTTGACAGCGTACGTCTGAACTCTGACCAAACGGAGCCACCGTCAGTTGTTCTGTTAGGCCGAGAAAGACTTCATTGCGCGCTCACCTTGCAATGTACTCTTTCTCGGCCTAGCAGAATAACACACGATCAGCGCATTCTCTTGAGAGTTCAAACATACGCTGACTGTAAATGGCTTTACTTTATATTTCAAGGTCGATTACCTTGAACGGATTTGAACATTGTTCCTGCTAGACTGTGGACTTCGCCGCCCTCATGCTGTACCCAAGCGCATTGGCACCGAGTCAGTCAAGGTCGGGGAGCTGCCGTGGCACGTGAACGTCTACGCCGACAATAACCCCGGCAGCAGGGAGTTCTGGTGCGGCTCAACACTCATCACACCCTCCTTCGTAGTCACATGTAAGTCCCGTGTCATGCATTGGCAACGAGTCAGTCAAGGTCGGGGAGCTGCCGTGGCACGTGAACGTCTACGCTGACATTGACCCCGGCAGCAGGGAGTTCTGGTGCGGCTCAACACTCATCACACCCTCCTTCGTAGTCACATGTAAGTCCCGTGTCATGCATCGGCACCGAGTCAGTCAAGGTCGGGGAGCTGCCGTGGCACGTGAACGTCTACGCTGACATTGACCCCGGCAGCAGGGTGTTCTGGTGCGGCTCAACACTCATCACACCCTCCTTCGTAATCACATGTAAGTACACGTTCTTGGTCTCGTATTTAATCGTCATACACTCTAGGTACAGTGTAACAAGCGCTCGGCCGTTTTAGAAAATTGAGAGAGAAAAATTGTTTCGTAAGTGAGTGTAACTTTTACAGGATGTCTACATGATCAGTCTGATGGTATATTAGTAGCACTTTTTCATTTTTGCTTATTGCATCGTTAATTAGGCGCCGGTTATTCAACAAAACCGCGCAAAACTATGAAATTTGCGATACGATTGGAGACCAAACCCGTTAACCAATTGACAATTGATCTCAAATTTTAAAACTTATAGGGTTTTCGCTTGGCACTTTTTTGAAATTTAATTTTATACGGCACCTAGGGAGTCAAGAAAATAGCTAATTTTTCACCAAAAGTCCACTAATTATTACTAATTTACAAAACAAAAAATTAAAAATGTACCAAGGGATAACACTAAGTTTGTCTTTTATCTATAATCACAATTAAAATTTCAAGTAATTTGGTCTACCAATTTCGTCTCCAATCGTATCGCAAAAAGTGTCAACAAAAAGCAGCAAAATTGCTCGCGCTTGCAGCACCTTAATAGGCAATCATATTGTGTTGCATGCACTTGTATGGTGTGTGTAAGTTGCTGTTCTACAGATCTTGGATCAACAAGGTCAAACCAAACATAATGATTTGCGCGTTATCAAGATGATTTACCTAATACTTCTTCGAAAAAAAATTGTAAAACATTTCAAATTTACCTTAAAAATAAATTTAATTAAATTCCTTTCCGAATTTGATGGAAATGTGTAAAATGTCGTAATATTAGCTGGAAAATGCAATATATAGAATTTAAATCGTTGTACCATTTAAAGATCTGGAAGAATTGAGCTTGAGCAATATTACAGAGCTACAAAACATTGTCAACGACGTAATCTAAACCTGGACTACTACATGCACGGTTCGCCAGATATTATGACTTCCTGTCTTGTCGTAGACGGACACTGCGTGATGGACGACAGGATCGCGACATGGGACTCCATCTGGTGGCCGGAGGACTGGGACGTGTCCACTGCACGTACAGATGTTACTCCTGTCTTGTTGCAGACGGACACTGCGTGATGGACGACAGGAACGCGACATGGGACTCCATCTGGTGGCCGGAGGACTGTACGTGTCCACTGCATGTACAGATGTTACTCCTGTCTTGCAGACGGACACTGCGTGATGGACGACAGGAACGCGACATGGGACTCCATCTGGTGGCCGGAGGACTGGGACGTGTCCACTGCACGTACAGATGTTACTCCTGTCTTGCAGACGGACACTGCGTGATGGACGACAGAAACGCGACATGGGACTCCATCTGGTGGCCGGAGGACTGGGACGTGTCCACTGCACGTACAGATGTTACTCCTGTCTTGTTGCAGACGGACACTGCGTGATGGACGACAGGATCGCGACATGGGACTCCATCTGGTGGCCGGAGGACTGGGACGTGTCCACTGCACGTACAGATGTTACTCCTGTCTTGCAGACGGACACTGCGTGATGGACGACAGGAACGCGACATGGGACTCCATCTGGTGGCCGGAGGACTGGGACGTGTCCACTGCACGTACAGATGTTACTCCTGTCTTGCAGACGGACACTGCGTGATGGACGACAGGAACGCGACATGGGACTCCATCTGGTGGCCGGAGGACTGGGACGTGTCCACTGCACGTACAGATGTTACTCCTGTCTTGTTGCAGACGGACACTGCGTGATGGACGACAGGATCGCGACATGGGACTCCATCTGGTGGCCGGAGGACTGGGACGTGTCCACTGCACGTACAGATGTTACTCCTGTCTTGTTGCAGACGGACACTGCGTGATGGACGACAGGAACGCGACATGGGACTCCATCTGGTGGCCGGAGGACTGGGACGTGTCCACTGCACGTACAGATGTTACTCCTGTCTTGCAGACGGACACTGCGTGATGGACGACAGGAACGCGACATGGGACTCCATCTGGTGGCCGGAGGACTGGGACGTGTCCACTGCACGTACAGATGTTACTCCTGTCTTGCAGACGGACACTGCGTGATGGACGACAGGAACGCGACATGGGACTCCATCTGGTGGCCGGAGGACTGGGACGTGTCCACTGCACGTACAGATGTTACTCCTGTCTTGTTGCAGACGGACACTGCGTGATGGACGACAGGATCGCGACATGGGACTCCATCTGGTGGCCGGAGTACTAGGACGTGTCCACTGCACGTACAGATGTTACTCCTGTCTTGCAGACGGACACTGCGTGATGGACGACAGGAACGCGACATGGGACTCCATCTGGTGGCCGGAGGACTGGGACGTGTCCACTGCACGTACAGATGTTACTCCTGTCTTGTTGCAGACGGACACTGCGTGATGGACGACAGGATCGCGACATGGGACTCCATCTGGTGGCCGGAGGACTGGGACGTGTCCACTGCACGTACAGATGTTACTCCTGTCTTGTTGCAGACGGACACTGCGTGATGGACGACAGGAACGCGACATGGGACTCCATCTGGTGGCCGGAGGACTGGGACGTGTCCACTGCACGTACAGATGTTACTCCTGTCTTGTTGCAGACGACACTGCGTGATGGACGACAGGATCGCGACATGGGACTCCATCTGGTGGCCGGAGGACTGGGACGTGTCCACTGCACGTACAGATGTTACTCCTGTCTTGTTGCAGACGGACACTGCGTGATGGACGACAGGAACGCGACATGGGACTCCATCTGGTGGCCGGAGGACTGGGACGTGTCCACTGCACGTACAGATGTTACTCCTGTCTTGCAGACGGACACTGCGTGATGGACGACAGGAACGCGACATGGGACTCCATCTGGTGGCCGGAGGACTGGGACGTGTCCACTGCACGTACAGATGTTACTCCTGTCTTGCAGACGGACACTGCGTGATGGACGACAGGAACGCGACATGGGACTCCATCTGGTGGCCGGAGGACTGGGACGTGTCCACTGCACGTACAGATGTTACTCCTGTCTTGTTGCAGACGGACACTGCGTGATGGACGACAGGATCGCGACATGGGACTCCATCTGGTGGCCGGAGGACTGGGACGTGTCCACTGCACGTACAGATGTTACTCCTGTCTTGCAGACGGACACTGCGTGATGGACGACAGGAACGCGACATGGGACTCCATCTGGTGGCCGGAGGACTGGGACGTGTCCACTGCACGTACAGATGTTACTCCTGTCTTGTTGCAGACGGACACTGCGTGATGGACGACAGGAACGCGACATGGGACGTGCAGAAACTCCATCTGGTGGCCGGAGGACTGGGACGTGTCCACTGCACGTACAGATGTTACTCCTGTCTTGCAGACGGACACTGCGTGATGGACGACAGGAACGCGACATGGGACTCCATCTGGTGGCCGGAGGACTGGGACGTGTCCACTGCACGTACAGATGTTACTCCTGTCTTGCAGACGGACACTGCGTGATGGACGACAGGATCGCGACATGGGACTCCATCTGGTGGCCGGAGGACTGGGACGTGTCCACTGCACGTACAGATGTTACTCCTGTCTTGCAGACGGACACTGCGTGATGGACGACAGGAACGCGACATGGGACTCCATCTGGTGGCCGGAGGACTGGGACGTGTCCACTGCACGTACAGATGTTACTCCTGTCTTGTTGCAGACGGACACTGCGTGATGGACGACAGGAACGCGACATGGGACGTGCAGAAACTCCATCTGGTGGCCGGCAAACACGTCCAGGACTTGGACGTGTCCGAGCCCACTGCGCAGAGACGCCGAGTACTACACGTCTTCAAGCCCGACGAGTTACAAAAAAAGTTACAGCTGTTCGAATATGGTTATCGAAAAGTCGATTAAACGGATCTCAAATTAATCGACTTTTCGATAACCATATTCGAACAGCTGTAACTTTTTTTCTACATTAGTAATGTTTTTGAAACTTTCACACATCAAACCTTGGTATGTTTATTATAATATGTGAGATGTTCAGCCAAATTACTGAAGAAGTTTCATCACAGCGATATCTCGCCCATTGGACCTTTTCTTGCGCCAACCGGAATTTAATAACCGGCCCACGTTGTTCAGTATGTATAAAAAGCTCTTTTTGTAATCTTTTTTCCCCAAGATGGCGGCGTTGGATATTTTTGTTTTCTTTTTTTCAAATTACATAATCCAATTTATGTGTGCCAATTTTTTCAGTTTTTTTTTTGAAACCGTCGATTTTTTGGAAAATACACCCCGCCCCCGCCCCCGGCCAGGGTTGCGAGGTTGGCACCATGACTTTTCAAACATCTCAAAGCATGCTTTATCAAATGGCATTTGGTGCCAGCCCCCTTCACAAAAATCCTACGGTATAATTCACTTGTTCCTGTACTACCTCCATAAAAACGAATTGAAAATAAGTTCGATTTCTATTCAAGAAATATTGCTTTTTCTCAACAATGGAAAACAGAAGATTGTTGCGAATTCGGGAAAGTTGACCCAAAGAATGTACCTTTCATATGCCGCAAAGATTTTTTAGATCGGATGAACGGTTTCGGCGCTACGATGTCATAAAAAAGCGGTAAAATTCACTCCGTTCAAGGCCCGCCGAGATCAATTAACATTGTGTAGTCCCTATCCCGCTCCGAAAAACGGCACTAAATCGGCTCTTACTCATAAAGTATTGGTGATAGAAAAAAATGTTAAATTACAAAGTTTTTGCATTTTATGAGTGCCCGCCGAGATCAATTAACATTGTGTAGTCCCTATCCCGCTCCGAAAAACGGCACTAAATCGGCTCTTACTCATAAAGTATTGGTGATAGAAAAAAATGTTAAATTACAAAGTTATTGCATTTTATGAGTACTATAACTTTTGTTTGGGACATTTGTTAGTCCAATGACCGATTTAAAGTGTATATAAATTTTTAATGTTTCAATTTTTTTTTCCAAGATGGCGGCCGAAATTTTTTAAAATAAATTTTTTTCACAATAGGGCATTCAGTTTTGATCTTAAATAAAAAAAAATAATCCTCTATGTCTTTTCGTGTAGGGTACAGGAATGAATAACTTTAGCCCCCAGCCCCCAGCCCCCGCCAGGGGTCTGGGGGTGGCACCAAATTTTTTTAGGTTTTGGACCTATATATGCATTTAGTGAGATAGGTGGCACCTTTCCTTCACGACGATCCTACGGGAGCTTTAAATCGACCTTTTGGCCCCCTACTATGGTGCGATCTGTGAAAATGGACCTGTGTGTGAAGGATAGTGATTTCCAGTTTTTTTTTATAAAGAGCTGGAGCTTATAAAGCACTTTGGAAAGAGGAAATAATTAGGAATAGATCATACAAAACTTTAAATTCTGATAATAAATAAAAAAGTTTTATTTTTTTTAATTTTATTATTCGAAAACTTACAAAGCAGGAAAAATGAGTTTAAAGTAAAGCAACAGGTTTTTTTTAAGATTTTTTTTTAGTATTTGTATTTACCGAGATGAAGGAAACACCACTAGGTAGCCGATAAAGCTTTAATCCGAAAATCGATAAAATAACCATTTTAACACATAATTGCATTTTGCAGCAAACTGACTCTTTCACCCACAGGTCCCTATTCACAGATCGCATCACTCATAAGTCATAATCATTCCCTTATTGAAGAGCCGAGATATGCTAAAGATCTCATTGATAGGTTGCTGCCGTTGGGCCAGAAAGACTGGGGTGTTTGGGGGTAAATGTGACGACCTCCCTCCACCTGTTATCAGTCTCTCGACGGCGCGGGTCGCGCTCTAAATGTTACGCCCTTCTTCGGAAGGGACGTTAAGCCGTTGGCCCCCTTGGTATCTTTCAAAGGAGAAGGCTTTATGCCGCTACCGGGTTTTCTCTCCTCCCTTCTCTATATTACATTCTCACTATTGAAGCTTCGCCTCTGTTGAGAATATAGACTTAATAAATAATATTATTTATTGTGATGTTGTCGATTCAGGTCTCCGCAATGCGCAAGAGTGCGAACAACACCACAGTCTTCACATCCCTCCGTCGCTCCTTCATCTCGCATGCCACTTGCAACGCCTCCGTGGAGGAGCCCGTCAGAGAGTGGCTGAAGGCTGACGACATGCTGTGCGCGGTGCCGGCTGCGGACAAGGAAGCGGACAAGGAGGCCGACAAGGAGGCCGACGCAGGCGCATGTCACTCGACGCTCGGGGCAGGCTGGGTCTTCCTCAACAAGGTATGAAGGAGCAAGATGGCTCAGGGTTACGCAACAATTAAAGAGGGAATCTTGAACTATACTGAAGTCCTTACTTCGCTCTCTGTCTTTGGATTTTTGGGGTCAATCGAGAGACAATACCTGCATACCTTGTTTGAGTCAGGTTTGAGTATACTTTTGTATTGTCGGGCATACTCGGGTTTTGTCGGCAATGCTCGTGTTATGTCGGGTATACTCGGCTGTTGTCGGGTATGCTCGGGCTATGTCGTGTATATTCGGGTGTTGTCGGCTGTGTTATGTCGTGTATACTCGGGTGTTGTCGGCTATACTCGTGTATTGTCGTGTATACTCGGGTGTTGTCGGCTGTGTTATGTCGTGTATACTCGGGTGTTGTCGGCAATGCTCGTGTTATGTCGTGTATACTCGGGTGTTGTCGTGTATACTCGGTGTTGTCGGCAATGCTCGTGTATTGTCGTGTATACTCGGGTGTTGTCGTGTATACTCGGGTGTTGTCGGCTGTGTTATGTCGTGTATACTCGGGTGTTGTCGGCTGTATTATGTCGTGTATACTCGGGTGTTGTCGTGTATACTCAGGTGTGTCGGCTGTGTTTTGTCCTTTATACTCGGGTGTTGTCGGCAATGCTCGTATTATGTCGGGTATACTCGGCTGTTGTCGGGTATGCTCGGGCTATGTCGTGTATATTCGGGTGTTGTCGGCTGTGTTATGTCGTGTATACTCGGGTGTTGTCGGCAATGCTCGTGTTATGTCGGGTATACTCGGCTGTTGTCGGGTATGCTCGGGCTATGTCGTGTATATTCGGGTGTTGTCGGCTGTGTTATGTCGTGTATACTCGGGTGTTGTCGTGTATACTCGGGTGTTGTCGGCTATACTCGTGTATTGTCGTGTATACTCGGGTGTTGTCGGCAATGCTCGTGTTATGTCGTGTATACTCGGGTGTTGTCGTGTATACTCGGGTGTTGTCGGCAATGCTCGTGTATTGTCGTGTATACTCGGGTGTTGTCGGCAATGCTCGTGTTATGTCGTGTATACTCGGGTGTTGTCGGCAATGCTCGTGTATTGTCGTGTATACTCGGGTGTTGTCGGCAATGCTCGTGTTATGTCGTGTATACTCGGGTGTTGTCGGGTATGCTCGGGCTATGTCGTGTATACTCGGCTGTGTTATGTCGTGTATACTCGGGTGTTGTCGGCAATGCTCGTGTTATGTCGTGTATACTAGTATATTGTCGTGTATACTCGGGTGTTGTCGGGTATGCTCGTGTTTTGTCGGGTATACTCGGGTGTTGTCGGCTGTGTTATGTCGTGTATACTCGGGTGTTGTCGTGTATACTCGGGTGTTTTTGGCAATGCTCGTGTTATGTCGGGTATACTCGGCTGGACACCTGGATGTTGTGTTGCAGACGACGGCTCGCGGTCCTCGCTACTTCCTGCGAGGGATCCACAAGGCGTGGATGGCTGGAGACAAGATGGCGGATGGCTGTCACGACCACCGTGTCGTCGGCTATACTCGGGTGGCGAGTTACATCACATGGATGCGTAACCGAATATTCCCGATCGATTATTCCCGACTTCAGCATGAGAAAAAAGTATTTCTTACGTTGATGTAAACCTCACAACCCTAGAGGAAAAGATTCAAATGATTTTAAAAATTATTCTAATCAAGTAAAAACGAATATAAATGTGAATTAGTCTTTTGAATAAAGGTCTGAATGGTTCGTTTGCATAAAAGTATGACAATTCTATTTTTGTGCCAGGATAACCTCCATTCTACATGTTGTTGCTTTATGTGCTGAAGTTATCCACATTCTACTTGAAATAAAATTTAGTAAATTATCGAATGCATCCGAGACTTGAGAGAAAAACTTGCAATTGCTTTTAGTCACATTATTATCTCTATAATTATGCGTGCTATAAAAAGTAGCATTTAACATTATAGTGATAGAGTGAGTAATACTCATTAGTATATAATACTAATGTCATCATAAAATATTAGAAAAGATAACTATCGTGGTTGAATTTCAGTGATACCGAACCCACTCCCCTCCACGAATGAAATTGAATAAGTTTAAATAAATAAATTTAAAATCCGGGGCATTCATTGGTAAACATATTATTATCAGTGAATATACACTCAAATTTTAGACTCACTCTTACAAAAGGTTCGTCTTTTATTTGACCCAAGAAACATGCATTATTCACTTTTTTAAATGTCTTGAAGTTCTTTGTGAAGTCCAAAAATGTCTAGGTATAGTGTAAAAGTTTGAAAATGACAGAATGTCATATTCCGTTGGGCTACCAATGTTAAAATCAGAATAACTGAAATCTTGAAGAGATCTCGATAATGAGTTCACATTGACCACTTTTTCTTGCCATGATGCCGAACAAAAAAATCTTATTATTAATCGAGTTTAAACGATTTCTCATCAAGAGTAAAATTCGGAGATCCGTTTATCTTATAAAAACAAGAAATTGTCAGATATACATATTTCTTCATGCATATTTCGGCATATTTATTGACTAAGGATTCTTGCTATTTCCATAAGCGCGAAGCACATGCCAAGTAATCCCTATTATGCCGCAACCGCCTCCTTCCCACCTCCAATCATCATCCTCCGCGATAGTTCAGATCTACTAACGAAATGAAAAGTTCCCATCGCCTCCCCCTCCTTTCTCTCGACGTGTGCCCCACATCCCCCCCCCCCCCCCCCTGATATCATCTCTAGGTGTTGTACCGCTTAGCAGAGTACTTCCTATTCGTCGGCGTAGCGTGAAAGTGCAAGGTTAGAGGATACAAGAGCCACACATGTGAGTACTCATTGATTTTATTCGTGATAGCGATCTTTCTAGTTGAGATGAGATTGTGTAAGATATTGTTTAGTACTTAGCAAAATATTCCTTTACCAAGGCTCATATTTTATTATTTTCGGCTTGTCCGATTGATTTCAAAATTTTACTGGTTATAAATAAATCGTGAATGTATGTAGGGTGAGATTTTTCTAAATTTTTGTTTCGTTATTTTGTGGCAGTGATGCCAATAAATGCAAAAAAAATCTACCCATCGCTTTTATATGGATTTCTATATTTCAATTAAAATAATTGCCTACTTCGCATTAGCATTAGTATAATATGCAACATGCAACATGTCAAAAATGTACATATTATATTACCCATAGGTAATACATTTATTTTTAGGATATTTTGTACATCCGATTCGCAAAATTCTGTGAGTATTATCAATTCTTTAAGGTGCTGCAAGCGCGAGCGATTTTGCCGCTTTTAGCAGACTCTTTTTTGGATACGATTGGAGACAAAATTGGGTGGCCAAATAATTTGACATTTTAATCATGGTTAGATAAAATACAAACTTAGGGTCGTCACTTTGTACATTTTTAATTTTTTGCTTCGATAATTAGTAATAATTAGTTCATTTTTGGTGAAAAATTCAATATTTTCTTGTCTCAATTGGTGCCGTATCTAATTTAATTTTAAAATGTTCCAAGTGATAACCCTAAGTTGCTTTTTATCTAATCATGATTAAAATTCGAGAGCAATTGGTTCACGGTTATGGTCTCCAATCATATCGGAAATGTCATAGTTTTTAGCGGTTTTGTTCAATAACCGGCGCCTAATTAACAATGTAAGACGCAAAAATACAAAAGTGCTTCTAATATACAATCAGACCGATCATGTGAACATCCTATTAAAGTTACACCCACTTTTGAAACAATTTTTCTCTCTCGATTTTCTAAAACGGCCGAGCGCAATTGTCACACATAGCAATCTACCTTATTTGTCTACTTTTCGCTACTCGTTATTTCACTAGCATATATTTTACGAGTTATCCTGGTACATTTATAATTCGGGTAATTGGACGAACAATGAATACATCAAATTGGATTGATTTTGATTGCATTTATTAAACATTTAGAAATATAAACTCGACATACAGTATTACATCTACATAAAATGGCTCCATTCTTGGTGTATCATTCAGGTTTGCAGGACTTTAAAGTGGAATTTTAAAGCTTCTATAACGCGTCCCAATAAACAGAGCCTTTTTATGTCGACTATATTCCCCTTCTCTTGGTACAAATAGTGTTTGTTACCCATTTGTAATGTTAATTTTTATTTATAATGAGGAAACTTGACTAGTTCGTTAATTAGTTGAACACAATGAGTAACAACAACGCATGTACAAACACCTACTTTCTTACAACTTACAAGTGCAAAATACATTGAATGTGTGTAACTACCTACTATTCCAAATTTTAGTAGGTAAGCGCTTTAAATAAGTATGTGAATTATTAATAAAACTGGTTTGGTTATCTACTCCAGGTCAATTACTTTCGATTTTGGCTGAAACTTGCTATTTTCTAACCAAACGAGAAGTCTTTTTACTTTTATCACTTTTATATTTTAGTCAGCTCATACATATTTTTATAATTTTTCACGAATAATTAATAATACAATCCTATGATACAATTAACTAAGGTACCTCCTGCGATGTTTTAATAGTGTGACAATTTCAATGCTCAGTGCTTTAACTCCATACAATAGTTTCTTAGTTTCTTACAAAAATAAAATGAAAACTGTCACTTATCAATATTAGATCATGATCTTTCGAATCACTAGAACACAATAATGAGACCATATTCTTTGCTATGACGCTGCGTCATAGATTGGAATACTCGGAAATACCGAGAATATACAAATATCAAAGTTAATTAAAACAGAAAGGGAACTATATAGAATTTACGCAAATAGACTCAGCTTCTGGGAAAGTATACGTTTATAAAGGCCTTTTTTTGCCAAAAATCCATTTAAAAAACAAAAATCTGAATCAATCTGGTTTAGGGGACGTTAGTGAACAGAAAAGTTGTTGAAACGCATAGACTACCAATAAATTAAATGAAGCCTTTTAATGCTAGTTCTATTCTTTCGTTTCTTAGTTAATAGTTCAAACTGCAAACCTAAATTCTCTTTATAACACGTCAATTTAACAATTAAACACGATATAATAATAATGTACGTGACCAAGTTTATTCTGACATCACCAATATAAACTACGTTGTGAAAACCGGACTGTGAAGTTCCCATCAATTATCTATCCACACATCACATCAGAATATAACATAACCCTACTTCCTCTCTTCCTTCTTCACAGCGTTTAGAAAATCAGCCATTGCCATGAGAAAGAATGTTATATTGTTTTGGGAAGTGAGTTTATTACTTTTATTGAAGCTACGCATGCGCAAAGTGATTGAGAAGTAGTACGTTTAAAAATACGAAATTCTATTCCTTCAATTGTTAAAAATTTTCCTGGCTTCCACCTATTCTGGAAAGTTTTAGTAAAGGAGTTCTAAAATAAAATCAAAAATTGTTGCGTAATAAATATTACTCAACAACGAGATTTTTTTTTAAATCCCAAGGAAATAATAGAATTCTTGAATTTACCATTTTCAACATTGTTTTTGTGAAGGATTTCAAATTATATAAAGAAGGCAGTACCTATGCACAAAAAAATGTTATGTAATTATTCGTTCCAATATTTGAATTCAGCTTTGGAATGTTTTTATAAAGGATTTAAAATTAAAGAAGGCAGTGAAGTTCAGTTCCAATATTTATTTTAAAAGTTTGGAATGTTTTGTAAGAGATTCAAATTTAAATTTAAAGAAGGCCGTGAAATTCAAATATTATCGCAGTTTATGGAACGTTTTAAACTGTCGTTTCATTACGCAACGCAATGGCTATCTTTCTGTACATTACATGTCTTAATTGCATAAACTAAACTAAGAACCATCAATTAAGTAATTGGATTCAGTGATGTTCACACACAATCTTGTTGATTTCACAGCGTGATTGGGGAGACGACGGAAGACTGACAAGAACAATGCGACGACTTCTTTGGGTGAGAAACATTCTATCATTGTCTAGGTCATGTTGGTTTGGTTGCTCTCATTCTATTCTTTATCCGTCATATGTGTAGTTGGTTCTTGTTTATGTGGGTGGGTGACTGTATTAGAGTGTACGTGATATGACGTTTGTTTATAGTTTTTTATATCAAAATAGGCCAAATAAATATATAGTAAATACTTCCGGGTACAAATAATAACTGTTTTCTAGTATCTTTATTTGTAAAAGAACATTTTTATAGGTTAGATGATAATATGAAGAGTAGGTATAGTCAGTATATTCACTGTATGTAGTATATGTATGTAGTAGTACATATTTTTAAATATATTTAGCCTCTCTTAGTAACTATATCGGAAGAATTTGTAGGATTGAGTTGAGACACTTGTTTGACAAAAGTCAGTTATAAAATTGAAAAATTACAAATGTAGTTTAGCAATATTTTGATTAATATTGGTTTTGTATTACTTTTTTAATAAGTATATTGTATTTATATGAAAAATTTCGATGCTCCATAATACCATTTAAATAGGTAAATTTTTAAATTAATACCTGTTTTCTGAGCTGTATGTAAATTACTCCAAAAAATTGATACTATTTTTAATTTTATCAAAGTATATATTATAAATATATTTTATGCTATTCTTTAATTGTAAACTTAAGTAAATAGTAGGTACAATTGAACATAATAAAAAATATTAAATCATAAAACTATATCGACTGGATATGAGCAGAATGTACAACAAATAAAAAATTGTCGCTCACAATCACCGCAAAACTGGCATAAGGATTGCCTTTTTATGAATATGAATTGCATATGAATTGTCTATTCTTTATTATTCTATATATATATAGATTATTCTATATAGTAGATGCTTTTATGACGTAATGAATGCATCAGTTAAGATTTATAGTTTTGAATTATCTTAAAAAATAACAGACTGTACACTATGTTTATCGTTAACAAGTAACATGATTATCTCTAATATTTGTTTAAAAAGTTTCCAATCGTTCGAATCATCTTCACCCAATTCCCGGGGTCCAGATAAACAGTGGATGTCTTAACAGCGTCTTAAATACTGTACTTCGTGATGTCCTGCAGGGATAGATCGATTACTTGTAATTCAGTGGCCCATGACCAACTCAGCCTGGGAATAACTGATACTTTCTTCCGTGCGATGATTGCTGTCAATGTGCCACGTCCAAGATGGATGATAGTTCTTCCATCTTTATGATACGTGATCATCGGAAAGTGGCTAAAAGCGTTTTAATGTCATCTGTCTTTGAAAGAGCGCAACCATAACTTAATACTGCATGTATCACTTCACTCGATCATATTCATCAAATATGAATAAACGTTAACCTAATTTTGCATTTCGTTATCATAAGTATTTTTTTAAATATTGAGCCACTGCAAGAGTTCATCGTGTTTTGTTTTGTTTTTATCTATCGGGAGAACCAAGTTCAATTTCCGACATTAGATTCAGGTTTCTTATGATTTCATTTGAGCTAAAAAGAGTTGTCCGTTGCCACTTGTTTTATAGATTATAACGACTTCAAATCTATCAATTTCAAAATTTAATGTGCCTATTTATTTTATTTTAAGAAAAAACACTATTAAACATCGGTAAGTTTTATTGTGATGAGATTAACTTAAGAGTCGACAGGACTCGCAGAAAATTTCGATTCCGATGTGAAAAAAATCTTAAAAATGCATGAAAATGCATTAGCTATGGGTTGTACGTGACATTTGTGACATTTAATCGTGTGTTGCATGTTGCATATACTGCTGTGAAGTAAGTTATTTTAATTCAAATATTGAAAACCACAAAAAACCATAAAAAGGCGGCCCCTACTTTTTTCTTAACGGCTTGACCGATTGCTTTCAAAATTTAACAGCATCGAGATAAAGAGTAAATCTGTGCCTCTAGTGATCCAAAAAAATAATAAAAAATGTTTTTTCTCGTTTTGAGGAAGTGCTAATATGGACAATATATTAGTCTTTTTGGCACCACTGCCCTGAAAATTCTAAACAAAAAATAACACTTTTGGCCCACTAGAGGCACAGATTTATTATTTATCTATAATCTGTGAAAATTTGAAGACAATCGGTAAAGCCGTTTAGAAAAAAGTAGGGGCCGCCTTTTTGTGCTTCATAAAACATGGATTTCATCAAGTATCGTAGACTCTTAATGGGAACTTGAAGTGAATTGCGTGCCTATTTTGGAACTATCCCCGCATTATCCAGGGACATTTTCTTCTTATCGGGACAAAAAAGAGCAACATTGAGGTCACAAAACTTGGGCCAAATCGTATTTCATGTTACAATTTATTATTCTATTGTCAAAAACTTAAAATAATACCTGGATATCAGATAATGTGTGGAATAAAACTGAAGGTTTTAATTTATTGATACAAAATTGGCACTGTTTTATACAGTCAATAACTATTTATTATTATTAGACTCAAACACGCAGATATCGTGAAATCGTGATATTTCTCAATCAGATTCCATTATTATTTCGAGATCAGAAATACAGAACTACCTACGAATAATAATAAAAAATTATGTGAGCATTTTATGTCCAAATTCAGAATGTATATAATTATTTCAGGTGAAACTTATACCTACAGATTCATAAAAATAAGTGTACAAACATTAAGATATAGGCAACTCCAATGAAATTTTATGAGATTTTTGCATTTCAAATTCGATCATCAAAATGCCACATTCCTGACATATCGAAAAATTATTCAAACCTCTTTCAAAATGCCACGAATCTGTTCATTGATGTGATGAATGACCTGTAATGCCAGTACTTATTACACCTAGGTTTCAATCACTCTAACTCTTCTCTCACGCTGCAGTGATCTCAACGTCGTGGTCCAGCCCGCAGCCTCCCACTTATCTGCATCTCGTGTTACATTGACCCGTCGCCGACTCATTACTAGGTGTGGGTTACTGCTTTTACATTAGCTATGACATTTATGTGCCACGCGGGGGTTTCTGTGTCGTTTCCGGAGGTCAGAGGGCATTTGGGGGATTTTGTCAATTTTGATCTACGTGTTAAAGAAGAGTGTAAACTATCCTGTTAATTTTGACGATACAATAATTTAAGTACTTGGGTCATTAAGGTCAAACCTTATTATAAGAGAAGGGAAATTTGAAGTATGTAAATGGGCCATTTCTTTGTCTATATTTTAGTTTTTACATCTAGTGGTAACGCTCTGAACTTGTATTCCGGAGGCCCGGGTTCGATTCCCGCGGCCGTCTTTCCTGACTGGGGTTTTTTCGTGGTATTCCCTCAGTTGACAGGCAAATGTAGGGAAGGTACCCTACTAATAGGCCACGACCGCCTCCTTCTCACCTACCATCCTTACCAATTCATCACCTTCATCTCCCAATCATCCTCATAATCATTCATCCGTCGCCATTAGCCTCGCTGCAGAACAGTGCGACGTTAAGCCCCAGACAAAAAAAAATCCTGAGCTGTAGCGTAGGTAGACAGTAAAAACTCTTCCAAATATCTCAAGCATAACTCCCAATTATGTTTGATAATGATGGAAAATTTAGTGAATCTCTCACTTCGGGATGGTGTTTTGGAGGTAACCTGCGAAATAAAAACGCGCACCCCGACTGGGAATCGAACCCAGATCCTTCGGGTTACCGCCCTATGCTTTAACCATTAAGCTACCGGGGATCTGGCCCAAAGGATCTGGGTTCGATTCCCAGTCGGGGTGCGCGTTTTTATCCCAATTATGTTGATATAATTCACCAATTCTCTCGATTCAAATAGATATAAAATCCATTTTATAACTCTTTTATGCATACTTCAGAATTATTTAAAAAGCTCGGTCATATTTCCAGTCATCGATCTATTAAATTTAAATTGGCACAATAAATTCACATTGTATTAAGACGGCTGAGTAGCGAGTTTGACCTTGAAGAGTTTTTGATCGATTTTTATTAATATCTTTTACCAATGTAATTTGTAATAAAATAAGGCTATGAACGAGTCTTCACAACAGTTCAATGAAAATAATATCATAGCTTGGAGTTTTATAATTTGTATTTTGTCCTACAGATGTTTAGTGTTTGAAAATTAGTAAAAATATGGCACTAAACATCTGTAGGACAAAATAAAGTTAATTACCCATTCCAAACTATCATATTAATTTTATTAATTTAATTTTTATTGGTTCAGCAATTACGCGAAATTTTCCAATAAATTGCTACATTTTTTAAATCGAAGTTATTTCGTATTATTAAAATTTTACACTAGTAATTATAATTTTATTTATTGTCATATTTATCATTTTTGGGATTTGAATGCTTCAATATGAAAAATGTATCTTCCATTATGTTTTGCCCATTTTTCTACTGTACTGTGCTGAGAGATAGATAGAGGAAATTGCTTGGCCTTGAATAAATCATCAAACCGATCTGATTGATTGAGCCGTTATTTCCATTCGCTTCCGGTATTGAATCCATGTGAGCCCACATCACTTAACATCCGTCAAGATTAGCCGGTGTTTAGTGTCAATCAACCAGGTGTGTTTACTAACATGCACTTCAGAGACAATAGCGACAAGAATGTGGGCGGCCACACGCTAGAAGTGTGGCAAATGTTTCAAACTTGACACGATTTACATTTTGAAATCAATAATGCTACGGGAGAAATGGAATAGAATCTACATAAATTGGGTCCAAAGGGGTTACGTTTTAACACCTCTTCAGTTTTCAAACTTTAATTTTGTAAGCATGAATTACCCAAAGTATTATTTTTATCCACAGAAGTACAGGGCTGAAAGTCCATTTTATATTGATTTTGCATAGCACATTTTAGAAGCTCCCAATTGCAATTTTACCGATGTGAACAATGCAGTTATATTGATGTATTCTCTTACACAAAGACTCATGTCACCATTACAAAATATGATTCAATATGGAAATATTCAATATGATTCAATATGGAAGGGAATTCTCCTCTAATTTTATTAAGGTAAATTCGTAAATAACAACACAAATTATAATAATACTCTTATCACTTGAGAAATATAACATTTTCATTCATAAAAATCAATGTCAAATGTCATGAGACATTTTGGCGGGAAAATCGGCATGTAATGAGAATCTGGGTAGTGATGTCATTTCTAAGTCCACAACAATGTGTTACCATGGTAATATGCTTTGTTCCCATGACAACATACGGGTTAAGACGTCAATATCAATTTTCCTGTTTTAAAGTTAGAAGAAAATTATCAAACTTTGTAAATCAATTCCGAGAGAACTATTGAACCCACAACAAAATGTATAACATATCTGTATTCAGCAACGTCTCCCCTACCATAACAATACAATTTGGAAATCTAATTTAGAGGAGAATTCCCTAATACTGGTTTTCGAGTTCATCTGAATAATCATTGAAAATTAAATGGACTTCTGTCCTTCTACCTCTGAAGTAAAATATTTCTGGGTGAATGCAAAATTACTGGTTTTCGAGCTCACCTAATAATCATTGAAATGTACTTGCGTCCTTCTACCTCTGAGTCGCTTGCAGTGACAACAGCCGATGTAACACCGCCGCGATCATGAACTTGGCCGCTGTTCTCGTGACCTCTGACCCGCGCGATGTGGGTCACGCACAACTTCTACGGGCAGATCATGAGCTCATTCAGATCAAACGAAATGCACTTGCGTCCTTCTACCTCTGAGTCGCTTGCAGTGACAACAGCCGCTGTAACACCGCCGCGATCATGAACTTGGCCGCTGTTCTCGTGACCCTTGACCCGCGCGATGTGGGTCACGCACATCGTCTACGGGCAGATCATGAGCTCATTCAGATCAAATGAAATGCACTTGCGTCCTTCTACCTCTGAGTCGCTTGCAGTGACAACAGCCGCTGTAACACCGCCGCGATCATGAACTTGGCCGCTGTTCTCGTGACCTCTGACCCGCGCGATGTGGGTCACGCACAACTTCTACGGGCAGATCATGAGCTCATTCAGATCAAATGAAATGCACTTGCGTCCTTCTACCTCTGAGTCGCTTGCAGTGACAACAACCGATGTAACACCGCCGCGATCATGAACTTGGCCGCTGTTCTCGTGACCTCTGACCCGCGCGATGTGGGTCACGCACAACTTCTACGGGCAGATCATGAGCTCATTCAGATCAAATGAAATGCACTTGCGTCCTTCTACCTCTGAGTCGCTTGCAGTGACAACAGCCGCTGTAACACCGCCGCGATCATGAACTTGGCCGCTGTTCTCGTGACCCTTGACCCGCGCGATGTGGGTCACGCACAACTTCTACGGGCAGATCATGAGCTCATTCAGATCAAACGAAATGCACTTGCGTCCTTCTACCTCTGAGTCGCTTGCAGTGACAACAGCCGATGTAACACCGCCGCGATCATGAACTTGGCCGCTGTTCTCGTGACCCTTGACCCGCGCGATGTGGGTCACGCACTACTTCTACGGGCAGATCATGAGCTCATTCAGATCAAATGAAATGCACTCGCGTCCTTCTACCTCTGAGTCGCTCTGCAGTGACAACAACCAATGTAACACCGCCGCGATCATGAACTTGGCCGCTGTTCTCGTGACCCTTGACCCGCGCGATGTGGGTCACGCACAACTTCTACGGGCAGATCATGAGCTCATTCAGATCAAATGAAATGTACTTGCGTCCTTCTACCTCTGAGGCGCTCTGCAGGGACAACAGCCGATGTAACACCGCCGCGATCATGAACTTGGCCGCTGTTCTCGTGACCTCTGACCCGGGCTGGAGCCGCGCGATGTGGGTCACGCACAACTTCTACGGGCAGATCATGAGCTCATTCAGATCAAATGAAATGCACTTGCGTCCTTCTACCTCTGAGTCGCTTGCAGTGACAACAGCCGATGTAACACCGCCGCGATCATGAACTTGGCCGCTGTTCTCGTGACCTCTGACCCGGGCTGGAGCCGCGCGATGTGGGTCACGCACAACTTCTACGGGCAGATCATGAGCTCATTCAGATCAAATGAAATGTACTTGCGTCCTTCTACCTCTGAGGCGCTCTGCAGGGACAACAGCCGATGTAACACCGCCGCGATCATGAACTTGGCCGCTGTTCTCGTGACCTCTGACCCGGGCTGGAGCCGCGCGATGTGGGTCACGCACAACTTCTACGGGCAGATCATGAGCTCATTCAGATCAAATGAAATGCACTTGCGTCCTTCTACCTCTGAGTCGCTTGCAGTGACAACAGCCGATGTAACACCGCCGCGATCATGAACTTGGCCGCTGTTCTCGTGACCTCTGACCCGGGCTGGAGCCGCGCGATGTGGGTCACGCACAACTTCTACGGGCAGATCATGAGCTCATTCAGATCAAATGAAATGTACTTGCGTCCTTCTACCTCTGAGGCGCTCTGCAGGGACAACAGCCGATGTAACACCGCCGCGATCATGAACTTGGCCGCTGTTCTCGTGACCTCTGACCCGGGCTGGAGCCGCGCGATGTGGGTCACGCACAACTTCTACGGGCAGATCATGAGCTCATTGAGATCAAACGAAAGCCCATCTCTCTTGTGTCGCTGTGATCTATCAGACTGCTTTCTCTGTCAATAGTCACTTGCATTTAGTGATGGTGTCATTGGGGACAGACCACTCCCGTGCAGATGAAAACGAGTTGGGTTGGGTGTAGCGAGTTGCTGTTAATTGGTTGGAGGATGGATGATAGGAGAGGGCAGATAATGAGAGGTAAAATCACTTTTACTCGGGGGAATGCGTCATTTGTATATACGGAACTATACGGTATTTATGGTGCTATCTAATCATTTTATTTTTGTAATAATATGTTGACTGTCTTTTATAATTTTTGCATACATACCCTCCTACTATCTATTTATCGTATAGTTTGTATTGATTTAGGTATTAATTTAATTTTTTTTCTGCCATGTCATATTTTATCCCCTTTTTGTGAGTATTGTGTGACTTCTAATATTTTTTAATTTGCATGATTATTGATTATGCTTTAAACATTGAATTTTTATTTTCGTGTAATTTTGTGATTTTCTCTCTCTTCTTTCCTTTTAGAGATTCATAGTGGTATGGTGTGTTTCAAAGGTTTTAGTTGTTTCTCTCAAGTCTCAACGCTTGTACATGGACACATAATAATTTTATTGTGGCCGAAGGGCAATTTGAATATTTTCCCCGATTTCTATAGCTCAGTACTTATTTGGCTAGGCCATCATTTGGACAAGAATTTCTCTAGCACTGGAGAAAAATATCGTAGATATTTTCTTGCCCGCCAAATGTTTTAATATTTTCGGTCATACCTACCCGTTCTACCAGATATTATCGTTATACCTACCTAGGTATGGATATTTTATCAAGAGTTTATTTTTTTCCAGATAAATTATCCTATAAAAGGACCACTGGGACCTAGCCAAAATAAATTTAAATGTTCGTACATAGGCTTGATAGGTTAGACGTAATAAATACATATTCAGAAGGATTATATCCTCCATTTTCATATTTTCACTTCTTTTAGATCAGCTTTCAATTTCTAATTTATTGGCACAAAATGCCTAATAATAATCGCTATAGTAACGCTCTCGTGCAAGGTGTTCAATAAAATGAATAAGAGAATATTCCCATTCAGTTTATTGCTAGCTTCTGTTTTATGTTTGTAAGACTTTCAAGTGTCTTAACCATATTTGTCTTTTCGGCTTGAGAAATGATTATTTACATGTCATATAGTCCTATTATATCTAGTCATCAATACACACCTTTCTGTACAGGTTTGGAAATGAGTTAAAACAATTTATACCTACGCTTCGTAACTGTAAATAAGCTATAAGCATTTATTATAAGTGGTAATTACTTAAGGCGATCCTTTCTTTTCAACGGAAACAAATTAATTCAACTGTTTAGCTTGTCATTGTGTTTTGAGAGATGCTAGCACGCGTTACAAGTACTAAACAGTCGGCAGACGATTGTTCATGTTGCTAATCCACTTTTTATTAGATTGTTATCTGAAGACAATCTATTTAGTATAAAAATAATACTTAAAACCGAAACTATTCTATTATAGTGATGTTTTGCTACTTATACCTACATTCCTCAAATTTCGTTGTTCGCTTACTTTTCCAATTAGCTGCGTGTTGATCATTTCTAACTTGCTTAATTATGTAAATTGATATTGAGTTTTGATTCACAACAAAATATTAAAAATTATTTCGATATGTTCTAAAAAGGCTCAAGAGTCGTTTTACATTATTACAAGTAACGCTCACTGGAGTGCATTTAAATTGACGTTATGCGATTATGGTTCTCGTTTATAATACCTCACTGCCTGTAAATACCTACGCCAACTCCATGGGGGATGGATTCACAAAGAAGTATATTATCTCTTAATACGTACTATCTTTAGTATTCTCTTTCGTTTAACATGGTGTTCTTGGTATTAAATCAAAAGATAATACGTATTAGCAGATAGTACTTTTCGTGAATCCAGAAGTAAATTTGTCGCCTATATCTTCAAGTGTATTTATACGTGGTAATCTATAATTGAATCAAATTAAAGTTAAATTTCACTTGAATTCAATTGATTCCAACGAACTACAACCGCAGGAGAGTCTTCGATGGTCACAACCTATTAGATTGAAAACGATCGCTTATTAATAAGATATCTTCTTTGGATGAGCCTATGCCTTATAATATTCATGGCCCGCTGTGGTTTGAGTAGTTATAGAGAAAGTGAAACCAAATATTATATTCATTACTTTAGAGAATTGAATTAATAAATAGGTTAATATTAGAAATCATTCATCTATGTACTCACACCTATTGTATATTGGCGTAAAAAACAGGCGTAGTAAAAGTCTTCCTAAACAATCTATAATTTCTGACAATTGCTGTACGTAATAACGGTTTGTGGTATACATTATAAATGGCCGATTTCATATTATAGTACCCGAGGGTAAAATGTATAATTTATTCCTACCTTCCATAAAGGTAGGAATACTGTACCTTCCAAAAAGTTTTCTTTTCTAAATCAAAATCAAGAGTACAAAATTTCACCAAAGCGTAAAATCTTCGCTTTTTTTATCTTACAAAGGCCAAAAATTAAACGTATGTATCTACTAAATAAGGTCAAAAATAATAATAATGAAAATCTATTTTATGTCTTTAAACTACTAGCCTGTATAACATAAAACTCTTTTTTTTTTCATCGTTTATCATTTTGAAAGTCTTTCTAGAATAGAAGGCAACATCCATTGAATAAGATGTACTACATTTTTTATTGAAAAATAATTATGTAACAAATTGTTGAATTTGAAAATAGACAGTTTTTGTGTTTCTATGGACTTGTGATTTGTTATAAGAAAGAGAAAATAAAAACGCAAAACGCACGTATTACTATATCGTCACGTGACCAACTGATTGCTTCCAGACGTCGCTCCTGCTCGCTGCACTCGTCCACCTGGCTCTGAGCGAGACGAGTCGTCCTACTCGTCAAGCTGGCAACTTCCCCCTGACAATGATGCGTCCTCCCCTCCCCCGCTTCGCCCGCCCATCTTTCCGTCAACCCCCCTTCCTCGACCAGCCCTTCCGTCAATCCCCCTCCTTCCGTCAACAGCCCTTCAACCGTCAGCCCCTCGTCAACCCCGTCAACGTCGAAGGGGGATTCTTGCCCAGCAATGACGTCATATCACACGAGTTCGTTCGGCAGAACTCGGATGTCTTCGGCTCAGCAATAAGACAGCAGGTAAAAGTTGAATTGACACTAATTGTATTTTTTATTATTCATATTTGTAGGCGTCTTTAATTTACAAAAGCAACCCTTGCTCTCTCTTCAGTATCGTATTGGAGGGAAAGGGGAATAGAGGGGTTGAACGCTATTCCTAAGAATAAGCATGGGCGTCCACAGGGAGGGGCAAGGGGGGAAGTTTGCCCCCCTCCCCCCTAGATATCAGGAAAACATACAATATTTCCCAAAAAAACAAAAAGAAAACGATTTCGAAGTATTAAAAATCCAAAAAATGCCCTGCGGGGCAGGTTTAAACATGTCTCCCACCACGCCAAAGAGCCAAATTTAAAAAATATTTAATATTTCAACATAATCCACTTCATAACGTCTCAAAATTGATTACAAAGTGTCCGAAAACCAAAAAACGCCCTGCGGGGCAGGGTGGGGGCACACCCCCACACCCCCCTTACACCGACAAAAATTGTTTTCCTTGCCCTGCCCCCACCTGGAAGAAATACTGCGGACGCCCATGTGAATAAGTATTAATCGAAGAGTCAATTTTAAGAGATATTGTACCTAAAGTTGCAGTACAAAGTACTAAATAATACTTTATCACTGTAACAAATAATACAATCCAAGCCACTGAATTAATTTTTTTCTCAATTTAATCTCACATTTTAAGAATATGGCTCCAGGTTTATTTTGAACCCAATTTGGTCCATCATGTTACTCAATTAACGACAGAAAACATTCGAGCTGAAAAATATCCAGCTTTCAACTGTATAGCCAAGATGTAAAATATTGTTGTCCAAATAATCCTGCTAAGGAACGTATAGGACAATGAGTAATTAATATTTGCGATTTGCAAATAACGTCACCGGAAACATAAAAGCGAATGTTTAAAACAAACAACTGGTATATTTGCACGCGGATCTCCCCTCCTTTCACAAACCGATGCATTTCTCTTAGTTTCACTTTCAGTGATTCATGATGTGTGTAAGTGATGTATTATCGATGAAATGCTTTCTAAAGTTGCCCGAAGTTTTAGTCAACAAAACAGAAATAATAAACTATGAGATAAGCTCCCTCAAAACTCCATCAAAATTGCAAATTATGAATTTTCTTAGCTCAGTGGGATGCATGCTAGCAGTGGTTGTTTTCTCCATTGACAACAAGAATAAACCTGTTTACTGATATATTCACATGAAATTACAATACAGTCATGACACTCTAACCTTCCAGCTGGATTCCTATCTATCCTGGTTATATTCATGCAAGTCATTACAATTTTACATCTTATATGCTAACAATGTATACAGTAAATAATGATACTCTTCGTTCGGTACTCATCCGTTAGTATAATCCTTGTGTTAGCGTATTCGAATGTTATTATGCGCTGGGATCGTTCGTACAAGCGTAGAGCCGGTCATCGTCCGTTGCCACCCTCCATCGCCGTCCTAGTGTCGCCCGCCTCATTGCAGTCGACCTCCACGTCCAAGCCCATTCCTCGTTGTCGTTCCCGTCGATCATATACGGGTGTGGAAGTCAATTCATAATCACACTCACTCTGGTGTCACGAATGCATGGAACTAGCATCCTGGATGTCCTGAATGTCCTGAACACGGCTTACGGTACATGCGAGTCACTTGCACACTGTCTGAGTTCGTTCATTAATGCGTTAATTAATACTGTCCTTGCTGTCCAATTCTCAACTCAATCGGTCCATAATTGCGGTAGTTATTAAGCCGTTTATAAACTGCAGCGCTTAACTGCACTAGAACTGCATCTCAGCCAGCGCCGTATACAGCACACCCGCCGCTTACACTCACGCGTCGTCACAGTCAATCGCGTTGCTTGTATCACTTTTCCGTTATTCCATTCGTTATCTGTCACTATTTCACGACAACAATACTGCTCCATACATGATACAACTTATTTGATACTACTCAAATGCATTAAACTTCGAAAAACTGCATTTAGCCTTGATCACGGCAGACCGCGTGCTAAAGTTCTGCATCAACCTGGCGCGAAGTTACCTCTGTGAATGCTAGACGCCGACTGACTGTCTCGCCTCGCTGCACCTGGCTTCTGTCGCCGCTCCCCGACAAATTGACCACTTTCTTGATTTCCTTCAGAGCAAACTCTGCCTCTCCCCGGCTAGAATCCAGTCGATTTCCGAACTTGTGGCGTTGTGCGGTAAATTTTTCTTGAATCCGTCTATCAGCTTGACTCTCAGACCTAATTTGCATAATGCCACACAATTACACACCGAGCTACCAGTAAGTTTCAATTTCTGTCTGTATTCACCCCTGGGATGAAATGTTCACGCGTCCTTAGCAACGGCGATGACACTTGAGCGTCCTTAGCAACGCAAGATGGCGTACCCTGACAACGTCGCTAGCTCGCAACCGCGCCAATATTCAAACGTTCCTTCACATAAATGTTCAACAGCTGTAGATACTTTCTCGCTACTCAATACAGACATACTTTTATATTATATAAACCTTAAATTAGACACATAAAATCACCCTGATGGTAAATACAACTAATAATCATAATAAAATCCAAATAATTATGGGTCAAAACCCCAGGAAACCTCGGGATGTGCTCCAGAGACCCCATCCGTTTACTCTGACGTTTAAACTTGTTTACAGGAAGAGGAAATGACCTAAGTCGTGCTCCTCCCTTTAAACTGCTTGTCACTCGTGCTCGCTTACTCAGATTGGTTATATGTGCTCACTATATCATGCTAGAGAGCCCCATGCATTATATTAATTATCTACTACTAAAGTGCAAAATCAAACTTACTCCTCCTTTAAGACCGTAGCCTTGAACCAACGCAACACGTCAAGTAATCCCAAAGTAGGTCAACCCACATCAACCAAACGTAACTCCCATGCACTACTTACAACTTCAATGTTTACTACTAACTACTACATGTATGTCAACATCATGCAATCTACACTTTTAAACTATTTCAACAAAGTCTACTTAAAACTCAAAACTACTTTCGGCATGACTCAAAGTCATCCTTCCTCTTGATGTTCCCTATAGAAACCAAAAGATCCCCGCTCGAACCTCTGTACTATCATGCATCATTGCTTCAAAAGCAAATCATCTTCGAAAACTTGCTAAGTCCCTTAGCTCAAAAACTCGTTAAAATCGAGAAATGATTCTCGTCTACCATGTCGTAACTCCACATAAACATGCACCATGCATAAAACAATTCAAACTCTACTCCAACGTCCACTAAACATCGAACGCAAACGCTTCAAACTCTTCAAGTCAAACAGCTGTCTGAACTTGACCTACATTCCTACTCAGAGCGACCTCGACTCGCACTGCGAACAGCTGTTCGCTCGACCTACATTCCTCGTGAATCATGAGAGACCACAAGCACACTAGCCATCGCCCCGTCTCGAACCTGGACATCGTCAATTACATCTTCCTCTTACACACATTCTTTCCACGATCAATCGAAACACTTCCACTAATGCTAATCATGAAATAACTTACACTAACCGTACAACTAACTATTTACAACTAAACTAACTTTCATTCACACACAATTCACAATGCTATTTTCTCACTTTCTCTCGACAAACATCCTATCTCGTGCCTTTCTTTACTCTTTTCCGGCCAATGCACATTTAACGCCATCTGCAGGCCCTCCTTTCATCCTTCGTCCTTCCATGCACATTTATCGCCAGTGCAAGCTCTTCTCTTCACTCTTCCCTCTGTTGATAGTTAGTTATCGCCAAACTATCCACCCAGAGCTCTGCTGCAAACACCTTGAAATATGCACACACTCTCTCATTCACTCTCTCGCGCTATTATTAATCCTGTGGGCAAGTCCCACAAGATGTTGCATGACATATTATAAACAAAATAAGCAGATTTTAACGACGCACGCATTCTCAACTATACTTACTCTATTTTTCATTCATACAAACGCCATTTTCTCACACACTTGCCTTTCTATCTTGATCTACCCCACCATTCCCTGACTTCGTTATACTTTGCAGTTCCAATTACCCCACCAGGCCTTACTTTACCAACAAATTTGACCCAAAACATTCATCCATTCATACACTTCTAAAACTAACAACTTTACGAACTAACTTATTTACTAACTTCTTTATCAATTGACTATTTACACCCACATCGTTTACAATTATACAAGACCTAATGAAACGTCAAAAATACAAATTCAGCATGAAAAATATGTCCCTTCTCTCAGTGAACCAGGCTAAAGATATCATAACTCCGGTAAAGTTCCAGTATTTTCAGATCCGATCCTCTTCGACAAAACAAGTCCTCTCCGTCTTCTTGTAGACCATCTTCATCAAACATCCGCCAATTTCTTCACTTCTTCGACGGCCTCCATAACTTTCGCCGTTCCTTCATCAATAGAGTGTCTGCAACTTCTCTCTTGTGCACGAACACTTCAAAATTCTTGACCACGATGTGCTGCTGTCCAGCCAGTCACATCTCTCCGTCAACCTCCTCGTACTTGCTGAGCTGCTACATTAGCTAGGCTAGCCTCCTTCACGTAGATCTCTGATCTAGATTCCTCCTTGACATGTTTTCTTGCCAAAACAGTCACTTCAGCGCCCCATTAGAAATCACTTGCGCTCTCCAACGTCTTCTCGTTTCTTCAAAGACCTAAAATTCTTCAGTAATCATCGTACTTCTTCTCGTTACTCCGACTTCATCGATAAAATCTTCTCTTCAACTGAAACAGCCATCTACCATCGTCATCCTTCTTCTCACCTACACGATTCGACATTTCTCCAAGCTTCACTCATGCATTTTAACAATACAAAATCTATGTTCTGACATACAACGCTACACACTTGACATTCACTCATACCTTACTCTAGCTTACTCTATTACTATTTTATCAGTTGATTATTTACATCTCTTTTAATCTTCACCAACGTCCTTCTTCTAGTAGTCATCTTGATGATAGTCATCGTACTCATCATCGTCATATCCTTCGTAGTACTCTTCTTCATATTGCATCTCCAGGCGATTGTTTACATAACTGCCAGCATCCATATGCTCCTTCAACAATCCCTCTTCATGCCATTCTACTAATTAATCCACGATTTGCTTCAAATCATCCTTCTGCCTGTACAATCTTTCTCTTACTTTCATTGGCAAGTGCCGTAGCAACTGTCTAGCCAACTCATCCTCCGGTATCTTGTTTGACAGGTAGTTGGACAGTCGGACCAACCTCTGAACGTACTCTGCCATGGACATCGTCCCCGAAAATCTACCACTGTAAATTGTCTTCATCACCTCAGCTTGCTGATAAATGCCCCAATATTTCTCTATAATTCCTATCTTGAATGCTTCGTATGTTTCGTACATTTGCATCTGGTACCAAGCTCTTGCATCTCGCCGAATTGCAGATCCCACTACAATAAGCTTGTGATAGTCACTCAAATCAGTATTCTCGCGGAATTTTAACTCTACTATACGAAGGAATTCCTTGACATGCATCACTTCATTTTTCCCCTCGTATGTTATTCCCTCTCTCTCCAATTGATCGCACAATTGACCAACGAGACCTTCCTTGCTACTTCGTCCTATGACTGATGAAACGGATTCTTTTAACGAAATACGTAACTTCTGCTCGAAGTCTACTTGCTTTTGAACTCCTTCCTCCATCTTTGCATCACATTTCAGCATGAACGCATCCATTTTGTCGTTCATCCGGTCGACTCGCGTCATGAGCTTGTGCTCCAATACCTCAGCTCTCTTTTCCTGCCTTGCTGTATGTTGAGTGAGTTTACCCAAACTACCCTTCAAATCCTGCAGTTTCCCGTTTGTCTTTCCTTCAAAAGCAAAAACTTTCCCTTCAAGTCGACCTAGTTTGTCGGTCACCTGATCAACTTGAGCCTCAACAATCTGACCTTTTTCTGTCGCTACCTCAACTGTTCGACACATTGTTGTCAACAACTCTTTCACTTCGTCAACATCATGCTTGGATTCATTTTGAATGCGCTGATCTCTCTCAATCAACTGCATCTGATAACGTGCATCCCGTTCATCAATTTCACGCTTCCATTGTTCATGCAATTCTGTTTTCAGCTTGTCATTCTTCTCGACCAATTCAAATCTTAGCTTTTCATGTTTCTCAAGTATTTCTTCAAACCTTTCATTGAATTTAATACCCTGGTTCACTATCTCATCTCTAACCTTAGACATGGATGCATCTATACATTGTGCCAGACCCTGGTAGAAATCAACTGAATTGTCACACCGAACTGACTCCTGAGCAGACTGAACAATCAAACGCTCCTTACTCTTCACACATTTCACATCCGAACCGAAAGTATTCACGGACTTAAACTGTGCCATCCTCATTATGAATCCATACACGAAATTAACCAGTACAAGTATCAACCATACCATGTACTCATGCACATGCATCGTCACATGCTTCTTTCCCTCCTCCATCATGCAATAACTGAACTAAACATGCAAATTAGACTAACTACTTGCACCTGCTTATAGCTTAGCACGTTGAGTGACCTACAGCTAGTTCTTTAATTATGAACCACGTAATAAAAGTCTCTGAAACACACATCCAAGACCTCCGTATGAATCTAACTCAACTTTAATTGCAATACCCACTGAGCATTTGCCTAAATTTTCCATACAAAACTGACAAACTATAGTTGGTCGCGCTAAAACTGTAATGCGCCAACTTTACAAAACACAACATTTTAACAATTCAAAAACTCTGTCTTTCAGGGTACTCATGGGAGGTAAAAACACCCACATCGAGCCTCCCTGTTGGGCGCCAATTCTGAAATTGCGGCCATACAACAAAATCTAACCATCATTAAAAATTCAAAATTTGACAGAAACTCTACACTCAAGTTAACCGTGGGGGATAATAAAACCCTCATCTGCCCCACGTTGGGCGCCAATTCTGAAATGCTTTCTAAAGTTGCCCGAAGTTTTAGTCAACAAAACAGAAATAATAAACTATGAGATAAGCTCCCTCAAAACTCCATCAAAATTGCAAATTATGAATTTTCTTAGCTCAGTGGGATGCATGCTAGCAGTGGTTGTTTTCTCCATTGACAACAAGAATAAACCTGTTTACTGATATATTCACATGAAATTACAATACAGTCATGACACTCTAACCTTCCAGCTGGATTCCTATCTATCCTGGTTATATTCATGCAAGTCATTACAATTTTACATCTTATATGCTAACAATGTATACAGTAAATAATGATACTCTTCGTTCGGTACTCATCCGTTAGTATAATCCTTGTGTTAGCGTATTCGAATGTTATTATGCGCTGGGATCGTTCGTACAAGCGTAGAGCCGGTCATCGTCCGTTGCCACCCTCCATCGCCGTCCTAGTGTCGCCCGCCTCATTGCAGTCGACCTCCACGTCCAAGCCCATTCCTCGTTGTCGTTCCCGTCGATCATATACGGGTGTGGAAGTCAATTCATAATCACACTCACTCTGGTGTCACGAATGCATGGAACTAGCATCCTGGATGTCCTGAATGTCCTGAACACGGCTTACGGTACATGCGAGTCACTTGCACACTGTCTGAGTTCGTTCATTAATGCGTTAATTAATACTGTCCTTGCTGTCCAATTCTCAACTCAATCGGTCCATAATTGCGGTAGTTATTAAGCCGTTTATAAACTGCAGCGCTTAACTGCACTAGAACTGCATCTCAGCCAGCGCCGTATACAGCACACCCGCCGCTTACACTCACGCGTCGTCACAGTCAATCGCGTTGCTTGTATCACTTTTCCGTTATTCCATTCGTTATCTGTCACTATTTCACGACAACAATACTGCTCCATACATGATACAACTTATTTGATACTACTCAAATGCATTAAACTTCGAAAAACTGCATTTAGCCTTGATCACGGCAGACCGCGTGCTAAAGTTCTGCATCAACCTGGCGCGAAGTTACCTCTGTGAATGCTAGACGCCGACTGACTGTCTCGCCTCGCTGCACCTGGCTTCTGTCGCCGCTCCCCGACAAATTGACCACTTTCTTGATTTCCTTCAGAGCAAACTCTGCCTCTCCCCGGCTAGAATCCAGTCGATTTCCGAACTTGTGGCGTTGTGCGGTAAATTTTTCTTGAATCCGTCTATCAGCTTGACTCTCAGACCTAATTTGCATAATGCCACACAATTACACACCGAGCTACCAGTAAGTTTCAATTTCTGTCTGTATTCACCCCTGGGATGAAATGTTCACGCGTCCTTAGCAACGGCGATGACACTTGAGCGTCCTTAGCAACGCAAGATGGCGTACCCTGACAACGTCGCTAGCTCGCAACCGCGCCAATATTCAAACGTTCCTTCACATAAATGTTCAACAGCTGTAGATACTTTCTCGCTACTCAATACAGACATACTTTTATATTATATAAACCTTAAATTAGACACATAAAATCACCCTGATGGTAAATACAACTAATAATCATAATAAAATCCAAATAATTATGGGTCAAAACCCCAGGAAACCTCGGGATGTGCTCCAGAGATATGTGGAGGACATGATTGGAAAGGAGAACAATCCCGGTGAACTGTATCTTTGTGGGGCATCGAATACACGGCTCTTAAGGTTTCACCTGCAGTTTTATGATGGACATTACCTGAACATGCTTTTACATTTTAGTCTTCAAAAATTTGTTAAAATGTAGTGGAAAAGTAAGGGGATTGTATAGGAGGTATGTTCTAGAACGTTCTCCCAATTCCATTCTGATGGAATCCGGTCACGACCATTAGACATTATTGCATGAAATCGAATTCCATCAGAATTGGGAATTCAACATTTTCTAGAATAGGGCCCAAGATTTTGGTTGGACTATGCATTTATAATTATGGATAACATTTGACGAAAGTTTTTTTTTCACAATGTTTTTTTTTTTTTTTTAGAAATATAGAATTACGGAGGGATAAAGTTAATGACGTGTAGAAGATGTCCAGTTCACACTGTTTAAAATGTAAAAGTGCAATAATTTTCATTCAAAGCTTTCTATTTCAACATCAATTTTCAAAAAAATCTAAGATTGAAAGATTTTCCTGAAATATTAAGGAACATTCTAAAAATTACGATATCGATTATAATTGGATTATAATTTAGTAAATAATCACGTTTTCCTTAATTTACATAGAACTGTTAAGTGTTACTTATAATGTGTAAGTTTCTACTTTTTTTTTCGAGCGTAGCGAGCGTCACTACGGTACTCTTATGGCACTTTCTCTGTGTGTATGTTTTTTTGTTTTTTGTTTTTGTGTTTTTTTTTGTGTTCACTGCTCAGGTCAAACGGCACAACCAATCGATCTGAAATTTTGCACATATACTAACGTAATCTATGCGGTCCCTGGGATCGTTTTTGAACGGGATCATGTGATTGGTTCAAATTTAAAAAAAATTATCTTTCGATTGGTTGATTTGATCATTTTGAAATTTTAACAAGTCATTACGACCAACATTGTACCCAATCTTACAAAGTTTCAGCCAAATCCTCCCATTGGTTAAAATTTAAAAAAATATTTCATATGATTTTTGAAATTTAAACTAGAACCGTATGACCGATCAACTTAAAACTTTGCATGGTCATTGGGACCAAAATGATCTGTATTTTTGAAAATTTACAGACTTACCTATCTGTGTTTAATTCCAAAAGTTATTGACATTTTACGGTTATTTTGCGTGTTGGCTGTCAAATTTCTCGAATATGTTGATCACGGCTACTTCGACTCTTTAAAGTTCCAAGGTAGTTAGAGCAGAAACTTTCAAACGTATGAAACTGATATGACCGTTCAACAGATCGTCTAATATTGTGTACACACACCAATATTATATGAGTGGTCCCAGGTATATTTTTTTAAAGAGATCATATGATTTTTGAATATTAACAAGGAACTGTTCAATCATAAAGGTTCAATCGATTAACATAAAACATTGCATGGTTATTGGGATTAACATTTTAGGAATATTTTGAGATTTTAATACAAGTTTGACGAAATTCAAGAGTTATTGGCTTTTAATGATATTTTCGATAAACATAATTTCGGTTCGAGGTGTTGTGCGTGTCCGTGCTCGCTCATCAACGCGTTACACAGAGCGTTTTCCTAGTTTATTTCTTTGGGGCTGTGCATAAAGGACGTCACGCTAAAAATGGGATATTTTAACACCCCCCCCCCCCCTCCCCCTGTCACGCTGTGTTACACTTTTCGAGACCCCCCCCCCCAAAAAAAAATGACGTCACAAATCTATCTCTACCCCCCCTTAAATAGAATATTTTTGACTGTAAAATGTATCAGAATTTCTCGTTTTTAGCGAAATTATCGGTCCCGACGTATCAACTGAAATTTAATGCTTGAAAATATCTATATCAAAACGTGACGTCCTACTGCCTCCAGTACCCCCTCCCCCCTCCCCCCTGTCACACTGTGTCCTATACTGGTGAACCCCTCCTCCCCCCCTGAAGCGTGACGTCCTTTATGCACAGCCCCTTTTACAAATGTGCACTATTTTTATCAGGTTCAAGCCGTCTCCACACCCGATGCCAGCGCCTCATCGAGTCAAAACTTCGCGAACATCATCTCCCAGCCCAGTCGGTCAAACAGTCCGCACGATAACACACTCGGTCGGTCGAACAGCCTGGCCGACAACACGCGGGATCGGTCGATCAAGCAGGAGACTGCCACGGGGAAGAACAAGGCGAGGTCCACGTTGAAGGAGATCCTGGTGGAGGACTGCGAGGACGCCGAACAGCTCGGCTACTGCGCCTCGCCTCCGAGATACCCCACGTGAGTCCTAGTTGAAGTGGAGGTAGACAATTATTGACCTCTTTGTACTCACAATTTAAATACGATGCCTAGTTCACCCTTAAAACGATTTTTTTTGTTAAAACGTATTTTTCGTCTTAAGGACGCAACAGGGGTCGTAGTTGACTCTAGTTTGTGTCATTATTTAGTACGATTCTGCGTACAAAGCTATATTTTGTAAAAGTTTAATATTGGGCACACAAGCCCCTTAAGTCAGTATACTTGTACTTGATATTAGGGATGGAGCGAACTTGGATTTTGATATCGACTATCGATATCATTTATATATCGATATATATCGATATATCGATACTTCGATATATCGATATATTGAAATATTGAAATATCGAAATATCGATATATTGAAATATTGAAATATCGAAATATCGATATATTGAAATATCGAAGTATCGATATATCGATATATTGAAATATCGAAATATCGAAATATTGATATGGAAATAATATTTAGATGTATAGGTATAGAAATATTGATATATCGTATGAATGTATTAAATTGCTCCTAAAACTGCTAGGAATTGCAAAAGAAAATGTAAAAAGAAATAACACAGCCGTTCCAAAATATAGGGTCACCGGCCAGATAAGAAAGAAAATGTGAATAATCTGAGAAATTGTCCATAAATCTTGTAAACGCTGCACTGCAAATATGAATTATTTTGCCATAGTAGGTATAAACTTCAATTAAGAACATAATTGTATCATGCGGAAAGGCTTCAATTTCAATATTTCAATATTTCGATATTTCAATATATCGATATTTCGATATTTCAATATTTCGATATTTCGATATTTCAATATTTCGATATTTCAATATTTCAATATATCGATATATCGATATTACAATATATCGATATTCAATATATACAGGTATCGATATTTCGATATTTTTTTGATATCGATATATATCGATATATCGATATTTTCTCCATCCCTACTTGATATACAGTATAGTCACACAGCACAGTATACAGTACAGTATATGTACAGTATAGTCATATACTTGAGGCACCTAAAGCCAAGAAATTTCAGGTAGGTAGGCGGAGCCTTAAGATCACGAGAGTTCAAGTTTGCCATATCAAACAGAACAAATGTTTAACATTTTCGAGAGTCACATCCCTATTTCCTCGCCCCCCCCCCCCCCCCCCCCCCCGCCGTCATCTTATTCAGCAACATTTTTGTAGCCTACGTAACTCTGGGTATAAGTATAACGTAGTCACCTAAAGAAACTTGTTATGAGTTATTATTCGTGTTTCAGCCACCAGACGGCGTTGATCATGAAGAAGTGCGCAGAGATCGTGGAAGCGTTATACGCGCCACTTCCGCCGGAAGCAGCGTCAGGACACTTGAGGTCGTCGCCCAGGTCGGCCATCTTTCTCTCTAACAAGACCAGCGACATGGAGAGGGCCAACAGACAGGTAAGCAGGACCCTCATATATTGGGGTGTCAAGGTAGAGAGGGGTGCTCTGGGGAAAGCACCCCAGGGTCGTTCAGGGGAGATTTTACCCGCTTTAATGCAGTTTCTCGAGATTTGTTCAGTCAAAATAGTACGATCAGCTGACGATGTGCGCAGGGTCCTAAAGGGTACCTATGCAAAATTTGATAGAGATAGGTTAAATGACGTAGGAGGGTGGGGAGAAAAGACATAGAATATACATAGAATATTCTATGATACTACGTTGTTGATGTGCGCAGGGTCTCAAAGGGTAACTATGCAAAATTTGGTTGAGATCAGTTAAATGACGTAGGAGGGTGTGGAGAACAAACATAGAATAGACAGATATTCTATGATACTGCGTTGTTGATATGCGCAGGGTCGCAAAATTTGGTTGATATCGGTCAAATGACGTAGGATGGGTTGGAGAACAAACAAGGGACATACAGATATTCTATAATTCTACGTTGTAGATGTGTGCAGGGTCTCAAAGGGTACCTATGCAGAATTTGGTGAAGATCGGTCAAGGCCATAGGAGAGTGTAGAGTACAGTCTATGACTCTACGTTGTAGTGTAGATGATAGTCATCTCTGATCTCCACAGATCTGGTCCTGGGCCCGCTACTCTCGCCCACAACGTGACGTCAGCACCTCGCTCTGCCCCGCCACACGCCACCTGATCGAGCCCGGGTACGCGCGCGAGGCTGCGACCGCGCGCTGGCTGGTGGTGCTGCAGTCCGCCACTGACCGCGTGCTGCAGCAGGTGGCCGTGGAGGAGTGCACAGTGGCGGGCGGGCAGTGTGACGCGGCCACGTGCGCCCAGACCTCGACGCGATGCAGGCAGAGATATCACTATGAGAGGCTAGTCGCGTGGGATCCCGATAGACCGCAGCAGTGTCCCAGGATCAGGGTGTTCAAGTTTCCGAGTGCCTGCGAGTGTACACTGGCTGACGACCTCAGCTAGCTAGCAGGAGATCAAATCCATTCACAGTAGAAGGGATGATTAGGGCTAGGATGTTTAGGACCTATGAAACTTCTAAAATGCCAGGGAAATAGTACCTTAAAACTATTAAAAAAGGACCACTAAATCCCGAAAAAAGACCAATTAAATTGTACGTTATCTAATATTCTTTAACATATTATTTGATTTATCGGTTTAGGAGTTGGACTTGGAGAAATATATTAAAATTAACTTAAATTATTGTATAAATGTGTCATGTGTCAAGTGTCATGTTGATGGTCATCCAAATGTGGATGGAAATTTGATGAATTGTGGTCTAGACCAAAATTCATAAAATTGTTGCTTCTTGCAACAAGCATTTCATATTATTTTCGCCAATAATTTTAAAAAATGGACAAAATGACCTTAAAAAGCAAGAAAAGGACTGAGTGCATTAAAAAAAGTTGAGAAGAATTCATTTTCAGGCAAAATAAAACACATCTTTTTTTAAATCAGGAACACATGAAACATAATTTTATATCAATTTTAGACGTGTCTGAACAAAACACTAAAAAATTATAAGTCCTAACCATCCTAGCCCTATTGTGACCTTGAAATCAACTGTCAAGCCGTAGTCATTTAGCTCAATTTTGAATACGATTTTAATGATAGTAACATATAAGTAATGATATTTTATATTATTAATAAATTGTTTCCAACAGGTTGATGGAAATTTCTTGCCTTTATTTTTCAAGTTTTGTCATTTCTTAGACAGTGAATGGACTTATAGATAAAATTATAAACTGATCTTGTCACTAAACTTGCACAACAATACAGTTAAGTCATTAGTACGGTACGACCAGTATTAAATAGACATAAGTATGTACTTAAATAGGTATACAAGGGTATGTTTATTGTTTTCAATGTTTTGTAAATTTAAACATTTCATTAGGAATAAATTGTTAATGAACAACCCAATGACATTCTTGGAATGACCACGAAGTAACTGTTAAATTTGACTACTGATTTAACAGAGCATTGAATAACAGTCCAAATACTTTGTTCACAAATTATGAAATTTTGATCTCTTTTATTAAGCATATTGATCTTATGTGAATGTAGAACGCCGTTAAATATTTTAATGTTAATCTTCAATAACATAGATCAACGTCATACTGTAAACATAAACAAGGTTATAGGTAGTGTATAATTTGCATTACTATAAGAAAATAATAAGTCTATAACGTAAATAAATAAATATTGTGATGTATGGATAAACTATGGATGTGTACAATATATTTTTGATGTTGCTTTCCAGTGTTTAAATAATTATATTTATTTTAGACTATAATAATTTTAAAAGGACGTTTGAAATTGTAAAAACTTAGATCGTTTTACATTATTTAATTTCTGAATACTGTCATAATATTATTTTATAAATGCAAATAAATGTAATAGATTGATTTGTACAATTCAATATCAAAAGAGTCAAGGATTTCTTTGCAATAGAGCATTTTGAAATTAGAACTTGTTAGAACTGACAAGGCTATATGTTTTTAATAAACGTGACGTTGTGCTCACAATCATTAAATATTCAAAGTCACAATGTCTAATCGAGCGAATCTCGGGTACTGTTTGGTGACTAAATACAATAATAGGTACAGTGTTGATTTGAGATTGTTTGTATTTCTTTTTGCCAAATAAAAATATATGATTGTATTTATTTTTCATTCAACATTCCAAATTCAGTACTAATATACCAGTACTATATACTATACTATATCAGTACTATTTCAGTACTATATACAGTCTTGCTTGACAAAGTCGATCGAACGCATCGACGAAATATTGCAGACTCTTTTTATTTTATATTTGACAATACCAGTGTTTCTGTTCAAAATATTTGTGACTTACTACTAATATACCACTTATGTATTATTAAAATCGTGATTTTTTTACAATAGTAATTTTTCATTAAACAGAATTTAAAAATGAAGTTGTTGTGCTTTGGATTTGACAAGTTTCCAACATCAATTTCTGAAGAAAGTTCCAAATTTCAAAATTGCCGCTCAGAAACTGATGTTTTTGGAAAGAGTAGTATTTCCAAATATAATCGTCAATGTTAAATTCTTCATAAGACTCGTCGTCCGGGTGTTCTGTGGTATACCGATCGTCTCATCCACTCATTGACGCTCGGTGTCCTGATTCACTGCCTCCTACATGATGTATTGCTGTCTGCATGTTCAGCCCACTGTCCGCGGACTGACATTCACCAGGCCGTGTCCAAGATGGCCGATGTAAACAAACGACGAAATTGTCAAAATGTGTTTAAATGATAATTTGCGACAATGTGCACTAAAATACATTTGTTTATGAATTAAAAAACCATGATAAAAGTGCAGTTAGTATTTTATTTGTGATAATACATTATATTATTGTGATTTGTGATTTGTGATTTGTGATATTGTGATTGTGATTGAATCGAGTTATTTAAAAAAAAAAAAAAAATCGTAAAAATTTCCTTCGGGATAAAATGATCTGGCGAGAAATGAATACCTCCAATTTTTTTCGTTTATTTAATTGATCGGTGACGGGCCGGGGTTGGGGCACCACACAAGTTTAATTTTTATCTGGTGCATGCAGAAAAATCATTACGGAATTGATCAAAATTGCCTATTGTTTTAAATTGAAAATTACAGAGAGGAGAGAAAATAATAGTTATTTTGTCTGGCCACTATCAGTTTGTACTTTTGCTATACAAAATAATTTGCCATTTTCTTACTAGGTACAGTGCAAATAACATTACGTTATTATTACTCTTATTGAGGTTTCGACATTATTCTAACTTTTTGCCATACTACACCTCATTTACGGACCTGTTCATAATGCCACAAATCTGAATGCTTGAAATTTTCGCGCTAAAAAGTAACACCTTCACACATCTTCCAACCAATCAAAACTCATGTTCGGTTTCAACATGGCGACTGACTTTGTATTTGTTTGACGAGTGATTCTATTTTGTAAGATTACACTGTTTTTACCGATTATTTACTATATAAATCATTTCTATGTTGTATATTAATATGATCAGATGTTGTTTGTGTATACCTAGACGTAATTAAGGAACAAACCGCATAAACCATTTAACACATTTCCATATCTTGCCCTGATTCTCCCTTTAAAAACCCTCGACCACACCCCCTTATGCATGTTTGTCATCATTGCTTTCAAAGATTGTAATGAACTCTGATAACATTCACAGGTCGGATTTTATCTCCGTGTCAACAAGATTACTGTGATGTGGAGTAGAGAGATGGAAAGTCAACAAAAGTCGTCATGTTACAACCATCTAGTCAACCTTCTCAGCACACTGACAACATCGGTGTCGCCATACATCTAGGTTCAGGAAGTATATCAACGCTGTCATTATCCAAAGATGTCGGATTTTAACAGAAATCTCGATAGTGTGAATTTAATATAATAATTTGTGGGGCTAGTGGTGACAATCTTTTTGCTCTTGTACTGGTAATTGGTGCCATACGGTAGACTGTAATCGGTTTTGGTTCCCTTCTCCCGTGCCATAGGTTTTGGCCTTTACTAACTAGACATTCATACAATGCCTACTTACCAAAGATATAATATACGCTGTGTACCTACAGATTAAGGGAGTGTTTACCAAAGTTTATACCCTAGGCAACCCAAAGATTAGTTTACAGAATGAAAATAAAGAAAGAAAAGAAAAACTCGTGCAGTTTGTGCGGCAAGAACTTCCGCGGTCACTCCGATCTCAACAAACACGTCCGATCTCACACGGGTGAACGTCCCTTCGAGTGCGAAGACTGCGGCGCTCGTTTCACACAGTGCGGAGGCTTAAGGAGCCACGTCGCGAGTCAACACTCGAAGCCCAAGTTCTTGTGCCATCTGTGCGGCAAGACGTTCCCGCTGAAGGAGCGGCTGCGACTGCACATACGAGTTCACACCGGGGAACGACCGTACAAGTGTGGCAAGTGCGACAAAACGTTCGCACGCGGCGGACAGCTGTCGCAGCATGAGCGGTCGCACACGGGAGCTCGACCCTTCGCTTGCTCCTGCTGCAAGGCGGCTTTCAGCTGTCTAACAAACCTCAAGGTCAGTGCAACTTTTAAATGTTTTAGAACTATTTTTTCCAACTATTTCAAAACCAACATTCAGTGCTTGTTTGCTGAGCGCCACTGGACACTATTTTTCACTGTGTGTCAATTTTTGTTCAATAAACAGCTACCTACTAAATAGTTAGCCACATCTATAATTGGCTTTTCTAGGTTACATATTGCTATTTTCTTGCATTTTTTGTTAGGAAGATAGACACTGCTATTATTGTCTTTATAAAATACTCATATACATACACCTATCTAGAACCTATGTTCCTACAGCAGTTTTCGTAACCTTTTTGAAAAGCTTCATTTTACTTCTTGGTGATAAATGGTGATTGACATTGGGTAGACATAATTTACAAACAAGTAGTAGCTAACGGTAATACAAAGTTGGTAGTTACTAGGTACTACTAGGTACCTATGTAGGTACCTACTGATGAAATGACATAATTTAGGGTACCTAGGTACGTAACTTTTGTGATTTTTTTTATTACTGTTGCCACTCCAGGGTTATTTTATTCATCATTCTTAGGCAACTACCTATTGCTACCACTTTGGAAGGTCTCTCGTGTGAGTGCTGTGTGAAATAAGGCCACTTTAGATTAGTTCCTCCAACTAATATAAGTGAGGGGAAAGTTGTGTTTGTTGGTAGGTAATTTCTAATCTGATAAGTAATTACATAGGTACTTCTAGGCAGTTTATTATTCCATAATACTTTGTAGCACATACTGTGATGCGGACTAAGTGCCACGTAGGCACATAGTAGCACCAAATACCTAGCACAGTTTGATACAATGTCTACAGTCCGTGTCACACGGAATTGTCCGCTAAGATATTTTGAATACCCCTTGTCCGAGAGAGAGGGATGGTCTTGAAAGACCGCACGATCGCACACAGCAACTGAGGGATGGACAAAAACCTGTTATTTGCAACATTAGGGGCCACGTCTGGCGGACAACTCCGAGTGACACGGACTGTATGGTTCTACCCAACACTGGATTTAAGTACCTAGTAGCCAACTGAATGTATGCCAACTGAAAGTATGCCCTTCTAATTGTCTTGCTGACCATAATCCTAAACTGATGCAAACATTGAATATTCACGTGATGGCAGGTTCACATGAAGCGGCACCGCAACGAACGCGATCACGTGTGCCACGAGTGCGGCAAGGCGTTCACGCGCCGCGACGGCCTTCAGAAACACCTGGCGTGTTTCCACGCCGACATCCGCGCCTTCCGCTGCAAGATCTGCAAGAAACATCTCAAGGGCCACCTTCTCCAACACTTGCGCACGCACATGAACGAGAAGCCGTACTCGTGCGAGACGTGCAAGTCGACGTTCGCTCAACGCTCCCAACTGGTCGTCCACATGCGCACGCATTCGGGCGAGAAGCCGTACCGCTGTCGGTTCTGTCAGCGCGCGTTCGCGCACTCCACCGCGCTGAAACTCCACGAGAGGCGACACACGGGGGAGAAACCGTTCAAGTGTCCGCTGTGTCCCTCGACGACGTTCGTCCAGCTCCCGCATTTAAAGAAACACATGCGTTGCGTTCACAAGTCGAACAAGCCGTACATGTGCGAGTCGTGTCGTTGCTTCTTCGCGACGAAGGCGGAGATGGTCGCGCACGGGGAATGTGTCAAGACAGGGATGGATCCGGAGAAGATGAGAGTCCTCCTGACGACACTTCTCAGTCGAATATCAACGCCGAGCAGACTCGAGGCTCTGGGGCTCGGGAAAAGACCGATCGACGAGGTTCTGAGCGAGTCGATCGCAAGTTCCGGTCGCAAACCGTTTGTCGACGCCGATCCGATACTGATGTTGAGGAGGAACATTGAGATCTTGCTGGAGTGGACGGTGCCGAAACGGTACATGGATAAGTTTAAAACCGAGCAACGATCTGCGGAGGATTTACTAGTGGAGCTCACTTCGTCGTGACCGAAGAAACTAGGAGGAGAATTTCCAAGTAAACAAAGTAGATTTTATTGCGTAGTTGTGTGTCTTAGGATCTTTTTCTATGTTCTGTAATTTAGTACTACACAGCATACACAATATTCACTATTTGTTAGATTAGTTGCTCAATATTGAAGTGGAATTTAAATCAATTGGCATATCTCCAATCCACCGTCTTCTTCAAGCGCTCTCTTCGTGCCCTGTATTTAGATGCAAAAATGGAATGTATCTTTTTCCTTCAGAAGTGCTCAATAATCTGCCAATTTCAAAAGAATACAGGCAATTAATACGAAATTACACTATTGTAGGTACCTACTTCATCGATGACAGTTTAACATCTTTCTTTCATACTGATCGTATTTTTGCCACACGCAGAAGCAAATAACTTGTCATTGAACAACTATAGTTTGTGGAAGAAGACTGTTGATGACCTTGACATTGTTGACTACATACTCATGTCAGTTGGGCAGAAGAAAACATCAAGGAGAATGATGATTTATGAAGGAGGGCAGGACTGGGGTGGGGATGAAGAAAGTGCTTGAAGAAGGTGGTGCTGCATTCACATTACATGCAGTCGCTTGCACTCGTAATGTCTCATCTTTTTGGCAAGATTAGTTAGTCAACGGTTAACAATATTCACGACGCATATGTAGCACTTGTTCCAATTGGACAATGGAGGGAACCATTTCGGAGGAAATATTTCTTCCGCATTGACTGTTCTCTTAATTTTTGTTAAATTCACAGTCTACTAATTTGCGAAATTACTCTTTAGTTTGTTGAACGGATTCGTTCCAAATTATCCAAATTGCTCAGTTATAAGGGTACGTATTCATCTTCCTTAGATGATTAGATACGAATTTAAGACTACATCGTTCACTGCTCATACAACTTAACATTTTATTTTACAAATTGTATTGATGATACCTAATCAATTTTGAAATGAAGCATCCATATAATTATATACACGATTAGGGCCGAGGGGTAGCTTTTGGCATATGTGACTTACCACTTACAATCTCATCTTTCATGCATGTTTAACAACAATAACATGATTTTTCAGTTTGTAAGTTGTCTGCATTTTAAGGGTTTCCTTGATTTTTAAGGTTGTATCAAATATAGGTAAGTAGTTCAAATTTCAAAATTCATGTGAGTATTTTTTCAAGTGGAATTATCTCAGTGTGACATAAGGGGGTAATTGTTTTTTGATAAGCGGTGACAGGCGGAAATTATTGGACGTCCTTACAGAAAGTAAAGATGTTACAAGGCTTTTTATAAAGTACCTAATGTCAATTTCATTTTAGTTTCTATATTGATGGTATAATTTCTATTCACATGTTTTAGGTAGGAAATGACTAAGAACTTGATATTTTTGTAGGTACCAAGTTCAGTTCATTTCATTTTATCTGAAGGTCGTTGATAGCCAACTGTGTACCCACCAAATCACTAGATACTATAACAAAATACTATTAGCTTGCTAGTTTTAGGTAGATGCAAATTCATAAAGGGCTAGTTTATTTAATTTAGTGGTGTATCGTGTAACATTCTTCATATCTTTGTAGCTTGTGCGAAAGGTTGATTGTAATTTATTGTGAATTTAGAATGTAATAACTGTATTTACCATTATTTTGGTTCTTGGGTCCAAAACATTCTTCGGTTTTGGGAATCTGTGGGGAACCATTTCAAGTGGATACATCGTAAGCTACGGCTACAGTTCGGCATTTACGTTGCAGCCGACCAGGCAAGTTCAACGTCTCTATGTTTTGCGGTGTACTATGACGCGCATTAACTTTGTCTTGTCGTTACAAGCAACACATGCCAAACTATGAACGTACCTTACTCTTAAGAATGGTTGCAGTAAGTCAACATTACTGATTTTATCATATTTTCTGGTGGAGGGAGTATTAACTTATTTTATTTTATACATATCTCTAAGGGCTGTAAAATTGTCATATTGACGATAATGTATATTTTAGGAAAGAAAATTTTCAGTTTTTTATGATACTGATTAAAAACTTTTTTAGTTTATTTTCTTGTCCTAAGTTTATGTTATTGTCAGTGACATATTTCTGGCTCCTATGTATTGTCTGCACACTTATTCTTTTCAGGGTGCTCATACCGAAATGATGTACATAATGTTGTGTCGTAACGTTAAAATTCACAAAGTATACTAACTTTTCCAATAATTAGTTAACTTTCACAGCTTGACTGAATATTTGAAAAAGAAATCAATTCCTGGTTTGTAACCCATCTTTCGGTATTGAGTATTGCTCTTTGTTTACCTACTTTGAATAATGTCTTGCTCTTTCAGGCGTTTATATCTTGATTGTGCCATAATTATATTGTTAAATGTAAACAAATTCAGGCATTTCTCGAGAAATCTATTACTAATTACTAATTAGTAATTATAAGTACCAAGTTCCAATGTTTAATTCTTGCCAAAGCATTTCTGGTGCAATTTTTTATGTGTCCTAGTCAAAAAGACTGCATAATTTATCATCCACTGCCCTGCGCATGTTATTCATTGCTTTGTAGGTTAGTTAATTTAATGCCAAAAATAAATGCGTTCATTGAAATAACTAATAAGTTATCCCCCACCAGTTAATTTCTTACCTTTATCTAATAATGTGATAGATATAGAATGTACAAATATATTAATTCAAAATTATTTTTATTATTGAAATGTGTGCATAAAATGCTTGAAATCTATTTGATCGAATGTTTTGTGCCATTTAGGAATCATTTCCTTCTCAACAAATAATTACTGCTACTACAAAATAATATATTTTATGCTTATGTGTGAACCTAAAGACTGTTTTTCGTTTAAAATACTACCTTTCCACAACTCTCAATTCCTTCCAAGAATACCTGTTGTAATTATTTAAGAAAAGTGAATTCCGGTTTACTTAATTTTGACATACCTAGTAGACTAGGCTTTAGAGTAAAGTAATAATGGATTAAAAGAGATTAGATATTGATTTGAAATAAATGAGTAGTAAAAGGTAGTAATAAAAGATTCTTAGTTGACAGTGTGGTTCTCCTGTGAGGATACACTTTCACAGGACGTTAGGTTCTCGATGCATATTTCACTCCGATCATTAGTTGAGAAAGAAATATGGCGGTGTTTTTATGCCAGGTTAAAGTGTCAGAATATTTTAGGTCCTTTCTCTGTCTCAGATATTTATCACCATTGTAAAACTTCCAATATCTCATAATTTTATACTCAGTATTTGCATAATTTAGTTTAATATGAAGTTAGTATTCTTATGATATTGGATTCATGTATTTTTCCAAACAATGTGGTTATGGCACCCTACTACTTTGCCAAACTTGTGTTATTAAGTTAGGAACTATTTATTAACGAAACAAGTTAACGTCTTGATATAAAAATGAGTGCAATAGTGGAAAATACAGTGGTAACCTACCGACTTTCCAATGGTACCCACATACTAATTCACAATACTGAACCAAAGGATTCAAATTCCACAATATCGTGTTCTAATTTACAAGCAATAGGATCACATTCTTCGGACATGTATTTGGACGCAAGTGCTATTTTAACGGAAGGTTAGTCTTTTATTTTATATCGAATTGATGTGATATAAGTTTAATCTTCACTAACACATATGAAACTTGCAGATGTTGAAGTTATAGACAACCACGTTGACTGGAAACCCAAAGTGGAAGACGTTAAAGAGATCTCTGCGATAACCGAAGAAGTTCTAAATCTGCCTGATGGTTATAACTTATCAATGAGCAACTGTGATGAAATGACACTTGATCCATTTGGCGAGATCGTAATGTCATTCAAATGCCGCTCTTGTTCATTCTTGTCGGAAGATCGAAGTGAGCTCCTGGAACATTTCGAATCATCTCACTCTGTCGATATTATGCAACAAGAGGAATTGCCGGCTGCTACTGAGGTAAGTAACTCTGGAATTAGGTAAGTTCTAAGGAATTTATGTCATAGTTATGTAGTTCCTTCATTTTTTAGAATAATGAGAGAACTCAGCTTCAGGGTTTTATCCATCTAGGTGGGCCTACTGACCCACTAGGTACTATACACTCTACTAGGAAAACACTCAGTGTAATGTATTGATGAATGATGAGCGAGCTTCGATCTACGCGCAACATCTCCGTCCCAACTTGATCCACTCAATGAAAGATAATTTACCTAATACAACTGATTTTCATTGCAACTTTCTGTCTATGCACTCTGGAAAACTTGAATAATGGATCAACCATTAGGTAATTTGGTACTTTTCGATAGATCTCTTGACGGATCAAACACTCCAAAATGCAATAAATCTGTAAATATGTGACTGATTGGGTTCCATGCCCTTTTTTTTACCTACACCATTTTTAGGGATGGCACTTTTACCGGTTCTGAAAATATCCCGGGTGTCATCCCTAAATATCACGAGGTATTATCATTGCTTTTATCCACTGATGTAGGTCATTATTGTTTGGGTTGGTCAAGTGACCGGTGATGATGACTAGTTTTATAACATTTTTCTAGTTTTGTTTAACATTGTGACCTAAATTATCAGCTTAGAGGCCAACTATCACGAATAAAAAAGTTCAAATCATTCCAAAATGTCCAACGCCGAAAGCGCCAAGTTTCTGCAAGTTCTAGTTTGAGCCCCACATAGCCCGTAGGTGGCTGATTCCGTGACGTCACCTTTACAGTAAGATGGTTGCTCAATAATAGTCCAGCTGCTAAGAGCCACTTTAGTACACTTAACAAATGATAAAACGGTATTTGAAAGAAATGAATTGGCTGAAAAAAATTTGATGGCATCATCCTATGGAGTCTATGCTGACTTGTCATTCTATCTACCTCTAGTGGGTTAGCTCTGATTTCATCGATACACAAGGATTGATTGTCAAGAAACCTGACCAGCAGTCAGTTCAAATACCATTTTATGATTTGTTGAGTGCAGGTACACTTGGCCAAACATAAATTGAATGTTCAATAAATCTGATAGGCTGATAAATGTAAGATTGCACCATCAGAAGTCAGTCTAAGCGATCTCATTGTCTCACTCTAGTAGGTTACCTCACATTTCAATGATAATAACAAGCTTTGATTGGTTATGGGACATGACCAGCAGTCATTCAAATTTGGTCAACGTTCAATTTTTGTTTGGCCGAGTGTACCTATCTATCAGTTCGAGGTTTCTTGATACAAGCATGGATTTTGGATATGTTGTAGAGATACAGCATGGAACAGCAAATGTATTGTTTATTGAACAAAGTCACAAGTACAATACAACAAAGGTGGTAAAGACAATAAATTAATTATACAATTCAACATCCACAATAACACAATTAATTACAGAGTAAAAAGTTAAAATGTGTACCTATCTATTGGTGTAGTTTGAAAAGTAGTATTGCCTAGCGTTTAAGACATACTATTTCTTTAAGAAGTTGAACTTACATAAACTGATGTTTCACGTTTCTCATTGTTCAGAAGCGACATTTGAAATCTGGTTGTTCCTCAAGGTCATCGGTAGAGTCTTGCGTAGCTTATTCCAAGACGACGGACGAGGACATTGTGCATGTTTGTTAAATATTGAATATTCATCTCATCTGGAAGCTTGTTTCGTATTATGTCGTACTCCTGACGTTGAAATTGTTGACAGAGCCCTTGAACTCAAAACAAAACATTAGCTGATTTTTTAGTTGCTCGCCCCTTGGAACTACCCAGTTAAAACTGGTTTGAACCCATTTAGCATAGCCAAGGGGGCCAATTGGTCCCCTGCCCTGAGCCCACTCTACACCGGGATTGGTTACTCTTACTCGATGTCAAGTGGGTTGTCAGGTTACCAGCATTGTAGTGCCTCACTCTTCAGGGATCCACCTCCTGGATCTTGAAGGAGCAGATGGTGCGACGCTCAAAGCCTTCTGCCTAATTCCAAATGCTCCGGTAACTGTAAAATAGACTGTAATATAGCTTGACAAAGCTTGACGCTTGAAGCTTAAGAAATAACTGGTTAAACCCATTCAAAAGCCAAGGGGGCCAATTGGTCCCCTGCCCTGAGTTTACTCTACACCGGGATTGGTTACCCGATGTCGAGTGGATTGCTCAGGTTACCAGCATTGTATTGACTTGCACTGCAGGGACACCACCTTCTGGATCTTGAAAGAGCAGACAGTGCGATGCTCAAGGCCTTCAGGCTCATTCCCAATGCTCCGGTAACTGTAACATAGACTGTAAATAGCTTGACAAAGCTTGACGCTTGGAGCTTAACAAATAACTGGTTAAACCCATTCAAAAGCCAAGGGGGCCAATAACCCCCTGCCCTGAGCCCACTCGACACCGGGATTGGTTACCTGATGTCGAGTGGGTTGTCAGGTTACCAGCAATGTAATGCCTCTTCAGTGACTCCACCTTCTGGATCTTGAAGGAGCCGATGGTGCTCAATGCTTTCAGGCTCATTCCCAATGCTCCGGTAACTGTAACATAGACTGTAACATAGCTTGACAAATCTTGACGATTGAAGCTTAACAAATAACTGGTTAAACCCATTCAAAAGCCAAGGGGGCCAATTGGTCCCCTGCCCTGAGCCCACTCGACACCGGGATTGGTTACCTGATGTCGAGTGGGTTGTCAGGTTACCAGCAATGTAGTGCCTCTTCAGTGACTCCACCTTCTGGATCTTGAAGGAGCAGATGGTGCGATGCTCAATGCCTTCAGGCTCATTCCCAATGCTCCGGTAACTGTAACATAGACTATAATATAGCTTGACAAAGCTTGACGCTTGAAGCTAAACAAATAACTGGTTAAATCCATTCAAAAGCCAAGGGTGCCGAGTGGGTTGTCAGGTTACCAGCATTGTAGTGCCTCTTCAGTGACTCCACCTTCTGGATCTTGAAGGAGCAGATGGTGCGATGCTCAATGCCTTCAGGCTCATTCCCAATGCTCCGGTAACTGTAACATAGACTGTAATATAGCTTGACAAAGCTTGACGCTTGAAGCTAAACAAATAACTGGTTAAATCCATTCAAAAGCCAAGGGTGCCGAGTGGGTTGTCAGGTTACCAGCATTGTAGTGCCTCTTCAGTGACTCCACCTTCTGGATCTTGAAGGAGCAGATGGTGGGATGTTCAAACACTTCAGGCTCATTCCCAATGCTCCGGTAACTGTAACGTAGACTGTAATATAGCTTGAGAAAGCTTGACGCTTGATGCTAACCAATAACTGGTTAAACCCATTCAAAAGACAAGGGGGCCAATTGGGCCCCTGCCCTGAGTTTACTCTACACCGGGATTGGTTACCCGATGTCGAGTGGGTTGTCAGGTTACCAGCAATGTAGTGCCTCTTCAGGGACTCCACCTTCTGGATCTTGAAGGAGCCGATGGTGCTCAATGCTTTCAGGCTCATTCCCAATGCTCCGGTAACTGTAACATAGACTGTAATATAGCTTGACAAAGTTTGACGCTTGAAGCTTAACAAATACCTAACTGATTAAATCCATTCAAAAGCCAAGGGTGCCGAGTGACCCCCTGCCCTGAGCCCACTCTACACCGGGATTGGTGACCCGATGTCGAGTGGGTTACTCAGGTTACCAGCATTGTATTGACTTGCACTGCAGGGACACCACCTTCTGGATCTTGAGGGATGTTCAAAGCCTTCAGGCTCATTCCCAATCCTTCGCTAGCTGTAACATAGACTGTAACATGCTCGACAAAGCTTGACGCATGAAGTTTAACAAGAAAACTGGTTAAACCCATTCAAAAGCCAAGGGGGCCAATTGGTCCCCTGCCCTGAGCCCACTCTACACCGGGCAGTTATGCGATGTCGAGTAGGTTGTCAGGTTACCAGCAATGTAGTGCCTCACTCTTCAGGGATTCCACTTCTTGGATTTTGAAGGATGCTCTTTTCAGGCTCATTCCCAATGCTCCGCTAACTGTAATATGAAACGATTATGATAATGTCAAATTTTACTTGAAACCATTCACAATGACAACGACAATGTAAACAATTAGCCAATCATAACGCTTTAAATAGCTTACGTTTCGAATCTCGATTTCGAATCACGCTATTCGAAACACATGCTATAGAATCCCTTGGGATTCTTTGCCTTTACCTCGGCGAGAATCTTCTCTTTACTCTTCGTATTATTGCACGATTTCTATTGGTTTACTCAAGATGGAGTTGACGGTTACGTGAATGTTTGGAGATTGGCAACCTTCATGTTGACGTTTACATCGGCAAGTTAGCGTTCTGCCGTTATGAATGCTAGCCAGTGTTCCTGTAAAACAAACATTCTTAGGTTAACGTTATCGTTTCAAGTTAAAGTATGCGGTGCATTATTAATGAGCCTACCAGTGGATCAGTAGTCAGTGAGAGAAGCTAGTTACCTCGATTCCCTCAATTTTATCCCAACTGTTGGTGTATTGGATGCCACGGTTCTCGTCAGATCAAAATGGTCTTTAGACCGTATGGTCTTAACGAGGGCATGTACAAACGAGCGTGCATGATCTCTCAGATCAACTAACTGCAAGAAACAAACAAGCCATAAAGAAATACGGTTAATTAACAGTCCTGACAAATTTGCTATGTCATAAGCGCTGGGCAATACTATAAATAAAAAAAGATATTCTTTAAGACAATAACTTTACAGTTTTGAGCTGTACTTGTTAAAGTCTACATTTAATGATAATTATTGTAATGTCTTGACGAATTGATGTTGAAAGTCATCTGTTCTTGTCTTGGGGCTTTACAGCATCTTGCTCAATTAATGTGTCTGTCAACTCTTCACTGTAGGCTTCTAGTAGAGGGACTACGACTTCTGGACTGCTCCTGCATTGTCAGAAATATAAGACATGGAATTAAATTGATTCCTTGCTGTATTCTCTTCTGAAAAATTATATCAAGTTAGATAGAATACTTTAACTCTGATATTTTGAACTTATTCATCAAGCAAACTTGAAGTTGTTAGTTTTACAAAATTATTATTCACTGTAATTTAATTTCTCAAATCTGAAATGAATTTTACTAACACATTGTTGACAATCATGGCAACTACAACAACAATGATCTGATACAATAATGGGTTCTCATTAGGCATTAGTCATTACATTGTTAAACTAAACTCTTGTTGAATATGGTCAAGTCTTACTTACTGTACACAAACACCTGTTTGCATCATAGAACATTGTTGCCAAATGCAACCACATGTTGATTCACTCTGAACCTTCTACTCTTCGCTACAGATCTTCAGATGTCCTCATTTGTTGCTATTGAACGGATATTTTAAAAGTAATTGGGATTTTTAATTATTATTACTTATATGCACAAATTACCACAAATTGTGCATTTTCGAGTCCCAATAATAAGGAATCTAAGCAACTTTTGAAATACCCATTCAATAGCATCCTTAGATGCATATTTTCTCTTCTAATTAGTGAAAACCGCAGGTCGCTAACTGTATTGGTAGGGTTGCTATGAACTGTTGATTATACTCTATTTTCCCCCCGCTAATTTTCCCCCCATCGAATGACATTGACGGCTACAAAATGCCAGCCGTCCCCAGAGGTGGGATTCTATAACTCCATTGCGACCGCTTAGCAATTTCTTCCATAAGGATTAACATTGAAATAATTGCTAAGCGGTCGCAATGGAGTTATAGAATCAGGGCCCAGGCCTCTTAATAACATTGCATCATGAAGTGAAGTTCGTTTAGGACATATAAAGTTATGCTAATTGTGCGTTATGAAATAGTAATCACAACATTTTTTACCTATGCTTATTTAATTGTGCTATGGCTTAGGGATGTAACCTATCGCAATGGGGTACAGTTTTGCACGTAATTAATTCTTCAACCCCTAAGCTCCTAAGCCCATTTAATTTCTACACACGACACATCCACCTCAAACATTGGATATGACCTTGGATTTTAGAACCCGGCTATGTTATATGACTTGCATACAAAGCGCTCGGGCGTGGCCTTGATCTATTGAATTTAACATTACCATCCCCACGCATCCAATGCGTCGTGTGTACTGGGCATTAAGAAGTTACTGACAAAACAGTTTGAGAGGGAAACTTAATAGATGTTCATAGCTGTGTTAAACCAGTGACTATTAAATGAGGCATGTAGCAAATGTAGATCAACGGCTAATAAAATGCAATAGACAACATCATAAACCTACTGCGTATGCGCGGAAACATAAACATGGCCGTGCACTTGGGGCGTGACAAACCAACACTCCAGCCTACAAAAGCAGAACTGAATACTCGCCTCTCATTGGCTGCGGAGCGTAATTCCAAAGAAATTCAACATCTCATAAATTGATGTGGAAAGGGCCCGATGTTATATTTTATTCGTTATTAATGGATTTGTTTACATCTAAGAACAAGTTGCTCGCATAGTTTTCTTTTAATATGACATATACACTCGACAATTCATAAAACGGTATTTGAAAGAAATTGATTGTCTGAAAAAAATGTGATGGCATCATCTGATGAAGTCTATACTTACTCGTCATCTACCTCTAGTAGGTGAGCTCTGATTTCATTGATAATAACAAGGATTGATTGTCAATGAACCTGACCAGCAGCCAATCTGTTTCGTTCAAATACCGTTTAATGAATTGTCGAGTGTACATAGGTATTTGAATATATACCTAATAATATGAGATGGATCTAGTGGAGCGGTCGCTCCACCCAGCCAAGTCGTACTATACACTCACAGTCACTCAACATACCGTAAATGCCTAATAAACTGAGGAGCAGACCAAACACTTTTACTGTAAGCAACAACATGGCATTTTCGGCCTACTGGATCTTAAAATTGGAAAATCTCACATTGTTGTGAAATGTCTTAATTTCGAGCTATGGCCCACCCCACTACATATACCAAATTTGGGAACAATAGGTTATGCCATTTGCGCGCTAGAGGACCGAGAAAACAGTGAAATTACACCACTTTCTGATTCTGAAGATGATGATTCTGATGATATCAGGAAACCCTGTTGACAGCGCCACAGCCTAAACGGCTAAACCGATCGACCTGAAACTTTTACCACATATGCACTTTTGGCGTCTGATGATACCTTGCCTCTTGTGATTTTTTGTGCCGCCATTTTTAAACCGGAAGTGACGTCATAACTCAAAAACGTCTGGACCGATTAGAACGAAATTAGCGCCATTCGATTTAGATGGTCATCTATATGAAGTATCAATAAAAAAAATATTATTTTCTTATTTTCTAAACCGGAAGTGACGTCATAAATACGCAATATTTAACTTATTTCAACAAATTATACTTAAAATACGTACATAATTAACTTACATTGTAACATAGACAATACAATTTATATATTCAAGGTAGCAGTGTTCTCGGCCGCCATTCCTGAAACCGGAAGTGACGTCATATATCTAAAACGCCTGAAACGATTGCAACTGAACTAGCTCCTGCGTATTCATTCTGCTATTTATTTGAAAAATCAATTGTGAAAAATGAATAAATAAATTAATGGTACCGGAAATGGCGGCAGGAACCACTAAATGAAACCGGAAGTGACGTCATATATTACAAACGGCATGACCGATTTTACGGAAATATAGGGATTAGGAATTCAGATGGTCGTTCATGAAGGTATCAACTAGATAAAACTAGATTGTTTTCTTATTACCTATACCGGAATTCGGCCGCTATTTCAAAACCGGAAGTGACGTCATGTATCGAAAACGGCTGGATCGATTATAACGAAACTTAAGCTATTCTTCTTGGATAATCATTTTCATCTTATACCAAACGCAACTTTTCATAGTAACCAAATCGGTTGAGGCGTATTTTTTTAAAGAAATTAGTCCCTGCTCGGACATGTGCTACAAGCTGTATGAATAAACTAACAAAAGAAGTGATATCCCAGAAAAAACACTCCGTGTAAAAATACCAGCCAAGTCTCTTTAACTATAAAAAAAAAATAGAAGAAATCTAAAAATTCAGCACTGAAAAGGAGTGATATCAAAAAAGGAGCCAAGTCAACGAATTTTCAAAATTTTAATCGTACCATTGAAATAAAAATATCAACCCCCGAGAAATACTTAAAAAAAGGACTTGGCGCATCGTTTTTTTAAAGACATTTTTCTATTCTTAAGCTTATGCCACTCACATACTACGTAGTTCAGAAATGCCTAGAAAAATTGGGACAAAACTTTCAAATTAAATATTGAACATTCTGTAAAATATTTTAAATTTAAATATAAGTACGCAAAGAAACATAGCATTGTCTTACAAGCAATAAATACAGAACAGTTGTGTTTGTGATTGGTAGGTACCTATAGTTTTGTGGGTACATCAACATACCTACTACAGCATTATACTTTGAACCTTCTCGCCGTGTAATTAATTGCTATTAATTAACATTTTATACCAAAAAAATTCATAAATTACATAACGTATTACTTTAGATAAAAATCTAGTCAGTAATTATTTGAGCAGCATGGCTCAGTGCACTAGTCACTTATACAAATCTCATTGACGGCCTTCTTGTAATGAGCGCTTTCGCTATTTCCCTCAGTCACGATATTGAGAAGTATGATTGATTAATATGACCCTAGAAATAGTGGCAATAACGAATAGACTAGGCCGCTTCCGTTTATTCGTTATTCGTTTATCCGTTTATTTCCTCTGAATATTGACAAAATACCAAAACTGCCAGTAGGTAAGAGTACTAGTTATATTAAAACGTAGTATGATTCGTCGATAATGAATGTGATATACTCAGGAAAATATACTTGTAGAGTTCTTCCTATACTTTTAGGATAGAAAAGTGTCTTTAAAAAAACGATGCGCCAAGTCCTTTTTTTAAGTATTTCTCGGGGGTTGATATTTTTATTTCAATGGTACGATTAAAATTTTGAAAATTCGTTGACTTGGCTCCTTTTTTGATATCACTCCTTTTCAGTGCTGAATTTTTAGATTTCTTCTATTTTTTTTTTATAGTTAAAGAGACTTGGCTGGTATTTTTACACGGAGTGTTTTTTCTGGGATACAGACTACGCGTAGAGACTGCAGTTAGATTGAACCAGGTACCCACTAGGCAATGCATGCCAATATTTCTCCCACCAGAGTGCTCTGATAGTTTTGAGTGACCGATACTACTGATATCTGATAGACTGATATCTACTGGACTGATAGTCTATTTCTGTCAGCAAGACACTAACACACTTAGCTCCATCGGCCGAGTGTAAGAGACAACTTAAAGTCTAGTAGGTGAATAGTAAATGTTGAGGTACTTGTATTCCTGCTGTTTGCTGCTCGTTGGTCTGGATCTTGGTTTAGCAACTGCCTAGCATGTCCTACGCTTGTTCCTGATGGGAACGTATCGGATATGTTAGTGGAAGATCTCGCAGCTTCCTCTCATCTTCAGTCTCTGTCGAGGAGATTCTTGCAGTTTAAAACACAATCCACTAATATAACTTGTTCAGTAGCTATTCATTTGCATGGAACAACACAATGTGTTTTCATCTTAACATTTCAGAAATAATTATTTATTATTCAAAATAACTGTTAGTGTAATGTTTCTTTTGATATATATATACATTTTGTTGACCAGTCAAAATAAAATAACTACCTACTTAAAGTAATTTTATAAACCAGAGAGGAAATTAACTGCTGTGAGCTAGACAAGATTTTAAAGTACTGTGATGTCTAGGATACTAAGTATTGTAATAATGGGGAAACCGAAAATTATAACATTGTTGAGTATCAGTATCAAGTGGGTATGTTTATTGTTTATTGTGTGTATTGTTGCTATTTTGTCCATTTTAGACAACGTTGTTTGAATTTACAAGTCAAAATCCTTTGCCGGACATCTAAAGCCGCGTTTACAACAACTTAACGTTCGAAAATTAACATTGCAAAATTAACGCAATTCCACTTTCGTTCACAACCACTTAGGAAACATAGCTCACACGTAAAACAAGATGGAGGCGGCCAGCGCGATCAGCTGTGAGTTTGATGTGAGAGAAGTGTCCGTGCGCATGCGCCACTTCCTCCACTTAACGTTCGACTTGAAAGTTGAAAGTAGGTCTACTTTGAGGTGAAATTGGCGTACGTTAATTTACAAAATTTCGTTGTGAACGAATCCATAAGTTTACATGGGCTTGAAAATTGAAATTGCGTTAATTTTCTTAATTTTCAAACGTTAATTTTGTTGTAAACGCGGCTTTAGTGTTGAGAGATAGTTGGACAAACGTCAAAACATTCACGATTTCGAGCTCAGCCCCATTGTTGAATTTTTCACAGCATGTACTCAACAGGCTGCTTGCTAACTGGGCAGCCTTGATCTGTTCTTAAATCTGCCCTTGTTTGTCAGGAGCCCGAGGTGCTGGAAGCGGCAACTGAACCCGCCGGCGAGGCTCGTATCATCTACCTGTGCGGGGAATGCAACGAGCTGCTCTCGAGCATTGCCGAGTGCCGTCGGCACATGCTCGACGCGCACAACCTGAGCATCAGTATCGGCAGCACGACGCCCAGAGGGGACGAGGACGTCGATGCGCCGGCGGAGGAGAACGACGAGGAATCTCGGAGCACGCAGGTGGACGTCAGCTCGCCAGCCGAGAGCAAATTCACGTAAGAGACAGTGACAATCATAGATCACATTTATATACCTTACACCATCTAATCTTGGTACCTATATGAAAATATACGACAACGTATGAGCTCCTAGCCTGGTTAACAGTGGGGACAAAATACACTAATTAGTTGAATTAAAAGTGAAAATTTACAAATCAATTTAAAATTTTGCAAGGTTATCCAGACCAACGTTTCATCTGAGAATAGGTAATTTATTTATTCAGCTAGTTCGGTCAAGGTTTGCAACCTATAGCAAAATTATGTTTTCCTAGTTTTCCTCATTTCCTTGTGATATTGCTGTTGTGGGAATACAAATAGTACTGAACCATTCTTTCGTCATCTTCCTCCAAAATTGATTATCGTATTGCACTATTTTATTTCTCTCACTGCAGCTGCAAGGTGCGAGGGTGCACCGTGAAGCTGGCATCAGAGTCGGCGCTGTCGATACACGACCGATGCCACGCGCCGTGCGACGCGGACTCGCGCTCGAGGTTCCGCTGCTACCTGTGTCACTTGGACTGCTCGTCCTGGCGCGAGTGCGTCACGCACCTCTACAGAGCCCACGCCATCGACACGGGCCTGCTGGCGTGCAGCGAGTGTTCATACAAGACGCTTACCAGGTCAGTAGGTCGATTTCAATCTGATAGGGAGGGGATGTGAAGTGGAAGCTCATTTCTTCACTGTAAGAATGCTAGACCCTGAATCTACTCGGTCTATCCAATGGGGTTGTTTACGCAAAACTATTGTAGATGGCGCTGCTGTTCTAATAGTCCGGGAGAGAGCCAATCAAAATGCATCTAGCGGAATGGAAGGTTTTTAAACCTTGGCGGGATTTTGATTCATAGATCTTGGATTCAGAGATCAACCAATCAGAGAGAGAGACCCTCCATTGCCGCTAGCGCTGCGAGTGAGAGCAAATGGCAGTGAACAACCCCATTGGGGTGGGACGTTTAAATGTCAAGCTTGCATTTAAACGTTTAATCGTAAAAAGTGCTGACTTTTGTATTACCTAGGTCAAAACTGTTATCAAATAATACCAAACACCTGTTGTTTTGTCTATTTGTTTTGATGTCAGTTCAACAGAATGCTGCGATCAGCTGTGATGCTTTTACACCTACCCCTCTAGCCACTATCTCACCCCCCCCCCCCCCCCCCCCCCCGTCACTTTGAAGGCTGAAACTAAACTATATTCAACATATTGACCCTTATATATTTGCTGGCGAGCCTCTGGGAAAATTAAGAAAATTAATATCTTCACAATGAGTAGTAGAATGGAATGACAGGAAATACGCTTGATGCGTAATTGAATATAGGTACTTTGATATATTTATAGATCGGTCGACATAGAGGGCTTTTTTCAATTAAACAACAAAGTCGCATTACCTGACCGCATTCATTTTGTACACCTATTTAAATTACCTATGCATTTTACGTCAGTTCCATAAACTTACAGAGTGAAGCTGCGCAACCACATGAAGACGCACGGAGACGCGCGGCCGTACGCCTGCACGCAGCCGGGGTGCGACCGGAGGTTCAAGCAGGCGACACAGCTGCGCAACCACAAGGTGCTGCACATGGACCGCAGTGCGACCAAGGTGCCCAGATGGTGAGTGTAAATTCATGAACCTAGAAGTTCTCGCGACGCTCGGACTTCTTTCATGGATTTTGTCATTTAGGCATTTTCCTTTATTCTGGAAAATGCTCTCTCTTTATGTTCTGTAAAGTCCAACGCCTAAAACGCGAAGTCTCTATGAGCTCTAGTTTGAAAGTTATTCCCACATATTCCAAAGGCGGCTGATTCCGTGACGTCAACGCTACGGTTTTTGTGATTTCTCTATAGTAGAGTCACTAAGAGTCATAATGAAACCGTTTGGGGATAATAGCGTGGATTTTGGATATTACAAGATTTGTTCTACAACATATCCAAAATCTACGTCTTTATCACCAAACCCCGAATTATTTCGTTAAATGGTTCTCAGCAGCTATTTAGAGAAACCACGCCTGCCGTAGCGGTGACGTATTCCCCCTCCACTTTCAAGAAAGGAGCGCGTAACTTCCAATTGGTATATCGTATCTCATTCTGGTTTTCGACGCTGTACTCGTACAAACGGTGACTTGTGATTAAGTACATTACCTTAAAAATTATCTAAAATGGCTTACTTCGTGCAGGCCAGCCTTTAAAACTCTCCAATTGAGTGAGTCCATTGAGTGAAGTTGCCAACTTTTTCATCTGGTTCAGGTACTCATCAAAGAAGTGCGACATCTGCCTGAAGACGTACGCCGACTCCAAGTGCCTGAAGAAGCACGTGCAGGCGGTGCACAGCAAGCTGCGTCCGTACGTGTGCGGCGTGTGCGGCCACGCCAGCGCGCGCAAGGCCATGCTGCAGATGCACGCGCGCCAGCACACCGGGGACAAGCCGCACGCGTGCGCGATATGTCCGTTCCGCACAGGGGACCACAACTCGCTCAGGTGAGGGGGGGAAACAGTCTTAGTTCTTTCTACTCGCAGTGAGTGATTCACTTCTTCTCGTTCTTTCTAGGTTTGTTCGCCAACATCCACCTTAGCGTGGAAGTTGGAGTTGTTGGAACCTTGAAAAGTGCTGTGAATGCAAGTGGTGCTGCTACCACAACTGGATGTTGGTGAACGGTTTCAGTAAAAATAGTTGTGAAAATGGCGGCGGAATTTCAAAATGAATTAGTACTAATATTAAAATTATTATAACTCATAAAAGAATTAATATTAAATATTAAATATTAAAGCAATAATTACCTTCAGTAAGGAATAAAAGCATTCCATCTTCTAAATCTGTTTGTAGGAACGCTTTCAGCTTTAACAATACTTGTGAATTCAGCCATTTGAAAAAGCACGCTGAAAAAAAATCTTCCACCAACAGAACCCAACCCATGAGCAGCTGGAGTTGGTGGTAGCACCATCAGCACCAGAAATGTTGCCGAACACAGTTTTGGTGGAACAAGTGTTGCTGCCGAACGCTTTTTGGGTGCTAAAGGTGCAGATGGTGGATGTTGGCGAACAAACCTTCTATCGTCACTTTTTATGTAGCCCAGATAGGTTCTCATGAGGTAAAAATGAATAATGATGCACCAAATCCACTGGTCAAAACTCAACTGTTTAAGCATCCTTGAAATTACGATATTACGAAATTACGATACCTACTGTTAACTCTACTACTACTACAAGTGTACTACCACTGTAAAGCTGTGCTATAGAATCTAAACAAATCCATTTATTTGAAAATGTAGGCAAGTGCTTTCTAAAAACTAGTTGAACTTTAAATGAGGACTTTGAACATTTTTAAATCTCTGAAAACACATATAAAAGATATGAGTTTAATGGAGTCCTTTAATGTGGATTCTATTCCACTTATCTTATTACTATCTGTCTGTGCATGCAAGTTAATCTAATCTAGCTTTTCAACAAGCAAGTAGATGTCCTGTGTTGGAGACCTGGTTCGGCTGGATAAGTATCACTTAAAACCCCTCGCGTTGCAGACGGCACCGGATGCGGCACTCCGGCCTCAAGCCGTACCAGTGTCCACACTGTCCGTACGCCGCCATCCAGAGCAACTCGTACAAGAACCATCTGCGCTCGCGCCACCCGGGCCTGCCCGGCGCCTACAGCTGCGACGACTGCGACTTCCGCACCGTCAACCAGGAGGCGCTGGACAGTCACGCCAAACACCACTTACCAGGTAAGTGTGCAGATGTGTTGCAGGAGGCGCTGGACAGTCACGCCAAACACCACTTACCAGTTGAGTGCCCAGCCGCAGATGTGTTGCTGCAATAATGTTGATTGGCATTTGAAGTCATGTTTCTGTGTGGACTGGAAAGTCACAGTGACTCTGCGGGGTTCAATATTTGAACTCACACTTTTATTCTTGAACGTTCATACTCTTTAAGGATCATTTGAATTATAATAATAATAATAATAATAATGTAATTTATTGAGCACATAAAATAGGTACATAATTGGTCTGTATTCAACAATCGAGTTGTTGATCTTCCATACATCCATCTCTTCTCTTCAGCTGCTTCACCTCTTCACCGTTTACCTACTTCTTCTTAATTCATAATAGTCATTAAAATTGTGCTTCAATATCAGTGGTAATATTGGAAGAACATCCAAGCATTTGCTTTTTAGCTGAGGGAAAACCACTGAAAAAACATTCTCAGCAGGATGTAATCTTGATTCTTGTCTTCCAATGTCATTACTTCACGAATTCTCTTTCTTGAATGATAGCGAGTTTATCCTTAACGAGCGTCTTAAAAGCTTTTAAACTTAGGGTCTGCTCTTCTGTTGTTGTTGTGTTGTATGCTACTGAGGCTGAATAGGAAAAACAGTTCTTGAATTTTTTACTTCGATGAGTTCCAAAGTCTAGCTTATCTTTGGACCGCGTGTCTCGTAGGTGAATATCATGACGCTTTCTCAACTTATCATTTAAATACTTTGGCTCTCCCGTTCTCAATATCTTGTGCGTTGCGCATGTTAAATGTAGGCTTCTTCTCGCTTCCATCTTTAGCCAATGAAGTTTTTGAATGTAGGGACTTATATGGTGTCTTCTCTTAATATTGAATACGAACCTAGCACAAGAATTCTGGACTTTTTGAATACGACCTACATCTTTCTTCGAAATACACGGTCCGTAAACGATGTCACAGTAATTCAAATTAGATATTATAAGTGCCTCAACAAGCTTGCTCTTTGTTGATCTTGTCAGAATTTGTTTAAATCTTTGCATTGTTCGTAGTTTGCCGTAAGCTTTGCTATTTGCTTTCTGAATATATATATTTGCTCATATATAAAAGTTGTTATAAAAGTTGTTATAAAAGTTAGTTGAAAAGTGTTTGACCGATTTTTCTCATGGCCTTCGGAGTGTATTCTAAGATACTTCACAAGAAAATCATTAAAATCGAAATAAATCTAGGTTTATTAAAATTTGTTGATAAGAGAGCCGAGTAAAAAAGACTCCATTTCTTCGGTACCTACCGATAATTTCACAGCTCCTAAATTGTGAAATTAATGTGAATTATGTGAAAGTCAAGTAATACCTAGTCTAGTAGACGAGCATATTTTTTTCGAAGTGGCTGTTTTGTAAATATTGAATATCTGAAGAATTGAGCAATTTGGTTTCCATTCTGTTCCCTCATGGTATTGTTATTGTCTTGTCACTAAAGTAACTCTCCCCCCGCTCCAGGCAACTCCACCGAGTTCTTCCCGGAGAACGCGCTGGCCGCCGACATGATCTACCGGTGCCTGGGCGGCGCGGACAAGTGGCGCGCGGACGTGACTGGCAGCGCCACCTCGGCTGACGGCATGACGCAGACGATCACCATCAGACTGCCGACGCAGGGCGAGGACGAGGAGTCGCGATGCTTCCTGACGCAGCACCTCGATGCCGAGGAAGAGGAGGAGGTGGACACGGGGGGGATAACGATACCGGCGGATCCCATGTGTCTCTAGCCGCCGCAATACCATTCACTACAGTGCTCTTGCGAGGAAAGTTGCGTTCGTTGACGCTTTCAAGTTCCGACTAGTAATCTTAGTAGAAATATGTGTGTGTTATTATATCGATAACTTCCAAAACAACTTTGGAATCTTCAAATAATACGAACGTATTATTGCGTATTGTATCAAATAATACGAATAATTTGAAGTCTCGTAAAACTATTTAGGTTTTTATACATCAGAGCCGACTTTAACTACGTACTACTTAACAATAGTTAATTAAACGTATAAATATGTAAAATGAAATCCACGAGAAAGGGAGCCTTATTATTTAGATTCTGCTCTCGTTCTCTTGTGGTGCTAACGAATAAGTAATAAAATCAGTTCATATTTTAATCCACAGTTGTAAATGCTACAGTAAACCCTCGTTAATTCGAATTCAAGGGGACCCAAAAAATTCCAGTTCGAATTAAAAAAATTAAAATTATATTTAAAAAAAAAAAAAAAAAAAAAAAATTTTTTTTTTTTTTTTAGTACATACCAACTGTATTGATTTGAATATAACGCGATGTTTTTTCATTATTTTTTTGCCTTCAAAAGCTAACTCGCACTATATACGCGGTCAAATGCTTTCAAAATCTTGAATGAAGTTTGAATATTCCCGCCTATAGTGATCCAGGGTAGGATATCATGGTTCAATATCATTGAACCATGAGGCAAACCTGTATACTAAAGAGACTAGACCTACACTACCCCCACCCCAACACAACAGAGAGCAGTTTGACTACTCTCTTTGTGACGTGACGCTATTGGAAACATTGGAAATGTGTAGTTTGAGTTTGTTTTTTCGAAGTTTGTTCGCGATTATTTTGTCAATCCTTTTGCCAAGTTCGAATTAAAACAACTGTATGCAAGTTTTAACATGGGCTGGGACCAAAATTCAGTTCGAATTTCGAAATAACCTAAAATTCGATTTATCAAAATTATTTAACATTGTAAAGCCTATACTGAACACTGGGACCATCCACCTAGTTCGAATTTACCCCTAAATTCGAATTATTGAAGTTTGAAATAATGAGGGTTTACTGTATTCAGTAAAACTGGATAATCAGAAAAAGATTCATATCTGCATTGCAATGGATCAGTTTTGTTTCATGCATGTATGGTGTCAATTAAGTAGATACCGTAGACAAAAGATAGGACATCACTATTATCATTGTATTTGTTTCCATCGTCGACCAATTCTTCTTTTTCCAAATGTGTTTTACTTCAACAACTTCAAATCTTCACCAAACTTGTACACCAAAAAGTTGAGTCTTTTCATTTGCAAGAAGTTTAAATAACATCCTGAAGGCACCGGTGATGAGTTGGAAGTATTGATGACTAGGTATTTTCCTTGTGATAGCGTTTCTAGATAGTATTTTGTTTGTTTTGTTAGTGTAGTTAAATGGGGTAGGTATAATTTATTTTGGTAAGTTGTGTCTCCTAAAATGCATCTTGCACCTTTCATAAACAATGAAATTAATAATTTTCTTCATAAATCAAGCAACATTAAATTAAATGTGGAGTCTACAAACAAAAGTGAAAGGAAAATAGAAAAGTGGGAAGTGACAAATCTACATAAGTCACGTTTTATTGGGGTATATACATCATCGTAACAATTTTATGTTGCTAAAAACCACTTTGATGCAATAAAGCTCAGCTTTTCTCTCGGGGCAAAGACAGTAACACATGGGAATTGTATTTATTTTGTTTATTATTTATTCTGATGTGTCTAAAACTTGTATGCTGCTAGTAACTTAAATAATTTAATAAAGTGAATTGTTCAACTGTACTGCTACATGTATAATATTTCTGTACTTGAGAAGCACAAGGCCCGAAGTCAATTTCCTCGATTTTGCATTGCACACATTTAGAATGTTACAATGTAGGTAAACAACTTGTCTCACCACTGCAAATATGACTGTGGATCAATGCAAAATTACTTGTTTTTGAGCTCACATCAAGTATCATTGAAATGGACTTGAGGCTTTCTGCGTGTAACGTACAGATTGTCATTTAATTATTGTTAAGACGATACACGTTGTTAAAAGTAGGTAACTCATCCCCATTAATTAGAGTGTTATGATATTATTTATTGTAATATTAATTTTTTTTTTATTGTCTTTACAGTAGGTACAGGTAGGTACTAGTTAGGTAGGTAGGTAAATTAAATTACTAATAGTTTGTTATACGTAGTATTATTCATAGAATTTTACACATGTGATTTTGCACTGTATATAATTTATATAGGTATTTTACGATCTATTTATCTTGTTTAAAACATCGAGTCATAGGTTGGTAGCTAACGTATTTTCATCTGCTAGTTGGTAGTTTGACGTAGAGAAAATAAAATGCGTTCTTTTTTAGGGAGTGTTGAAATAAAATGTTTTATATCTGAACTATTGTGTAATTATTAATAACATATGTTACATTGCTCCAATACAGATTCCTATTAGCACAACTTTTCAGTTGCCAAGTTTGATACTTCCATATTATTCATTTTATTAAATTATAACTGTATATTAAGAGGCAAACGGAAGCAAACGGGAATCGCACGGTTCGTCAGAGCGTTTTTTTTAAATTTTGTCTTCCCACTAAATAATTTTTAAAAATCAGATGGTAACGACCCATAACAGCCCGATAGACTAAATAATGCCGCACACTGGAGTACTTTATGACCTGTGATGCGACCTCAAAGTGTTAAATACGATTATTTTACCTCAAAAATTGTATTTAACACTTTGAGGTCGCATCAGAGGTCATAATGAACTCCAGTGTGCGGCATTATTTAGTCTATTAAGCTGTAATGGGTCGTTACTATATGATTTTTTAAAAAATTTTAGTGGGAAGACAAAACTTCAAAAGAACGCTCTGATGACACGTGCGATTCCCGTTCGCTTCCGTTTGCCTCTTAAACTTGAATGAAATGAAATGTCATATTATCATAGCTTGAAATTACTTGTACAAAACGTTTCAAACTTTTAATAAAAATGAATAAAAATAAAAATGGCTTTAGATAATTCAAATTTGTGAATTTTTATCACATTTATTTTCAGCAGTAGATCAACCCCTCCACCCAAATTAATTATTCATTAACATTATGATATTATGGCTTTCTACTTGAGTGAACCACGGATCACCAGTTGTTGACTTTTATCACATTAAATGATAATTGATTTGTATTAAATGTGTATGAAGTTCCGCCGCTGACACCATTTGTAATATTGTCATGTATTGGTAGAACCCTTGTGCTCCGTTGCCCGCAGTACATCCATGTGTTGCGCGTTGCATACCGTCAGGAAGGACTGGCAGCGGAACAATCTGAGCCCTATCAGTTTCATCGGCAATCTTCAGTATAAAACCGATACATTTGAATGTATGCTATTACTATTTTTTTTTCTTTCATTATTGATGAATTTTATGAATCAATATTTTTTTATTTAGATATTAATTTTATCGGAATTGTGTCGGCATTTGGCGTCGTGGCTGAGTGCTGACATACAATAATTTTATAAAAATAAGGTTAAAAATTGTATTTGAATTTTTATCTCAATTTATTAATAATATTTTTCATGTATTAAGCAGTGGTTATAAAAGAAACATAGCTAAATAATAAAGCATAAAATAATATTGAAAGTATACAGTATTTCAAATAGTGCACAAGATTACAATTATGATTAAAATGCCAATGTTATTTATCATTCAACATATAAAATGCATTGCGGAATATTCCCAAATTATTAAATGTCATCATATTGTTAACAACGATTTCGGTTAAAAAATCCAAAACCACGAATAATAATATCCACCGCCATTTTATGCTTTTTCACGTTTTATCTAGACTTATTTAAGATTTCCCCCGGAGCTGACAAGCAACTGTATAATCTCAACATGATTATACCCAATTGCCCAGGACATAGCGGACTCTCCTTTGTTATTTCTCATGTTGACCATCTTCACTTTCTCAGCCTCTTCCATGTCCAGTCCGCCGATCCAGTTGAGTAACACTTCAATTACAGACTTGCTTCCATGTCTAGCAGCAAGTACAAGTGGCGTTGACCCTTCATTGTCCTTTGACATTACATCAACTCCTGGTATGGCAAGCATTTCAATCACGGCTGCTTGATGTTCTATCGCTGCCATCGCAATTGCAGAACGTCCTTCATTGTCCACACGGTTGATATACTTCGCCAGAGCATATTTGCTTTTGAACCAATCTAGAACCATCTGAACTGTCTCCGTGTAACCCTCTTTCGAAGCTTTCATCAATACTGTTTCTCCTCTTTTATCTTCTGTGGTCACTTTTGACCCTGCCTTGATCAGATGACGAACCGCTTCTGGAGACATTCTGGAGTTTACTGCACAATGGAGAGCGGTTTTACCATCGCAATCTTTACGATGTATTTTAAGATCTCCTCCCGAATCTAAAAGAAGCCGAATTACCTCGGGATTATCAGATTTGGCTGCAACCAACAATGCCGATGTATATCCATCTTTTGCTATGATATTGACATATCTTACTCTTTCGTCTGTATCAAACTTTTGGAGTAACAACTGGACGACTGAATATCGTCCATAGCGGGCAGCATATATCAAAATAGTATTACCCTTCTTGTCTTGTGCATTGATGTCACCTCCTGATACAAGTAACAAGTCAACAATCTCATGATGTCCGTACCGAGCTGCCCAGAATATAGCTGAGAGACCCCTACAATTTGGTGTTCTAACGTATCTCGACATTGTTCCGACGTTCGTAAATACTTTTAGCAAGAATCGCACCACATCAATCTTGCCATGTTCTGAAGCTACCATCAGAGCAGTTCTGTCGTAACTATCTCTAGAATACATCAACCCGTTCACATCTGATGATGCGTGGTTTAGAAGTGTCTTCGCTATTTCAATGCAACCAAGTTCAGCCGCTTTGTGGAAGAGAGGAGTGTTGTACTTGTCATTGAATGCAGTGACAATTGGAAGACCAAGATCGAGCAACAACTTCATGACAAGTGTGTACTCCTGACGAATGACGCAATCCCACATTGCTTCATTGTTGAGGTTCTCTTTTGTCATTTCCACTTGTATCGGAATTGTGGTGTGATTTTCAATAGCTATGTTCATCTTTCCCCACAACTCTTCTGCGCAAACTGACCAATCCTCAGAAGATAAATTCCTTAGATTGTTCCACTTCTGTGTCTCCATTTCGACTGCTGCATTCTGCATGTCTTCAATCTTTGCCTCTGCTCCTTTGTCCATAGATGTTCGCTTGTCTAGAAAACATACACAATCCCATTGAACTATTTCCTTAGTTAGAGATCTTTAATCATGCCTTAATGATGAGTAAGATTTCGAGAGACGATAACCGAGTATAAATTTTGTGTGGAGATAACTCCAATTGATACTAGGAAAACGCTCAGTGTAACGCGTTGATGAGCGAGCACGGGTACGTGCAAATTCTCGAACCGGAAATGCGTACACAACGCACAGAAAACATATACAACCATATTGAATTGATTATGATCAGTGCTCGAAGTAGGAATTAAATAGTGGCGGTATGGTAACATAAGAATACCACGTGCGGGGGGGGGGGGGGGGGGGTACGATATTAGATGAGGGTCCAGATTCCAGAATTACACTGACAACCATTGTCATGTCATTAGTTAGATTAGTCTTTTACTTTGATGAAACAACTAAATTAAATAATGAATTTTACTTTATCTTGTAGTGGATGTTCATAGTTCACAGTTATGCTTGAAATATGCAGTCAAAAGATAACCATGAAATACGAGTAAATTAGAATATAAAATTACGTAAATTTCCAAGAATATCTGATTTTAAGCATTCCGTTTTTTCTGAGAAGTAACGATATGAAATCAAATGTGTAAAGAAGTACCGGTATATCATACCGTTCCATACCGGCCTTCTTCGAGCACTGATTATGATATCAACTTAAAAGTAGGTATTATGCTTTTCATCGAAACTTTAAAATAGCATCTAAGCACCTGGTTCATAAAGCAAATCAGAATCAATTCAATTGGCACTGGAAAACATTCATTTCGATACTTCATTACTGACAGATATTAAAAATGTCAATAAGTTCATACGTTCTTAACTGATTGGGATGAAATTTTGTAAAATAAGAGACAATATTGGTCTTAATGATCATGCAAAATATGAGTTTGATCAGAATTATCGAAGACCGTTTTCATTTTTCAGCCTATCAGGAGATATTTATTTAAATTTTAACCAATAAATGGATTTCAAAAAAAATTATGGTGTGCAAACAGAGAAGGTTGGTTTTACATGTGTGCAAAATTTCAGCTCGATCTAAGAAAAACTCTGACCTGTATAGCCAAAATATGATTTTGATCAGATTTATCGAAGACCAGTTTCATTTTTCAACCTACCATCAGGAGATGTTTATTTAAATTTTAGCCAATTGATAAATTTCAAAAAAATTTGGGGTCTGCAAACAGAAAAGTTTGTCTCTACATGTGTGCAAAATTTCAGCTCGATCGAGGAAAAACTCTAGACATGTATAGCCAAAATATGAGTTTGATCAGATTTGTCGAAGACCATTTTCACTGTTCAACCTATCAGGAGATGTTTATTTAAATTTTAACCAATCAGTAGATATCAAAAAAATTAGGGTCTGCAACGCCCAGAGAATGTCCAAACACGTGTGCAAAATTTCAGCTCGATCGAAGAAAAACTCTGACCTGTATATCGTCAGTAACAGAAAAAAAAAACAAAAAAAAACAGAGGTCCGTGCCAAATGAGCCAAAAGGAGACGCTCGCTTCGCTCGCTCAACTATTTTGAAACTTAATGAAGCTGAAAAGATTTAAGGAATTCTACATAATTTAAATCCTTATGCAAGGCAAACATGAAAAGTTTGATGGTGCAACCAGTTAGTATACATTTAAAAACAATTTAAAAACTATATATTTCGACGAAAATTCGATCGTCTTCATCAGGTAACTCAGAAATATAGTTTTTAATGGTTTTTAATTTGATAATACCAGGATTCCAAAGGTGTGTGGTTTCAAACCAGTTGCATGAGTTATGTTCAGGAGAAAAATTGGGAAGAATTTATTAGAATGTTGAATTTCCTTAAACATGGGACAAGCACTTTCGTGAATTAAAAATTGTTTATAAAGTTCTAGGTATAGTACTTATATTTTGGCATGTTCTATTGGGCAAACGTACTCTACATCGTAACAAAAAATACACTGAAAATGAATTGTTTCTTACCTGTACAATTCTATAGCGTAGCTGTGTGATTCGGACTCGATCTTGCACCTATGCGGAAGCTGGGCCGATTGTGGCTAGACATCATTTGCATCACTCTTTATATTCCAAGTTTATCTTGAATTTCGTAGAAGCTCATTGTCATTCATTTCCGTGATAACTGATTTCAAAACTTAAAAGTTAACGCTAATTGATAGATAGTAATTGATTGATATCTTTGGACTGTCCCTTGACTAATGTCAATATTATGAATCTTTGACTGATATTATGTCATTTGGCGACAATTACTTTAATGTTCTGTTATCTTTGTAGTGATAAGACGGGGAGTCACTCAGTATTGTCTAGTTTATTTCTGATGACTTATAATCTACATGGTCAGTGTTATTAACCTCTATGATTAATCATGGGCGTCCCAGGAATTCATGCGTTTGACATGTTGGGGGGGGGGGGGGGGGGGGAGTTGAGGGGTTCTTGGGAGAGACAACATTTAAGCTCAGTTTTAATAATTCTTAACATTTCATAATAAATAAATTCGTTACGAAACAACGGCTTCAAGAAATGATTTACTTTTCTAAAAGTTAACAAAAACATAGCACAGGCACAGGAATTTAAAACAGAATTAATGACAAAAGGTACTTAGGTATTTCTGGATATAGGTACCTATTACTTCTCTAATATATTATGTATCATATGTTTAGACCAATGGTCAATTCCAAGTGGGATAGGTAGGGGAGAGGGTCTTATGGTATTTATAACTAATTCATACTAATCTCAATAAAATGAAAGTTCATATTTTTATTATTCATTACATTTATTACGACATTAAAATAAGTAGCAGCTTATTTTAATTGCTGGACTCAATCAGAATAGTCTAACTATATGTACTGGATAAATACTAAATACTTATTGTATAACGAGGAGCAAAAACTTCAACAACATAACATATTATCACAACATATTTAAAACCACTTCGTACGCTTCTGTAAAGCTGGGGTCCAGCTGCTGCCACCAAGTGATAAGCTAAAACTAACTTTATGTATCTAAACAATGTCACGAACAAATCCTCCAACTTTAATAGCAGGATTAATGGTCTAACAATAATAAACAACAACAATGTGTAAACTATTATTGATAATATGTTTTTTTATTTTATTTCGATTAGGTAATACCGTTTTATTTTATTATCTTGTATATATATGTAATAATTACATGCTTAAAGAAGTAGAACAGAATACATAAAATAATGAAGAGCATATTGGATATCACTTGGTGGCAGCAGCTGGACCATTAAATATATGGACCATATAATTTGAAACAAACCACTGATTATATTCAAATTTGCTACTCTCCTCAATTACATATATTATGAAAAACATATTCGATTATAATATACCCAATTTACCTCATGTATATCCATATACCATGGTTAATAATAAAACCCCAATAATAATATCCACTACCATAATTGGTATGCTCTACTTCGTATTATCTAGACGTCAAGTCTTCCACCAGAATTGACAAGCAACTGTATAATCCCAACATGATTATACCCCATTGCCCAGGACATAGCGGACTCTCCTTTGTTATTTCTCATGTTGACCATCTCCACTTTCTCAGCCTCTTCCATATCCAGTCCGCCGATCCAGTTGAGTAACACTTCAATTACAGCCTTGCTTCCATGTCTAGCAGCCAGTAGAAGTGGCGTTGACCCTTCATTGTCCTTTGCCATGACATCAACTCCTGGTATAATAATCAACTTCTTAATCACTTCAGCGTGGTGTCCAATCTTTGACATCGCAATCGCTGCCATCGCAATTGCTGAACGTCCTTCATTGTCAACACGGTTGATGTACATAGCCAGAGCAAATTTGTTTTCAAACCAATCCAGAACCACCTGAACTACAAATGCGCAACCCTCTTTCGAAGCTTTCATCAATACTGTTTCTCCCCTATCATCTGCCGTAGTTACTTTTGCCCCTGCCTTGATCAGTAGCCGTATGGTTTCTGGTGCCTCCCAGTTGGCTGCGTAAAGAAGAGCTGTCTTACCCATGGGATTTCTATGATTTACGTTCAGGTCTCCTCCTGATTTTAGAAGAAGATGAAGAACCTCAAGATGACCTTTATCGGCTGCAGCCAACAATGCGGTTTCATGGTATCTTGGAGCTACTGTATTGACAAATCTAACTCTCTCGTGTTTATCAAACTTTTGGAGCAACAACTGGACAACTGAATATCGTCCAAAGCGGGCAGCAGATATCAAAAGAGTTGCACCCGTCTTGTCCCATGCATTGATGTCCGCTCCTGATGCAAGTAACAACTCAACAATCTCATGATGTCCGAAACGAGCTGCCCAGAATATAGCTGAGAGACCATTACAATTTGGTGCATTAACATACTTGGAAATTTTTATATTATTCTCAAGCAATCCCAGAAAGAATCGCACCATATCAATCTTGCCATGTTCTGAAGCTACCATCAGAGCAGTTCTGTCGTAACTATCTCTAGAATACATGAAACCGTTCACATCTGATGATGCGTGGTTTAGAAGTGTTTTCGCTATTTCAATGCAACCAAGTTCAGCCGCTTTGTGGAAGAGAGGAGTGTTGTACTTGTCATTGAATGCAGTGTCAATTGGAAGACCAAGATCGAGCAACAACTTCATGACAAGTGTGTACTCCTGACGAATGACGCAATCCCACATTGCTTCATTGTTGAGGTTCTCTTTTGTCATTTCCACTTGTATCGGAATTGTGGTGTGATTTTGAAGAGCTATGTTCATCTTTCCCCACAACTCTTCCGCGCAAATTGACCAATCTTCAGGAGATAAATTCCTCAGATTGTTCCACTTCTGTGTCTCCATATGGACTGCTTCGTTATTCATGTCTTCAATCTTCGCCTCTGCTCCTTTGTCCATAGATGTTCGCTTGTCTAAAAAAAAAATTCACAATCTCATATAACTTTTGCAAAATATGTTCAATCAATACCTGTAAAATGTTTTGCCAATTTCCACAACATTTCATTTTTTTTCTCAATATCCATTTTATTTATTTCCTTGATGTTCTCGTACTTGCAGGAGTAACATGTTAAAATTCATGATTCTGCTGTCCATTGATTAATTGTATTATAGATTGTTTTCTCGAGAATATTTGCGAGACTTTTCGAATTTATCTTGAGAAGATAGAATGAAAGAATTTGAAAAATCAGGGTATTATTACGAGTACAAGAGCAATAATTCTGTTACAGCAAAGCTGTAAGCAAAATCCGAAAAGTAGATAAAAGTAAAGTAGAGGGAGTTCGATTGAAGACATTGTACTGTGAGCAGAAAGATTGAATGAAATCCCTTAACTAGCTAAAGTATTAACTAACCGGTTAATTAATAAATTAAGGTCTGGTTGTACAATGTCCCAATAAGGTCCAGCTTTTCAATACTCTGCTTACTTTTAAACTGTTGATTAGGATTTTATTGTCAAGGCGACAACCAATGACATTCCTAGAATTACTGTGTTAGCTTAATTACTGGTTTTAGCAGAGTATTGATGGTCTTTAGCGGTCTAGATAGCTTTCATTGGCTGTTGCCAAGGTTTCAACCAATAAATCCTACCTCCAACTTTAACGGGACATTGTACAACTGGACCTAAGATAGGCGCACACTGAATAGTCATAGAATTCCAGCATTGTTACACAATACGCTGTATTGAATTAATTGTAAAATCGAACATAATTAGCCCTTTTTCAATAAAAATGGTTGTTCATCAACCAATTAACAGAAGAGGAGATTATAGCTAACAAATTTCACAAAAAGTGTTATTTAGGTAGCAATTAGGAAATTACTTGACATTAGGTACAATATCGCTTTCAAGTAAGGGGAAAATATGTCAAGGGATGTTGTGGCATTTTTGTAATAATCATTAATAAAAATTACTATTTTTAAAGTAATAATAATTATATTTTATTAATAAATTAATAACGTAATTAAATAAGACAGTTTTGATTAATTTGCGCGGGCCATCCCATCTTTAATGTCAATATTATGATACGTTGATTGCTATTATATCATTTAAACGACATTTATTCGCAATTTGTTCTTATCTTTGTATGATAAGATGGGGACTCACTTGTAGAGTCTATTGTATTGTGAATGGAGATAATCCCTCGTTTCGATGTTAATAACCTGTATGGATTAACTAATATAGAGACATTATCTCAGTAAGGGGCACCATACCTTTATTATGGAGTTATAAAGTGGATTATAAACTATCAAGAGTAGGTAATTATAAATGATATCTATTCACATCTGGGTGTTTATTTCGTCTTATTTGTTTTACATTTTACTGACTTCAGAATTATATCTACCTAATTCATTCAAAAACTCGTTATTTCCAGACTTACATTTAAGGTTTAAATTCACATTTGTTCACGTCGAACCAATTCTTAAGAATAAACGGTTACAAGTTGAAATAGTAGAAAGTTAAGGCCAAGTAGCTAATTTTTTCAAGTATAAAAAAATTAAAACGTGATCGACTTAAATCGTTAAATTTCAAGAATAGGCAACGAGTTGACTGGTGAGGGCGTAAAAAGAGTGCAGGACGCGCAACCTACTGGCTGAAATGAGCGTTTCTCGCCCATTTTAGTCTTTTTTCAAGCGGTTGATTTTCTAAATTCGGGTTCCAAAGCATTTTGCTAGCCGATGAGTTGGGGAAATAGTTTTTTAAAGGTATGAAGTTGTTTGAAACAGTCCGTGTTGGTTGATTCATATGAAAACATGGGTCAGATGGGTCTCAGATCAAGTTTTTCAATGAAACTGTCAAAATATAAATAAGTAAGATGGTAAGTAAGAGTATAAGTAATAAGTAAAATTATCGCTACTGGTTCCAAGACTCGAAGCGTATTCCCACAAATAAGTGATACGTGATGGAGCCACTTCTGGCAAGATGGCTACTATTAGGTCCATATATTAATTTGTTTGTTTTTACATTTCGTGTTTCCATAAAGCAGTGAAAAAACAAAAAACATATTAAATTGATATTTACTATAAATTTACTATTTTGGCCATAACAAACAACTATATCAACTATTTGTATTTATATTTATGCAAATGCGCCCTTGATAGCCACCATTTACCTAGTACCACAAAATCCACCAGAGGTCAGTTGTGTTCCTTATTTTCTCGAATTGGACTTGATTTAGTTTCAGTTTATTTATCAAAGTCACATCGTTGGTCTTTGACCAGTGCCCCTTGGAGGCGCCTAGCAACATCATTCGTTGATCGAAGAACGAACCATCACGAAAATTTACTACTCTCGCAATTCCGCAAGACATACGGCATTATCAGAATGGACAAATCGTAAGTTTCACATCCGCCAGATGGAAGACCATCTGCATCGAGAAAGAAGGGCGGTGAACCACCTCGAGTGGAAATTCCCCTTCCTCACCCAAGTCAACGGTGTTTTGAGGACACGTTGCAGACGAACATCTTTCTGGCGAGACTTCAGTCATGGCCGACGACAAGCGATCTGGGAGCAGAACTCCTTGCAGCAGATTCAGGAAGATTATCTGTCATCGCCACAGTCGTCCACCAGCGACGTGAACTCAGACAAGAAGCGGAAACTTTCTGTGGACCTGTCGGATTCTACCAAAAAGAGGAAGGTCGTCGAGCTGAATGTTTCTGATGTCTTCCAGAACCAGGAAGACCGATGGTCCAGACTAAACTTCCTCGCAGGAGAGGTTGACAGACTGAAGAGCATCGCCGTCTCGGAGGCGAATCAGTCGCTTGACGCTGAGATTGACCGACTAGAGAAGATCGTCGTCGCAGAGACAAGCAATTCTCCAGAATACCAATTCCTGGATGAAGAAGTCGCCCGACTGCAGAGCGTCTCCTTGTCGGACATGAGTATCGAGACGTTGTCCGACGTCGGCGTTAAGGCGCGATGTCGTCTGGAGTCTGAGCCAGCCCGGCGTGAGGACGTCGTCGTACTGGAGAGGTCGCTCGACTGTGGGACTGCGGAGGACGTCGTGGAGGCGGAGGCAAGTCAGCGTCAGGTTGTCGCCGTCGGGAAGCGATCTCTCGCCAATGCGCTCTGCTAGGCGGGAGAGGACGTCGTGGAGGTGGAAGAGGACCTCGTGGAGGAGTGGAGGTGTCAGGACATCGTCGTCCAGGAGTTGTCTCCACACAAGTAATCGCCGTGGCTTGCGTGGAGATAATTGGATTTCATATTATTTTTTGATACTCCTGTTATGCTGGTTTAAAAAAAACTAATTGAGAGATTTAATGAAAGCTTAATTTGGAACGTGATCTTTGTATGTCAGATTCTATTGTACACAAGAGTTCTGGAGGTATATTCCATAACATTTTCCCAATTCCATTCTGATGGAATCCGGTCACGGCTGTAAGGATTAACATTGTATGGAATTGAATTCTAGTGGAATTGGGAATTTAAAAGTTCTAGAATAGGGCCCCTGGAGGTATATTCCAGAACATTTTCCCAATTCCATTCTGATGGAATTCGGTCACGGCTGTAAGGATTAACATTGCATGACATCGAATTCCATCAGAATTGGGAAATTAAAAGTTCTAGAATAGGGCAACCATAATTATTGGTAAGTATACCTACCAATTGAATTATCTTAGAATACTTATAGAATGAAGAAAATCCGTAAAATATTGTTCGTCTACAACTACATGTTTATGATATCGACAAAAAAAAATTCAAATTATTTTTAATCCAAAATCTGTGCAAAGAGAGAGTCAATCCTCCAACTCCAGTAAACATGCAAATGCAATATGTAGCCTAATCAGATGTCGTATGCAATGCAAGTAAATCACAGAAAGCCGTTATTGCAAATATCACAGCCACTTCTCAGTTCAACTTTGTATCCCCATAAAAAACACTACGTGTAAAAATACCAGCCAAGTCTCTTCAACTTAAAAAAAAAATGAAATCTAAAAATTCTGCACTGAAAAGTAGTGATATCAAAAAATTAGCCAAGTCAAAACTTTATTTGAAAATCAAAAAATACTTGGCGCATCGTGTACATAAATAGCTTGGAAGTATAAGCCAATTATAAATTTTACATGAAATATACATATACATAGTATACCTATAATGCCCTAAAAAAAACGATGCGCCAAGTATTTTTTGATTTTCAAATAAAGTTTTGACTTGGCAAATTTTTTGATATCACTACTTTTCAGTGCAGAATTTTTAGATTTCATTTTTGTTTTAAGTTGAAGAGACTTGGCTGGTATTTTTACACGGAGTGTTTTTTATGGGGATATCACTAGTTTTTTTAGTTTATTTACACAACTTTTAACACATATCGGAGCAACAATGACTAATTCCTTTAAAAAAATAGGCCATTTCCGAATTGGTTACTACGAAAAAATGTGTTTGGGGCTAAATATAAGCTTGTTTTGATATTCCATGAAGAATTGCGAAAGCATTGTTCCAATAGGTCCAGCCGTTTTCGAGATATGGCATCACTTCCGGTTTTCATAATGGCGGCTGAAATTACAGCCACCTAGAATTTATTTCTATAAATGTTATGTATCATTATAAGCCTTCTGAATTTGTAGTTATTGTAGTAAGAGGTGATTCAAGTCTGATTCTTCATTTTTATGACGTCATTTCCGGTTTCGGTAATAGTAAATGTATATTTTGACTATTGATATTCCATAAAGATGACCGTCTGAATCATTTGGCGATAGTTTTATTCCGATCGGTGTAGTCGTTTTCGAGATATGACGTCACTTCCGGTTTCAAAATGGCGCCTTCCGGTTGGTTTTATAAAAAGGCACCTCGGACGCCAAAAGTGCACATGTGGTAAAAATTTCAAGTCGATCGGTTAAGCCGTTTAGGCTGTGGCGGTGATTGCGGTGTTTCGTGATATCATCAGATGAAGATAGGTTTTAAAAGGGGTGTAATTTCACTGTTTTCACGGCCCTCTAGCCCACAAATGGCATTACCTATTGTTCCCAAATTTAGTATATGTTGTCAGGTGGGCCATAGCTCGAAATTAAGTTATTTCGCAACAATGTGAGATTTCCCAATTTTGAGATCCAGTAGGCCGAAAATGCCATGTTGTTGCTTACAGTAAAAGTGTTTGGTCTGCTCCTCAGTTTATTAGGCATTTACGGTATGTTGAGTGAGTGTAAGTGTATAGTACGACTTGGCTGGGGGGAGCGACCGCTCCACTAGATGGAGTATTGAACGCATTGGCTCTCAGCAATTTCAAGTAATGTTTAAATAACAGAAAAACGTTAAATTGCAAAATATGTTTTGTTGTAGAAACATATTACTAGTCCAGATAAAATGATTTTCTGTAGAATATAATAGGTTTTAAGAGGCAAACGGAAGCGAGCGGGAATCGCACGGTTCGTCAGAGCGTTTTTTTGAAATTTTGTCTTCCCACTTAATAATTTAAAAAAAATAAGATAGTAACGACCCATTACAGCCTTAGACTAAATAATGCCGCACACTGGAGTTCATTATGACCTCTGGTACGACCTCAAAGTGTTAAATACGATTATTTTCGATTATTTTATTAAAAATATCGTATTTAACACTTTGAGGTCGCACCTGAGGTCATAATAAACTCCAGTTTGCGGCATTATTTAGTCTATTAGGCTGTAATGGGTCGTTACTATCTGATTTTTTAAAATTATTAAGTGGGAAGACAAAATTTCAAAAAATCGCTCTGACGAACCGTGCGATTCCCGCTCGCTTCCGTTTGCCTCTTAATGGTGTCAATTATATATTGAATTGCAACAATCTTCCCATAAATCGTAGATAATTATAATCGTAGATTATTTCAAAATTATTTTTTTCAGGTCTGTACAATAAAGAATAAATTTTATATATTTTTCTTTAAATTTGGTTTTAATATTTCAAGTCAATTGGAAATGTGAAAATTCCTTGGACATAAAATTTTAAAATACTTCTAGGGGGTGATGATGATTTTTTTTCACAGCAATACAAGCTCTGAAGTAGTTTTATCAACACAAAAGTGTAAAAAGGAGTGACACTCTTGAAAACTTTTGTCGGCATTGTTTTATCTGACCCAATGAAATCAGTGAATGTACTGACTAATGTCAATGTTATGTTACTTTGCTTGTTATCTTATCTTTAAGAAGCTCTATCCGCATGTTCTGAATACCTTCCATATGATTACACGGGGACTCACACTTACCTATCTGCGGTATTTCTCTCAGATAGACTATCTGACAGATGTCATTAACCTGGGATTATGTAGGGATTAGCCAATCAAATCATTGTTATCACAATCAGATGGATCAGTGAAATGTTATGATTTTAAAAATAGTTTCATTTTAGTGTAGTCTCACAGTCCATAAAATCGTTATAAACTGATCTTAGGAATTGAACATGACACACTGTTGTGAAATGTCTTTAATTGGTGCTTTGGCCCATCTGACATAATATAAAACAGTTGGTAACAATGTCTTGTTAAGACTTTCGGAGCTGGAGTACTATGATGACCTGAAGTGACAACGTTTTGAATTCTTCATCTTCACTTTCTCGCTATTTTAAAATCAGAAGATCAATTATCAAAATGGCTGACGCGATTGGAACCTTGCCGATGTAAGTACCGTGGAAATATAATTTGCAATACAACCATCCTAACTCCGGTACAAATTAAAAACGATTTTACCAATTTTTCGAACCCACGCCTTTTGCAACATGATTCAATGTGAAATCAGCAAGTTTTCATTCTTTGGTGATATCATCATGGATTTTGATTCATTTTTTTCAGTAAAAAAATATGTGCTATAAAACTGCAGTGTTCACCATCAAATTATTCCTCCGTTTAGTGGCAGGGGTAGGGGTTATACCCTGTACAGCCACAAGTAAAAGAAAAATACAGACCCAGAGAAAATGTGCAAATAATAAATAGGAAACGTTCGCCAATTGGATTGGGAATTGTTGGAACGAAAAATATTCAATACATTCATGCTTTTTTATATTTAATTTACACACTTTTCTAGTAAATACTAGATAAATACTAGTATATACTTTTCTAGTAAATACTTTTCTATAGCAATTAACTATAAGATACTGAATCTTTAAAAATTGAACAAACAAAAGACTATATCATTTTTAAACCAATTTTATGCCCTACTACTACTACTCCTTTTTGTTACCAACATAAATGTTATAAATATGTTATACGTTCTCTTTTCAATTCATTTTTTGTAAACAGAGTTGATCCTACAATTTTGATTTCATTTTGAAGTGTATATAAATAGAAGATGGTTAACTGACAACACAGTCTGTTGTTAGTCGACTGTGAGAGTTCTGAAAGTCCCCACCATCCCGAAGAGAGCGCTGGTGTCGACAGATCCCCCGGGACGCTTGGACTCGTCAACTCTCTGGAGCACTTCTTCCTCCAGGAACCAGTCTCGATGGCTCTCCAGCTCCTTCCTCCAGTAGCCTGGAAGAAAGCCTTTCCATTACTTGGGAATCTGACACTCGTTACACGGTTAGTTAGGAAAAGCTCTGTGTAACGCCTTGATGAGCGAGTCTTCGTATTCACATGCAGTTTGGTTTTCCATATATCTGTTGGTGTTGTTATCCATTGTTGTAAAACACCAATATATATATGGAAAACCAAACTGCATGTGAAATTTTTTGAAAAGCAGAGCCACCAAGATAATTTTTAAATCGGTCTATTCATAGCTTGCGCGAACTTCTTTTGTTTTATATCAGCAATGCTAAATTATTGAATTGTCCACCCATTACATTGGCACGTTGACGGGTCAGATTTATAACTTTATTGAGGCAAACCGATGTATTTTTGTAATGTGAGTGATTTCTCTTCGTACTGAAGTAATCTCCGGAGCCTATACAATTTCCCAGGTACTCATTAACAATAAAATATCGTCAAAAAAGCAGAGAATCACAGCTATTCTGCGTGCCATTAAGATGGCGACGGCAACAATGAGATGACATCACATGCAACCTATGAATTGATATGAGTTTGCAAGATTCTGCTCTACAGACCTTGGAAGATCCGAAACAAAATGCTTCAGTGATAAAATATCAGACATTTCCTTCAAGAAATTTGAAAAATTCCAAACACGCGTAAAATGTCAATAACTTTTGAAGATTAGGTATTCTGAAAATTTACAAAAGTCTAAAAAATTTGGTCCTGATGACCATGACAAATTTGAAGTGAATAGGTCAAACGGTTCCAGTTTAAATTTAAAAACAATCACATGATCCTGTTCAAAAACTTTACAAGAGACCGCGAATCTTCCTCTTGCATAATCTTGCCCCCATGCAGAGTCTTGTCCACTTGCAAAAACTTGCTTCGCCCCCAACCCAAATATTTTTTTTATCTGGGGCTTAACGTCGCACTGTTCTGCAGCGATGCTAATGGCGACGGATGAATGATTATGATGATGATTGGGAGATGATGGTGAAGAGTATAGGTAAGGATGGAAGGTGGGAAGGAGGCGGTCGTGGCCTATTAGTAGGGTACCTTCCCAGCATTTGCCTATCGACTGAGGGAAAACCACGAAAAAACCCCAGTCAGGAAAGACGGCCGCGGGAATCGAACCCGGGCCTCCGGAATACAAGTTCAGAGCGTTAACCACTCAGCCAACCTGTTCCGTAACCCCACTATTATCCTTCACGCTAGGACTACACCACTTGTCACAAACCCGCCAGCTGTGTCAGTGGCTTCTGCGTTCCTCCGAGCTCCTGTGTCAGATACTCGGGTTGAACATGCTCGTGCTTGTCACATACCTGCCAGCTGTGTGAGTGGCTTCTGCGTTCCTCCGAGCTCCTGTGTCAGATACTCGGGATGAACATGCTCGTGCTTGTCACATACTCGCCAGCTGTGTGAGTGGCTTCTGCGTTCCTCCGAGCTCCTGTGTCAGATACTCGGGTTGAACATGCTCGTGCTTGTCACATACCCGCCAGCTGTGTGAGTGGCTTCTGCGTTCCTCCGAGCTCCTGTGTCAGATACTCGGGATGAACATGCTCGTGCTTGTCACATACCTGCCAGCTGTGTGAGTGGCTTCTGCGTTCCTCCGAGCTCCTGTGTCAGATACTCGGGATGAACATGCTCGTGCTTGTCACATACCTGCCAGCTGTGTGAGTGGCTTCTGCGTTCCTCCGAGCTCCTGTGTCAGATACTCGGGATGAACATGCTCGTGCTTGTCACATACCTGCCAGCTGTGTGAGTGGCTTCTGCGTTCCTCCGAGCTCCTGTGTCAGATACTCGGGTTGAACATGCTCGTGCAAGGACTCCAGGGTGGCATGAACATGCAGTCGAGTCACCAGCTTACTCTTCATGACGGACTTCATCATCGTAGTCAAGATGTTGATGAAGGGCGGGACATTGACGAAGTGAATGCCTTTCCAGCGACACTTGAACGTATTCTATGACAAGGAAGACAGGTAAGTATCATTACATTTGTAAATATCACCACAAATTATAATGACAAATATACTATTCACTAGAAAAAATTAACATTTTCATTCATAAAATATAAAATTAATGTTTCATGATTTGACATATTTGCGGGAAAATCTATGTGTGACGTATGTGTGGTGGTGATGTAATTTCTAAGTCCACAACAATGCGTTACCATGGTGACTACTTTGTTGCCATGGTAATGTTGAGCCCCATGACGCCAATGCCATTATTACTGGTTTAAAATTTTGAGATTTCTATCAATCTTTCTATATCCAAGTACTTATTCATCCCACAATAATAAAGTTTTGTTTGTCTACATGATAGACATGTATACTTTCAATATTTCACCTTTTAATCCATTCTACAACTAGAGAAGTTACCTACTCGAAGTGGATCGATGTCGTACAACATTACAGAAGTGCACGGAAAAGTTTCTGGTAATTTTCTGAACTGAAGTATTTGTTGAAGTATTTGATATCTCAAAGTATTTGCGATATTCTAGCATGCATTTCACTCACCACCATGTAAACTTCCATCTTCTTCATCTGAGATAAGGTTATCCTTGACAGGTGAGCCATAGTTAGATGTTTAAAATCGAATATCATCACTTCCCCAATATTTAGTACCTGGAACGTGTAAGACAATAATTACAAATACATTTATCTTCGGTTTGTTTCGTGTAGACAGTACTCGCAGAAAATTTCGATTCCGATGTAAAAAAATCCTAGACACATTTGTGGCATTTGTGACATTTAATCGTGTGTTGCATGTTGCATATACTGCTGATTGAAAACCATAAAAAAAACATAAAAAGGCGGCCCCTACTTTTTTCTTAACAGCTTGAACGATTGTTTTCAAAATTTAACAGCATAGAGATAAAGAATAAATCTGTGTCTCTATTGATCGAAAAAAATAATACAAAATTTTATTTCTCGTTTTGAGGAAGTGCTAACATGTGCAATATATGAGTCTTTTTGGCACCTCTGCCCTGAAATAACTAAACAAAAAAAACTTTGGGGCCACTAGAGACACAGATCTACTGTTTATCTATAACCTGTGAAAATTTTGAAGACAATCGGTGCTTCATAAAACATGGATTTCATCAAGAATCGTTGTTTCTGCCCCACAATCAAGCTATTTTTTGCTTATAACTATTAACCTGTGTAGATTCATGTTTGTAATTATGTGTAAATCAACAAAACAATATAAACTTACCGCGTGGTTTGTAATCAGTACATCAGCCATCATGAATGTCAACTTCATGTAGCTGTCAAATGAGAAGGTGGTTGGGTCCGGGCTGGTGAAACTGATGCAAATGATTCGATGTCCCTCTGGCGTGAGGTCAGGCAGAAATGCAAAGTGTCTGAAATAACATTTCACCCAATCACTTGAAATTATGGCTCGAATCTCAATTTGCTTCTGCATGTAGTTAGTTCGTTTTGCATTACAGGTCAAATAACGGATCAGATTCATTGCTACCTGCTTGTTTACATATTGATTTCTAGGAAGATGTGTCTTTGTTTTACTTGAAAATTGATTGATTGTGGATTGGCAGCCAGCATTTCCAAACTGGCTTGCCATTGTATTAATTCAAATATTTACCTAATTGTGAAAAATTAGATTTGATAAAACAGAAAATATAAAAATATAATGTGTACCTACACCTGCCACCATTTGTAAAATTGTAAAAATTAAATGTATTATAATTTGGTTCTACTACTTAGAAGTGTATCTCCGATGTATACTGATAAACTGGAAGAGAAGCCGTGGTCAATGTTTTCCATGCATTCCGAATGCTCGCTAATCAACGCGTTCATAGAGCGTTTTCCTTGTAAAACAAAAACTTGTAAAAAGCAATAATTTTTAATTGACCAATGTAGATCTCCTCCCCCCACTACGTCATAAAACAAAAGTCAATGTTTGGTCACTGACAGCTGTCAGTGACCAAACAACTGTCAGTTAACAGCAAACAGCTGTTTCTTACAGAATTTAACAGTTTTACAATCTACAAATTGCCATTATTAATAGTAATGCTTTAAACTATCTACTTGAATCTTGTTTAGTCTCAATTAACTTATCATAAGAGAGCTAAGGCCATTTTAAGTTGACGAAACAATCCAGTGACAGAAGCCATTAAAAAGTAAAACAATTTGGCAACATACCTGACAAAATATAATTTGTTTCGTTGTACCCCTGTAATAATTGTCCAGCAAATCATCAAACATGATTTATATGAATTTAAATATATTGATTGTACTTTTTCAAGTGGTAAATCAAACTATTTAACACGTGTGAGCTAAATTCGTTGATCTTTTTGAATTTCATTTGTTTGAAAGAAAAATTGTTATTTTTCTAAGAACCCTGGAGTTACCATGGAAATACTTTTGTCTTTCATAAGGCAACGCCCACCTTCATTGGTCAATTGTGATTTTTTTATTTTTTTGTTTGAAATCCTAACTACTTCTTTAAAATACTACTCTTCATTGAAGATTATTTTTGAAGTGTTTTGGACGTGTTGTATGCTAATGCATGAAGTGTTTTGGACTTGTTTGCTAATGCATGAAATGTTTTGGACTTGTTTGCTAATGCATGAAGTGTTTTGGACTTGGTTATTGCTAATGCATGAAAGATTTTGGCTTGTTTGCTAATGCATGAAGTGTTTTGGACTTGGTTTTTGCTAATGCATGAAGTGTTTTTCATAGGAATACAACTTACACAAGGTCCATGACGGTCTGCACATCTTCTCCCATCGGATCTCTGCTCGAGAAGTAAATAGACTGATCTGATTTCAAAGTGAAAAGTGAATCCAACGCAGCTTTCGTCAGCTCCAAACTGAACTTACATCGCAGAAGCATCGTCTGAATGAGTTTGTCTCCTGAAAGAATAATTGTTTCGTGTTTACTTGGTAGTGAGTTTATACTTGAACACTTTTTAATCGTATTTGTATCAATATCTTTTACAAATGTAATAGTTCGTAAAATGGAGTTCTTTACGCATGTTAAAACTAAATAATACCACAAATTAGAATAGTTTATGACTATTTTCTATCATCATACAGGTAAGTGCCTAAAAATTGGTACAGATATGGCACTAAACATCTGGACGTCAAAATATAATCTAATAAATAAAAACAATCTATGAAATAACTTTCTTAACAGTTCTGAACAGCCTCATTTTATAAACAATCACATTAGTAAAAGATATTGATTAAATCGATTAAAAAACTCTTCAAGGTCACGCTCACTACTCAGCCGTCTTAAGACCATGAAATTTAGAACAAAGTGCACTATAACAATACATATTAATAGACATCAGTTTTTAAATGAGTTAGAATCGGTGAAATAATAGAGACAGTTTTTCAAAACTCCGCTAAATTTTAAACAGCTAAGGCAACAACATGACATTCCTTGGCATGACTGGTTTTAGCAGAGTATTGATAAACTTGCCCTAAATAGATTTGTATTGAGTGTTCGAATATATGTCCAAACGTAATTTTTTCACTGGAATAGTCAGGTTCATGCTCAAGCGGAACATAGTAAAATATGTTATTATCTTACCCAACTCAACCTGCGGCAGATGCGGCTGCTGCGTGAGCCACTGCTTTAGCAGCGCCACATCTTCAACCACGCGTTGTTTCGTTCTGTCAAAGATCTGGACCAATCTCTGCCAGTCAGCCTCCGTGGCATCTTCAACCAGAGATATGTCAGACATTGCAGCTACGTGGTCAAACACTCGCTGTGAAGAAGTAATAGTCAAGAACACAGCTGGAGCTACGTGGTCAAACACTCGCTGTGAAGAAGTAATAGTCAAGAACACAGCTGGAGCTACGTGGTCAAACACTCACTGTGAAGAAGTAATAGTCAAGAACACAGCTGGAGCTATACGTGGTCAAACACTCACTGTGAAGAAGTAATAGTCAAGTACACAGCTGGAGCTACGTGGTCAAACACTCCCTGTGAAGAAGTAATAGTCAAGAACACAGCTGGAGCTACGTGGTCAAACACTCACTGTGAAGAAGTAATAGTCAAGAACACAGCTGGAGCTACGTGGTCAAACACTCACTGTGAAGAAGTAATAGTCAAGAACACAGCTGGAGCTACGTGGTCAAACACTCACTGTGAAGAAGTAATAGTCAAGAACACAGCTGGAGCTACGTGGTCAAACACTCACTGTGAAGAAGTAATAGTCAAGAACACAGCTGGAGCTACGTGGTCAAACACTCACTGTGAAGAAGTAATAGTCAAGAACACAGCTGAAGCTACGTGGTCAAACACTCACTGTGAAGAAGTAATAGTCAAGAACACAGCTGGAGCTACGTGGTCAAACACTCACTGTGAAGAAGTAATAGTCAAGAACACAGCTGCAGCTACGTGGTCAAACACTCACTGTGAAGAAGTAATAGTCAAGAACACAGCTGCAGCTACGTGGTCAAACACTCACTGTGAAGAAGTAATAGTCAAGAACACAGCTGCAGCTATGTGGAATGTTACTAGCTGTGTTGAAGTTATAATGAAATAATCGATGTTATAGCCAATAAAATGAATGTTATATTTTTATGACCGCCGATAATAAGGTGTTTCCTTATTACTCATAATACAAAATTAAATTAAAAAAATACATTCTTGACAAAAAAAGTATAATGAAGAGAAAACAATCAAGACCACGATTAGTTTTCAAAATATATACAATAAATTGAAGTGGAGAGATTTCAAGCACAAGCAAGAGGAAAACCATGAAAAATTATATAGAAAAAACTATCTATCTTACCCACAAATCTATCAATCTATCAAATTATCAAATAATTTTCTTGTGAATAATGAGAGCAATCAAATGTATAAATATAAAATGAAACAATGCATGAACAATGAGGACCTTTAGGGCAATATTTAACATACCTTGCCTCAAGGTCATCTGGAATGTGTCATAGGTGACCTGACAACACGACTGATGTGTCACTGTTGAGAGTCTGATGCGTCTAGACGCTGCCGCTGTGACGGCGGTGACGTTATGTGACTGAAGCGTGACAATATTACTTCAAGATCATTATCATTTTATAGTCCATTGTAAACTTTATACCTCCAATCATATCGATACCACTGTTCTATACGAAGAGATCTCAAAACATTGTGTCCTGAATATAATAGCAATTTGCTAAATAAACCTAATCAATCAATCGAATTTCAGTATAACTTGATATAAAATTGGAAAGCTGAACTTTCGACGTCGTTGACTGGAATAGGTTGTGGTTTGTATGTACGTACAACTTTTTCAATACCCAAAGTTAATTTCTTACCCATGAAGACAATGTTAAGGTTCAATAAAATCTGTGTTCAAAAGTTATAATTTCCATCTTTCATTATTTTTTAAAAATATTTTCTACTACACACCCAGTTTGCTGAACTTTCGAATTATATTATATGAATTATATTATGTATTGCTAATTTCTTTCTGACAAAAATATAACATTGTGTTGCAATTTATCGTGAATTATTATACTTTTGTAAGGATCAAAATAAACAAATTACCGAAGGAAGAAAGGGATCAACTTTGACATATCAAAAGTTCTCTAAAATATTTTGGTTTGAACAATCATGTTCACGCAATAAAATAGTTTTAAGGAGTTCTTTCAAATGTTCTCTGAGCAGAAACTCGTTCATGAGCTTGAACTTTAAAATTATTTCCTCTCGAAAATTTAAAGTGTTCCATAATTTATGATATCCCAGTTATGACGTACAAACTCATCAGTAATGAAATATTTTGGGGCATATCACTAACAAGATAACTGACAAAATGACACCGTATAACCTCCAAAAGAAGCTGAAAGTGCAGATATCTAATTATCAAGTTATTCCATAGCGGTCATCCGTCTCGCAATTGTCTATCGATTTTGTTTCTTCTTTTCGTGCAGGTAATTCTCGTAAAATATAAATAAAATATTATAATAAGGTAACGTAGACACGTATACATGCGCTGTTAGTATCGTAAACAAACCCGTTGTGTCCGATATTGAACTCTTAAATTCTTCTGACGACTCAGAATGTCGCGAGCTGATGTTGAAAGTAGCGAGGAACAACTGTCTTGTGTCAGATAGTGACTTCTTACAGTCTGTTCTCGCCAAGTGTACGCGTTCTGTGTGATGTTGTGAGTTGCAAGAACCTCGACTACATCTCTGCTGATGACACGACTCAGAATGTCGCGAGCTGATGTTGAAAGTAGCGAGGAACAACTGTCTTGTGTCAGATAGTGACTTCTTTCAGTCTGTTCTCGCCAAGTGTACGCGTTCTGTGTGATGTTGTGAGTTGCAAGAACCTCGACTACATCTCTGCTGATGACACGACTCAGAATGTCGCGAGCTGATGTTGAAAGTAGCGAGGAACAACTGTCTTGTGTCAGATAGTGACTTCTTACAGTCTGTTCTCGCCAAGTGTACGCGTTCTGTGTGAGTGTTGTGAGTTGCAAGAACCTCGACTACATCTCTGCTGATGACACGACTCAGAATGTCGCGAGCTGATGTTGAAAGTAGCGAGGAACAACTGTCTTGTGTCAGATAGTGACTTCTTACAGTCTGTTCTCGCCAAGTGTACGCGTTCTGTGTGAGTGTTGTGAGTTGCAAGAACCTCGACTACATCTCTGCTGATGACACGACTCAGAATGTCGCGAGCTGATGTTGAAAGTAGCGAGGAACAACTGTCTTGTGTCAGATAGTGACTTCTTACAGTCTGTTCTCGCCAAGTGTACGCGTTCTGTGTGAGTGTTGTGAGTTGCAAGAACCTCGACTACATCTCTGCTGATGACACGACTCAGAATGTCGCGAGCTGATGTTGAAAGTAGCGAGGTACAAGTGAAGGACGATCTCAACGTTTTTGATAAGATTCAGAAAATATCACTAAGTCTAGGTAAGAGCTTTTAAGTTTTTGGAGAACGCTTGTATCGGTATGTTCAGTGGAGTTAAGTGACAATGTTGACTTTCATACGCCTTCCTTCGCACTATTCGGCTGTTTAAAAATGAAAGTTATTCTCATAGGGAATTGTCTCGAGTTGTAGAAAGAATTAAAAACTAAAAAGGCATGAAAATATTGAGAGTGGACGAACTGTCATCAAATGAGTTTTATTCGAGGTGTAAATAAAACGAGTTAACTGTGGAATGCGCGAAAACGGCCCAATCAGTGGCGGCTATTACAGTGTGCAAGGTGTGACAATTGCACACCTGATCATCCAAGAAAATTATTTAAAAGTGCTCCCTTATCCAGGAAGTATAGGAAGTAAAATATTTTGTCTAATCATTTTGCTCTCCAAAAGACGTAAAAATGCATCAATTTCAATCTAAAAATAAAAAAAAATAAAAGGGGTTATGCGCCCCGGCCCCGCATCTGCTGGGGGCTCTCCTCTTAGAGTACTTTTTTCTACGTCCTTCTATGTAATTGAACACCTGTTGTAAAGCCAAATAGCCGCCACTGGGCCCAATGGACTTCTAAACGTCAAAAGCCAGCATAAACCCATAACCACAATGTTACAAATGAAACATTACATTAAAAATACATTTAAATCATTAACAATTAATAAATTCATCAAAAACCATTTACTGATAAATTCATCAGTATTCGAGAAAATAAGGAACACAACTGAACTCTGGTGGATTTTGTGGTTCTAGGTAAATGGCGGCTATCAAGGGCGCATTTGCATAAATATAAATACAAATATTTGATATAGTTGTTTGTTATGGCCAAAAAAGTAAATTTATATCTAAATATCAATTTCATTTGTTTTTTTTCTTTTTCACTGCTTTATGGAAACACGAAATGTAAAAACAAACAAATTAATCTGTGGACCTGATAGTAGCCATCTTGTCAGAAGTGGCTCCATCACGTATCACTTATTTGTGGGAATAAAAGGAGTTCCATAAGAGAAAGTCATTTAAACTTAAAGCTTTCTAGATTGCTGTTTACGTCATCATGCTGTCAATCAGCTCATCTATCTAAATTCCTAGTTTGATATTTAATTATCATATTCCTATTTTAAAATTGCTTGATTAAAATGTTGTTTCTCTCTACAGGGATGAGTAACTACAACTCTGTTACAAAGAACAGTTTCAAGAGCAGACTTCGGTTTTATCTGCCTCGTCTTGTTGTTGCCGAGGTTTTCTACGAGTTAATCAGTCGATGTCTGTATTTCTATCTACACTCTAAAGACATCACCCAAGAGCTCTTACCGTTATTAGTATTCGATTTCAATATCAACATTATTTTCTTTGTGCATTTGTTCAACTGCTACTGGAGGCCAGAAGAACTTTGGTCCTCCAACATTAAGGTGCAAAATGCTATTGACAAGTATTCAACGAGTACGAGAAGAGATAGAATGTCTGTGATTGAAGCAAAGAGGCTGACAGATAAGCTGTCGTGCTACTGGTTTTATCTAAGTCGTTCTGTCTACTTTTCAATGACTCCGTTAGCTCTTTGGTATTTTCCGAGCGCAGATCAAATACCAATTTTAGCTGGGTAAGTGGCGAGGGTTTATTTGTTTTTATTTAGCAGAACGTCTTCACTTAAAACGTTAGCTTTAATCTCTGTTTCTTTTTTGTCTACATGTTTGTCTTTTTGTTCTTTTCGCATTACGTCAAACAAAGTAACGGAGCAGGCAAAGTTTCTTTTTACAAACATACTATCAATTAATACATATAAATTAATACCTATTAATACTCTCTACTCACTCTCCACTTATTAATTTATTTGTTTTAGTTTTAATATTTTCATCGATTCATGATGTTCATTATTCATGAATGTGATTTTAAATAATGTATAGCGAAAAATTTAGTAATTAATAATTATGAATGATTTTCCCCAGGTTGTATTTTCCGTTTGACGCATCAGCCTCACCTATCCATGAAGTGATCGTGATTATATATTGCATCTCAATTGCCTCGGCGGCCATATTGTTTGTCGAAGTTCAGCACTCGATATACATACAACTTTATCAATTCATGTGTCAATACCGAGTCTTGTGTGACAAGTTGTTGAATATCCGAGCTGACAGTCTCGAGTACATCACGGCCAAGCGTCGCCAGAAGACTGAGAACAGTCAAACACCAGATGTGGAGTTAATTCAAGGAGGAGCTGACAGTCTCGAGCACATCATGGCCAAGCGTCGCCAGAAGACTGAGAACAGTCAAACACCAGATGTGATGGAGTTAAGTCAAGGAGGAGCTGACAGTCTTGAGCACATCATGGCCAAGCGTCGCCAGAAGACTGAGAACAGTCCAACACCAGATGTGATGGAGTTTATTCAAGGAGGAGCTGACAGTCTCGAGCACATAATGGCCAAGCGTCGCCAGAAGACCGAGAACAGTCGAACACCAGCTGAGCTAAGTGTGATGAAGTTAAGTCAAGGAGGAGCTGACAGTCTCGAGCACATCATGGCCAAGCGTCGCCAGAAGACTGAGAACTGTCGAACACCAGCTGAGCTAAGTGTGATGGAGTTAAGTCAAGGAGGAGCTGACAGTGTCGAGCACATCATGGCCAAGCGTCGCCAGAAGACTGAGAACTGTCGAACACCAGCTGAGCTAAGTGTGATGGAGTTAAGTCAAGGAGGAGCTGACAGTGTCGAGCACATCATGGCCAAGCGTCGCCAGAAGACTGAGAACTGTCGAACACCAGCTGAGCTAAGTGTGATGGAGTTAAACCAAGGAGGAGCTGACAGTCTTGAGCACATCATGGCCAAGCGTCGCCAGAAGACTGAGAACTGTCGAACACCAGCTGAGCTAAGTGTGATGGAGTTAAGTCAAGGAGGAGCTGACAGTGTCGAGCACATCATGGCCAAGCGTCGCCAGAAGACTGAGAACAGTCGAACACCAGCTGAGCTAAGTGTGATGGAGTTAAGTCAAGGAGGAGCTGACAGTCTTGAGCACATCATGGCCAAGCGTCGCCAGAAGACTGAGAACAGTCAAACACCAGCTGAGCGAGGTGTGATGGAGTTAAACCAAGGAGGAATTCATCCTGTCCCAACAGTATCGTATGAGAGAGCTCGGGCATGGAAGTTGATAGGAGCGCATCGGTATCCAATCAGATACAAAGCTGATGAAGAGAAGCGTGAGCTTGACTTGGAGATGGAGAGACGTATGAAGGAATGCATCCAGCACCATCAGGAGCTGATAAGGTGAGATGTTTGTAGTCGGTTTTGCGTGAAATATAAATGTTCCAAACATTTGAGAAAAAAATAATTAGTAATCTAGCTCGTTATGATCTTTTGGGACTTATAATCCTAGCGTGCCATGTACGCAATCAATTTTGTATTATACACTCTTTTATATTTCCTATGAGATTTTCACTATCATTCTATTGTACATTAGTAATTTTTTATATTCCGGATTTATGAATCATGCTCTGCCATTACTCCAACCAAATCTTACTAGCGGCGTAATTTGTCACCTCTTCCTGACAGTATTTATAGTTCTGTACATAATGACGGTAAGAATACGTAAATGCAAAGCAATAGTACGTTAGAACGTTAAAATTTTACTAGGAAAAAGCTCAGGACTCAGGGCGTTGATGAGCGAGCACCGATACGTGCAACCCCACGACCTGAAATTCCCTATTTATAAAACAGTTTTACACGGATCTGTTCAATTTTTATCAGTTTATTAATACTATAGACAGTAAAGGGTCAAGTTGTGTAAGGAAAATATATCTAGTTCGCTTCAAACACAAGCCGGTGTACCAAAAGGTTCAAGCATCGCACTTCTTATATACACTTACAATTGTCTCTACAGGTGACAGTCTTCGATGTGTACGCTATGATAGTCATAATTCTGATGGTAAATGGGTCGGTCATTCTTGCCGTCTACTGCTGGTTAGGGGAAATGATAGCCCAGGTGGTAAGAATCCAAAATAGAGACAATACTTTCCTACGTTGGGGCGCCAATTTATCATCCTTCTTCCACTACGTGTTCCAGAGCTCAGGCATGAAGGATGCTGTCTACAGTTGTGATTGGTTCGAAGCTTCTGAAAGCTTCAAGCGTTCAATGAGGATCATGATGTCGATGTCGAATCAACCAGTTGTTATCAAAGCAATGAATTATGTCTCGCTTTCAAGTGAAACTTTTCTAGCAGTAAGTAAAACAATTATAACATGTCCAGTGATGATTCCAGGCATATCTCGGGGGTAGGGGGGGGGGAGGGTGCCGAGCCCCCCCCCCCCCCCCCCCCCCCCCCCCCGAGCCCAGAGACAAAACAATCTATATAGAAACAAAATTCTTTTATTATGTTTTCATTAAAACGAAAAATAGGGAGCTATTTGCTGTAATTTGAGAAGTTTAGCATCCCAGAATCGATTTTAAAATGTTTATATTAAAAAAAAAAATGCCCTGCGAGGCAACAATTGGAGTTTTTTTTTGCTTCGGTTTGTGCATTTTAAAGCCCCATAATCACTTTTAACTGGTTTAAATTCTAACTAGGAAAACGCTCTGAGTAACGCGTTGATGAGCGAGCACGGATACGCGCAACACCTCGAACCGAAATTATGTTTATCGAAAATGTCCTTAAAAGCCAATAATTCTTGAATTTCGTCACAGACTTGTATGAAAATCTCCAACAATTCCTAAAATATTGGTCCCAATAACCACGCAAAGTTTTAAGTTGATCGATTGAACCTTTATGATTGAACGATTCCTTGTTAATTTCCAAAAATCACAGGATATCGTTCAAAAAAATGTTAAACGGTCATATCAGTTTCATAATACGTTTGAAAGTTTCTGCTCTCTTGAAGTGAAGATTCGAAGATTCCGTGAAATATGAAATTCGAGAAATATGATAGCCAACACGCAAAATATCCGTAAACTGTCGATAACTTTTGAATGTAAACACAGTTTAGTCTGAAAATTGTCAAAAATACAGATAATGTTGGACCCGATGACCATACAAAATTTTAAGTTGATCGGTCAAACGGTTCTGGATTAAATTTCAAAAAGCACATGAAATATTTTTTTAAATTTTAACCAATGGGAGGATTTGGCTGAAAATTTGTAAAATAAGAGACAATGTTGGTCCTAATGACCATGCAAAATATAAGGTCGATCACATTTGTCGAAGTCCATTTTCATTTTTCAGCCTATCAGGAGATGTTTATTTAAATTTCAACCAATGAATGGATTTCAAAAAAATTAGGGTCTGCAAACAGAGAAGGTTGGTTTTACATGTGTGCAAAATTTCAGATCGATCGGTGAAACGGTGCGACCTGTGTATCGGCTATTAGCAGCCAAAAAAAAAAAAAAAAAAAAAAAAACAGAGGTCCGTGCCAAAAGAGCCAAAAGGAGACGCTCGCTTCGCTCGCTCAAAAAACGCCATGCGGGGCTAAGGCTGGGGTGCTTTGCCCCCCAGATACCCCCCCCCCCCCCATGATGAAAGTAGTTTCTACGCGGACTACGTTTGGGTACACCCACCCCCCTCACCAGATTAAATTTTGCACCCTAGTTTTTCATTAGCTCCCCCCCCCCCCCCGAATAAAATGTCTGAAATCATCACTGAACATGTCATAGATTATTTCCTGGTCTCAATGGAGCTAAAAGAATCTGTCCTTATGTTACACTCATAAAACAATCGTCGTTTCTTATTTTCGTTTCCAGGAGCTGAAGACTGCTCACAGCTATTACACGGTAATGTCTAAAGCAATGAAGTGAGATGACAATATGATGTGTAGTGGAAGTTCGAGAGAGAAAACGAGTGGTGCCGTAGCACAGATAAGACAAGCAGTTAGATACACATAATTAGTTAAAGCACTATATTACATTTCAAATTAGTATTTTATAATATTGTTTCAACCAAATATAGGTTAGATAGTAGCCGTAATCTAAATAAATTTGAGTATAAATGTACATACATGTCTTATTCAATCAATATAAGTGTGATGATTTGAACGCAGATTTGAAGTTGATTCATGAAACTGGTAATAAAATGCAAGAACAATACTACATTGAGAAGTTTATTCCGATGATTCCAAAGATTCATGCAACTCGATTAAAAAATCAGTGAAGAATTGATTTATTTCAATAAATCCGAATTAGCGTTTAACGGTTGAAGGTTGAAGTACCAATAATATGCGTTTCATTGTCAAAGAGTGACTAAGAGTGGCTCACATATCTAGTGGAGCGGTCGCTCCACGCCAGCCAAGTCGTACGGCGCGAGCACACTCTCATATAAAGGCTGGAGCAAACCCACTTTTACTGTAAGCATCAAAGTGGCATTTTCGGCCTACTGGATCTTAAAAATGGGAAATCTCACATTGTTGCGAAATATTTTAATTTAGAGCTATGGCCCACCCTACAACATATACCAAATTTGGGAGCAATAGGTTACGCCCTTTGCGAGCTAGAGGGCCGTGAAAACCGTGAAATTGTACGGCTTTCAGATGATTCATCTTCCAATAAATTCCGCGGTCTCCGCCACAGCCTAAGCGGCTGGGCCGATTGATCTGAAATTTTCACCACATATACAGCTCGTCTGCCTGATGATACCTTGCCCTTATGAATTTTTTGTGCCGCCATTTTGAAACCGGAAGTGACGTCATATCTCAAAAACGGCTAAACCGATCGGAACGAAATTTGCGCTAATCGATTCAGACGGTCCTCTATATGAAATAACAACAGTGAAATTAAAGTTTTCTAATTACTGAAACCGGAAATGACGTCATAGTTTAGCGAAATCTGCCTAAATTCACTTCCCCTTTATATAAAAACCAAATACATATTCAGAAGGCAATGAAATATTAGTATTTATATACATATTAATACAATGTGTAAGAGCTTTCAGACGCCATTTTGAAAACCGGAAGTGATGCCATATCTCGAAAACGGCTGGACCTATTGGAACGATGCTTTCGCAATTATTCATGGCTCATCACTTTAAGTTTATATTTAGCTCCAAACAATATTTTTCTTAGTAACTAATTCGGAAATGGCGTATTTTTTTAAAGGAATTAGTCATTGTTGCCCCAATAAGTTTTACAAGTTGTGTAAATAAACTAAAAAAAGAAGTGATATCCCCATAAAAAACACTCCGTGTAAAAATACCAGCCAAGTCTCTTCAACTAAAAAAAATTATGAAATCTAAAAATTCTGCACTGAAACGTAGTGATATCAAAAAATTAGCCAAGTCAAAACTTTATTTGAAAATTAAAAAATACTTGGCGCATCGTTTTTTTAGGGCATTGTAGGTATACTATAAGTATTTGTATTTATATCTAGCCTATACTTCTAAGCCATTTATAAACACGATGCGCCAAGTATTTTTTAATTTTCAAATAAAGTTTTGACTTGGCTAATTTTTTGATATCACTACGTTTCAGTGCAGAATTTTTAGATTTGGGTTACTATGAAATATTTGGAAGAGATATTGGAACATTGGAGAGGGAATGATAGCAAAACCAGATCAAATAATATTTTCTGATATTTATTATACCAAATATAAGAATATCAATTTTCGTGAAATAATTAAACAAACAATGCCTTGAACAAAAGTTTTAATATGCAACTATAGTGAACAACAATAGGTATGAATTATAACATTCTAAGAACAATCGATATCTTAACGGCGTCATTAAAGGCACGCTTATTTGGCAGATAATTATTAATTACCTCTCAAATGTCAGGGCATGAGAGAGAGAATTGTTTTTAATAATTTTGTATCACACTTGAGTAGTATGTAAACTGTGCGAACATTCTAGTGTGTGATGACCATAATGCACAAACTTGCAAGTAGCTAAAATAAATTATTGCAAATTTAATTCGATATTTTTGAATGAGCTTCTTTTTTGTTTGTTTATATATGTACTACATAAACATGATTTTCTCAAAACGAAATAATTAGTTTTCTGATAAAAAGTATGAGATTGATGATGAATTACCAAAATTCCAAATAGTAATTATAATATGGGATAGAGAAACTTTTATTATTAATAATAAGACACTGTTTAGAAAATGATAGCCACTTGGACACTAACTCAAGTCAAATAAGAATAACAGTTTAAAATTTCGAACATGAATAAACAAGTATCAATACTTCAATTTATTATACAGTTGCTTGCGAATGATCTACATGAGCATTTGACACCAAATGTCACTAATGGCCTGTAAAGAATATCGAATATTATCATCAAGTATCATTATACAGAAATTCTTAATTTACACACTCGCAAAAAGTGTAGTTTATTATAATAAATATCTTCAAACGGAATAAGTGTTTCCCCCCGAGCATACTATTTAAAATGTAAATTCCAACCTTATGCATCGAAAACGTAGTGAACTCAAAGCAACACGTAATTTCCAGTTTGTTGAAACATTCTGACAATATCTTCAGACCCATGACTTAAATCTAATTAATGTTAGAATTAATGGGGGATGCCCGAATAGAGGACTCCGATAGATATCTCAACTAATATGCTTATTTAATAGATAATTTCCTTGTGCACAATTTAAACACAGAAAAAAGTATGAAAGCCAAACTAATTTCGAAGATATCACTGTATACATTTGGGTTAACGAGTTGAAAAACACATAAATTTTCCTAGTAAATATTAGATTTAAACTATTTTCCTCCAAAAGATTCTAACCAAAAACTAATATTGTGTGGATTTTAATGTATTTTTATGAAGATTTTTACACCTACCCGGTTAGACACCAAAATCTAAATAATATTCCTATATTTCCTTTGTTAAAATTTCCTTATATTCTGAACACATAAAATTGAAAACTAAATATAAGTCGTGAGTTGCAAGTTACATGAAATTTTTATGAATTTTTTACATTAAAATATAGTTAAAATATTGAAAAAGATTATAAAAATTGTTAATAAAGAAATATTTTCGGAGATCCCTACTTGGGCTAAATATTCAAGGATCTTCTTACGTCATCAGCAAAAAATCGCCATAACAATTTCTGTGGATAATTCCACATTCACATGTCACTCATTGTGTAAGCAATTCTATTTGAAAAACTCAACTAGATCTCAACAAGGTGATCTTCCAAAGTATCTAGTCTATCAGGATGCGTCTAATACTGGACATGGAATGTCATACGACTGTGATCATCATCGTGTGCTCCGGGCTCCTGTCAGCTTCCCCATCTGCCAACAGAAGCGACAGAGCTCTTTCTTGCGAGCTGTGGCGGAACAGGCTGAAACAGACAAGGTGATCAAGTTCATTCACGATTAGAATAGCAAGTCAATCACGTCGTTCATTGGTCGGTCACATGAACACTGCCCTGTCAATGGCAAGACTTTCTTCTTTGTATTATTGAAATTGTATAATGTGAAATACACACTTTTTAATAGTAGATAATATTAGAAAACTTCAATAAAATTGATCTATCTTTATCTACAGTCGTATTGTACATATTCTTTGATAATTGATATTTACATGTGTAGGTTTACAAATGCTCGCTTGACTACAGTAGTACACGGGCTTGCTATTCTAAACGTGAACGAACTTTAGACGGTGATAAGAACAATTTTAACATTTTTATATTTGTTATATTTAAAGCATTTCACCCACTTCTAAATTGCAAAATTGATAAATAAAAAAAAATTGATTGATAAATTGAATTGAAATTCTAAATTTCTAAATTGGTTATTTGATATTTTTTGTATACTGTTTGTTTTCTATATAAATGTGTGTAATTTCCTTTTTTCTTTGTAGATTTGTTTGGAACTCCGGGAATGCGATCTATTATTGTTACTGTTTTTATTTTTGGAATCATCTTCACTGATGAGCTACTAGTAGCTTTGTGGAATTTATGTATGTATTATTTTCTGGTTATCAATAAAGGAGTTAAACAAAAATTAGGAACAGGTATATATTGGAAACTGTTGGTGGAACATATTCAAAATTTTAGCATAATGTAGCCACAGCTATAATTAAGCGCTCGATCTAAATTACACTCTGGTTAAACATAAAGAAAATCAGATCCAAGTTGCTTTGGAATAATTCCAATTCATTTCGATACCATCACTATTCTGACCCTATTTCAAGGAGATTAAAGTCATCAAGTGCATAAATGTCGTGACCGATTGGGCTGAAAATTTGTATTATAAGAGAAAATGTTAGTTTCATTAGCTATGCAAAATTTGAAGCTGATCTGATCATTTTTATTTTCAACCAATCAGGAGAATTATATTTTTATTTTAGAATGAGAGGATTTAGCTGAAATTTAAATCCCTAAAAGTTAAATCTATAAGACTGCCTCAAAAACTAAGAAAAATTTCGATTCGATTCGTCAAACGGTGTGAGCTACAGGTATTTTAAATCTTCAACCATAGACATTGTATAGCCTTCGGAATGTCTATGCTTCAACCAATCATGGCTGCAGCGCTCAAAAACTATACACGAGTAATTTTTGTTTTTTGTTTGAACACCTCTTTTATTGACAAATAATAATATACAATGAACACTCTTCCACTAAGTCCCTAAAAGGGACTTATTTGTGAAATACATAATGATACAAAAATAATACAGGAAAAGAAATCACAATTTAAACAACAAATAAACATAATTCAACTTCAAATTTAAAAGGATTCCCAGGATCAAATTTTTATTGCAGTAAAAAAAAATTATGCAGTCATTTTTTTACGAAGTCTTTTACTTGATTAAAGTAAAGTCCGTTACTTTATATGATTACCACCTAATATTAAAGCATTATTTCGATAACGAAAGTAAGATAACCAAAATTCACAAATACAATATTCGGAAGGTCCAGTATGTAGTTCCTCGATATATCTAGTGGAGCGGTCGCTCCACCCAGCCAAGTCGTACTATACACTCACAGTCACTCAACATACCGTAAATGCCTAATAAACTGAGGAGCAGACCAAACACTTTTACTGTAAGCAACAACATGGCATTTTCGGCCTACTGGATCTCAAAATTGGTAAATCTCACATTGTTGCGAAATATCTTAATTTCGAGCTATGGCCCACCCCACTACATATACCAAATTTGGGAACAATAGGTTATGCCATTTGCGCGCTAGAGGACCGAGAAAACAGTGAAATTACACCACTTTCTGATTCTGAAGATGATGATGATTCTGATGATATCACGAAACGTCGCTATCACCGCCACAGCCTAAACGGCTGAACCGATCGACCTGAAATTTTTACCACATGTGCACTTTTGGCGTCTGAGGTGCCTTTTTATAAAACCAACCGGAAGCCGCCATTTTGAAACCGGAAGTGACGTCATAACTCAAAAACGTCTGGACCGATTAGAACGAAATTAGCGCCATTCGATTTAGATGGTCATCTATATGAAGTATCAATAAAAAAAATATTATTTTCTTATTTTCTAAACCGGAAGTGACGTCATAAATACGCAATATTTAACTTATTTCAACAAATTATACTTAAAATACGTACATAATTAACTTACATTGTAACATAGACAATACAATTTATATATTCAAGGTAGCAGTGTTCTCGGCCGCCATTCCTGAAACCGGAAGTGACGTCATATATCTAAAACGCCTGTACCGATTGCAACTGAACTAGCTCCTGCGTATTCATTCTGCTATTTATTTGAAAAATCAATTGTGAAAAATGAATAAATAAATTAATGGTACCGGAAATGGCGGCAGGAACCACTAAATGAAACCGGAAGTGACGTCATATATTACAAACGGCATGACCGATTTTACGGAAATATAGGGATTAGGAATTCAGATGGTCGTTCATGAAGGTATCAACTAGATAAAACTAGATTGTTTTCTTATTACCTATACCGGAATTCGGCCGCTATTTCAAAACCGGAAGTGACGTCATGTATCGAAAACGGCTGGATCGATTATAACGAAACTTAAGCTATTCTTCTTGGATAATCATTTTCATCTTATACCAAACGCAACTTTTCATAGTAACCAAATCGGTTGAGGCGTATTTTTTTAAAGAAATTAGTCCCTGCTCGGACATGTGCTACAAGCTGTATGAATAAACTAACAAAAGAAGTGATATATAAGTGATAAAAAAACGATGCGCCAAGTCCTTTTTTTAAGTATTTCTCGGGGGTTGATATTTTTATTTCAATGGTACGATTAAAATTTGGAAAATTCGTTGACTTGGCTCCTTTTTTAATATCACTCCTTTTCAGTGCTGAATTTTTAGATTTCGTCTATTTTTTTTTATAGTTAAAGAGACTTGGCTGGTATTTTTACACGGAGTGTTTTTTCTGGTAACAATTACGGAAGAAATACAATAGCAGTAAAAGTACCAAGACTCTCAATAATTTGCCAGAGACATTGCACAATTTCGATAAAATTATAGTCATGTCAAATTAGGCCTTAAAGATTTTTTTATAACCTTTTATAATCCCTCTTTTGTATTTCAATATTGTTCTTTTTTTGTAGGATATTTGTGTAATTGTTTATCCCAGAAAAAACACTCCGTGTAAAAATACCAGCCAAGTCTCTTTAACTATAAAAAAAAATAGAAGAAATCTAAAAATTCAGCACTGAAAAGGAGTGATATCAAAAAAGGAGCCAAGTCAACGAATTTTCCAAATTTTAATCGTACCATTGAAATAAAAATATCAACCCCCGAGAAATACTTAAAAAAAGGACTTGGCGCATCGTTTTTTTAAAGACACTTTTCTATCCTAAAAGTATAGGAAGAACTCTACAAGTATATTTTCCTGAGTATATCACATTCATTATCGACGAATCATACTACGTTTTAATATAACTAGTACTCTTACCTACTGGCAGTTTTGGTATTTTGTCAATATTCAGAGGAAATAAACGGATAAACGAATAACGAATAAACGGAAGCGGCCTAGTCTATTCGTTATTGCCACTATTTCTAGGGTCATATTAATCAATCATACTTCTCAATATCGTGACTGAGGGAAATAGCGAAAGCGCTCATTACAAGAAGGCCGTCAATGAGATTTGTATAAGTGACTAGTGCACTGAGCCATGCTGCTCAAATAATTACTGACTAGATTTTTATCTAAAGTAATACGTTATGTAATTTATGAATTTTTTTGGTATAAAATGTTAATTAATAGCAATTAATTACACGGCGAGAAGGTTCCAAGTATAATGCTGTAGTAGATATGTTGATGTACCCACAAAACTATAGGTACCTACCAATCACAAACACAACTGTTCTGTATTTATTGCTTGTAAGACAATGCTATGTTTCTTTGCGTACTTATATTTAAATTTAAAATATTTTACAGAATGTTCAATATTTAATTTGAAAGTTTTGTCCCAATTTTTCTAGGCATTTCTGAACTACGTAGTATGTGAGTGGCATAAGCTTAAGAATAGAAAAATGTCTTTAAAAAAACGATGCGCCAAGTCCTTTTTTTAAGTATTTCTCGGGGGTTGATATTTTTATTTCAATGGTACGATTAAAATTTGGAAAATTCGTTGACTTGGCTCCTTTTTTGATATCACTCCTTTTCAGTGCTGAATTTTTAGATTTCGTCTATTTTTTTTTATAGTTAAAGAGACTTGGCTGGTATTTTTACACGGAGTGTTTTTTCTGGGATATCACTTCTTTTGTTAGTTTATACATACAGCTTGTAGCACATGTCCGAGCAGGGACTAATTTCTTTAAAAAAATACGCCTCAACCGATTTGGTTACTATGAAAAGTTGCGTTTGGTATAAGATGAAAATGATTATCCAAGAAGAATAGCTTAAGTTTCGTTATAATCGATCCAGCCGTTTTCGATACATGACGTCACTTCCGGTTTTGAAATAGCGGCCGAATTCCGGTATAGGTAATAAGAAAACAATCTAGTTTTATCTAGTTGATACCTTCATGAACGACCATCTGAATTCCTAATCCCTATATTTCCGTAAAATCGGTCATGCCGTTTGTAATATATGACGTCACTTCCGGTTTCATTTAGTGGTTCCTGCCGCCATTTCCGGTACCATTAATTTATTTATTCATTTTTCACAATTGATTTTTCAAATAAATAGCAGAATGAATACGCAGGAGCTAGTTCAGTTGCAATCGGTACAGGCGTTTTAGATATATGACGTCACTTCCGGTTTCAGGAATGGCGGCCGAGAACACTGCTACCTTGAATATATAAATTGTATTGTCTATGTTACAATGTAAGTTAATTATGTACGTATTTTAAGTATAATTTGTTGAAATAAGTTAAATATTGCGTATTTATGACGTCACTTCCGGTTTAGAAAATAAGAAAATAATATTTTTTTTATTGATACTTCATATAGATGACCATCTAAATCGAATGGCGCTAATTTCGTTCTAATCGGTCCAGACGTTTTTGAGTTATGACGTCACTTCCGGTTTAAAAATGGCGGCACAAAAAATCACAAGAGGCAAGGTATCATCAGACGCCAAAAGTGCATATGTGGTAAAAGTTTCAGGTCGATCGGTTTAGCCGTTTAGGCTGTGGCGGTGATAGCAACGTTTCCTGATATCTTCAGAATCAGAAAGTGGTGTAATTTCACTGTTTTCTCGGCCCTCTAGCTCGCAAACGGCATAACATATTGTTCCCTAATTTGGTATATGTAGTGGGGTGGGCCATAGCTCGAAATTAAGATATATCGCAACAATGTGAGATTTTCCAATTTTAAGATCCAGTAGGCCGAAAATGCCATGTTTTTGCTTACAGTAAAAGTGGTTGGTCTGCTCCTCAGTTTATTAGTCATTTACGGTATGTTGAGTTAGTGTGAGTGTACGGTACGACTTGGCTGGGTGGAGCGACCGCTCCACTTGATATTGATTTCTTTTCTTTTCAGCATAAGTTTTAGTTCAGTCTAGTTTTTGTTTAGTTATATTATAAGTTTGTTAAATGTTAGTTTGGTATACTGACTGGGATTTGATATGAATTATATGAATTTGTTTATGTGTAGTACTCCTGCTGTCAAGCTTAATTTATTTTATAGCTTAGTAGGGCAAAGTGCATAATATTTTGTATGTGTTAAATCTCTGATAAATAATAATTTAAAAAAATCTAATTCTCTTAGGCCCGGTTGCACAATGTCCCGATAAAGTTAGCGGTAGGATTTATCGGCTGAAACCTTAGCAACAGCCAATGAAACACAGCCATCTAGTCTGCTAAAGTACCCTTTAGGCTAGTGTGGACTTTATTTTACTCTTTGGGACATGGTACAACCGGGCCTTAAATTGTCTGTGTTAAAATTGAGGGTGTTTGAAATTTAAGCGATCTTCTACAATGCTTCTACCATACTTGTTGGTATGAAGGGGGATAACATAATTACTGAGTAAACTATGCCGAGTATTAAAATGATTGGAATTTACTTGTTTAATAGTTTCAGAAAAATAATATTTGAAAATGAATTTTTATAAGTAAACAAATCAGTAACCTGTAAAACATTACAACGAAAAATTTTATTACCTTCGTATTGGTGATTCAATTAAGGCAGGTTTCCCATCAGTTTCCATAGTCTTTTCTGGAGCACTGAAAATAAAAAGCAACACAACTTCATTTTCTGTAAAATATTTTATTTGCAAAATCGTAGTCTGTCAGTAAATTTAGGCAACACAGCAATATTTTTCAAGTAATCTATTCGCTATTTTCTGTGTTTCTTTTTTACATGAAATAAATAAGTAATTGCTGAACTTGCTAGAAAAACTGTGAATAATGCCTTGTGCGGTAATGTCCAAAGGTACTAATTACTAACTAGGAAAACGCTCAGTGTAACGCGTTGATGAGCGAGCACAGAACATGTAAAATCCCCAATCGCGATAAACAACACGGCACAAGACGATTTTCTCTGCAACTTTCCAATCTCCATATACTCTGGATGAATATCAGATCCATTGTGTCGTGACTTTCCTAAGTCATATTTTTTGCAGCTTTTGACAACCCATACCTACCAAACTCGTAAAATTACAATAAATACTTGACTGATTGGGCTTAACATATTGTGTAAAAATTTAGATAATGTTGGTCTTGATCACCATGCAAAATTTGAACTTAATCGGAACATTTTGACTGTCGACCAATCAGAAATGGGACGCCTGAACAATGTCAACTGGAATAATGTCGACTCACTCGTGTGACAGGGTCTTTTCTTGAAGTGGAATAACGTCGATTTATTATATATAAGTGATTCTACATCCCACTTGACCTTTTTAACCTCCAATATTTTCGTCCCAATTTTTTTGCATGAAATATTGCTTTGCATTCAAACAAGTCCAGCGTTAGAATTAGCTCAGACTAAATTGTGGGAACCGTAAAAACGCTTAAAAATGGCGCCAAATCAAGGTGTGACGTCAGTGGAATACGTCAGTGACGTCAGTGGAGTCGACATTATTCCAATGGAAGAACGTCGACTTGTAGTCGAGATTATTCCAGTGGAATAATGTCGACTGAGAGTCGACGTTCTTCCAATCGAGGACTGTGTTTTCACGATACTGGAATAAGAGCGACTTTTGAGTCGACGTTCTTCCACTTTATCAACATTTATTTTAAGTACCTAATCAGGAAGTATGTCGACTTTTGAGTCGACGTTCTTCCACTTTATCAACATTTATTTTAAGTACCTAATCAGGAAGTATGTAGACTCTCAGTCGACGTTATTCCACTGGAATAACGGACGTTATTCCAGTTGATAATATTATAAAGTACTTTTATTGGAATAACGTCGACTTTCAGTCGATATTATTCCACTTCATGAAAAGACCCGGTCACACGAGTGAGTCGACATTATTCCAGTCGACATTATTCAGCTTCCCCTCAGAAATAACCAATTGGAGGATTTGGCCTTCGTACTGCCAAAGTTAATTAGTACTGCATACGATTTGATATGCGCTAGTTTTACTGTAAATTGTGGACCGCTTGGCTGCTCTACAGACCTTGGAGCAGAAGCTAAAGAAGGCAGGGGTTGAAAATGAAGTATACATTTTACAAATATTTCAAGATTATGGAATAAAATGTCCCTAAAATGACAAAACTTTTGAAAATAACGACAGATGAGACTGAAAATTGGCAAAAATACCTTAAATGTTGGTACCAATGACCATGCGAAGTTTTAAGTTGGTCGGTCAATCGGTTCTAGTTTAAATTTCAAAAATCACATGAAAAAATAGTTTTAAATTTTAACCAATTGGAGGATTTGCCTGAAACTTTGTATGATTGGGTATAATGTTGGTTGCAATGTTTTTGCTAAATTTCAAATTAATCGGAGCAACCAATCGAAAGATAATATTTTTTTAAACTTGGACCAATCACAGGAGCCAGTCCAAAAACGATCCCAGGGACCGCATAGATTACGTTAGCATGTGTGCAAAGTTTCAGATCGATTGAATGTGCGGTTTGACCTGGGCTGTGACCACAAAAAAAACAACACACACACAGAGAAAGTGCCATAAGAGTACCGTGGTGACGCTCGCTACGCTCGCTCAATTAATTATTTTTTTGAAAATCACAATGATACGAGGGGACACAATTGCAACAGAGTAATCTAAAAGGGGCCGAGTGGGCCTATAGAAACAGCAATCACTTCACAGTTCACAATTTCAGCTTTGTCATATTTTATCATTATTGTAGTATATTGTCAATAACAATAGGGAAGTCTCGTGAAGATTTGAATTCAGAATAATATTTATTTTATGAAAGTTGAGATGTTGCTGAACACAGATGTGGTATTATTTTTGTTGTTGGACGAATAGTTCTCATGTAATTAATTTACAAAGTTTGATAGATCTCCTCTCATTTAAAAACAGGAAAATTGGCAATGACATCACAGTTTGCTATATTGCCATGGCAACAAGGGAATCCCCATGTCAACACAATGTTAATGACTTGGAATTGACATCACAGTTCTGATTCTTGTTACAGGCCGTTTTCCCGCCAAAAATCCTATGATATTAGAACTCGATTTTTATGAATGAAAATTTAAGATTTCATAGGTAATAAGTGTATTTGTCATTATTATTTGTGTTTATTTATAGAAATTCACTAGAATAAAATTTCATGAGACTTCCCTATTATTCATTATTTTTCAATTTCAATGATATCACGATTCACGAAACATCATTCACCATTATATTGAATTAAATTCAAAACCTGACTGACCAACCAGTTACCCTTGTATGGATGTTACCATGTTTGTTTATTTGCCCAGCTTACGCCGGGCATTCCAAAAATTGTTTATAGACTCATCATGTGTTCCTCTCCACAGTAATCTTTAGTAAAAGGCGAAAGATTAGTATGTTTTGAAGAGAAACCAGAGTAATTATGAATAATTTTGAATGTATATTTCCAAACTCGGCTGCACCGAGATCGTCGATGTCCTGCTACAAAAATGCAATCAGCGCATTCTGTTGCGTCGGATGTGAAACAAAAGCGCTCGATCGCCCGTGAGCTACCGCTAAAGTGATGAAAATATGTACTAAAAAGACAACAAACCGCGCATTCTGTGCAGACCGCGCGGAACTACAACGCGCAGCCGCCCGAGAGCTAGCGCTAAAGTGGTGAACATATGTACTAAAACGGCGACAGCCTGCGCATTCTGTGTAGACCGCGCGGAACTACAACGCTCAACCTTCCGAGAGCTAGCGCTAAAGTGGTGGATATATGCACTAAATTAACTGCAAGTAGCGCATTCTGTTGTGGATATAGAGAACTACAATACACGACAGCGCGAGAGATCCCGCTACGGTGGTTGACAGATGTACTAACAAAGTCAGAAAAATAATAGTTGTTTTACGTGATTTATGCAACAGGTAGAATTTTATGTGGTTGTAAAATAAACGACGAAACAAAACGTAAATTTCCCGAATTTAATTATTGAATATTATTATTAATGATACGGTTGGTTATATTGGAGTTAATCCATCTCAATTCTTGTCAACGACCATACCATGTTGAAAACACCGGTTCTCGTCCGATCACCGAAGTTAAGCAACATCGGGCGCGGTCAGTACTTGGATGGGTGACCGCTTGGGAACACCGCGTGCCGTTGGCAAAACTTTTCTTAAAATTTTTTAAACATAAGTAAATCAATTCATAATATATTTTCTCTTTTTAATATTTCTTAGTCACGTCTAGTTACAGATGCGCGCGTAACATTGTGATGTGATGTGATCAACCTTCATTGTTATAATGATTTCAATTGCCCGTTCATTTGCCTATCGGAAGGTGACACTTTGTTTACTCAAGCAATAATGTCTTTTTATACTATTGTTAATATATTATTTAGTTTCCGCGGTTTCTGGAAGGCGAGCTGACCGTCAGGTTTCAGGTATAAAGATTACTTGCTTGGATGCACATCAACACTTCAAAGGCAAAGCCACTGACAGGCATTTTCCATCCATCTTAATCTACAAACTTTACAACAATGAAAAATACAACTCAACAATGAAAAACTAGGAAACAGTGAAATTATGGTTTGTTTTAAGAGTTTTTCATTGGTGAGTTGTATTTTTCATTGTTGTAAAGTTTGTAGATGAAGATGGATGGAAAATTTTGTGATCTTTAAAATTGCTAGTAAAATAAAATAGTTTATCAAAATATAAACAATTTATGTTATTATTAAACAAGATAGAAGGAGCAATGAAGAGTATTGTTTCAGTTTTATACAATTAAATGCATATCGCCGGAGAAAACGAAGGGAATTGTTATGAAAATATTTTCGGACAAAGTATTTGTTCACCCACACCACATCGAACCTGGGCAAATTACAAGATAATGTGGTCGACTTTGTGTTTGTAATAAATGTGTTATCGACGTAACAAACTCTCGTCAACGACCATACCATGTTGAAAACACCGGTTCTCGTCCGATCACCGAAGTTAAGCAACATCGGGCGCGGTCAGTACTTGGATGGGTGACCGCTTGGGAACACCGCGTGCCGTTGGCAACACTTTTTATATGTTTTATTTTTATAATCATATTAGATTATGAGCGATTAAACGTTTTTGTATGATATGATTGATTTATTATGATAAACAGTTGGCTGTATTGATTTAAATATTTAAAAAAAAAAAAGATTATTTCTTTGCCTGTTTTTTTAATTCCAATACATTTTATTGCTCGGTTAATTCTCATTCTTCACAAAGAAATGCACATTTTACATAGATCTTTTTTTTGTCTGGGGTTTAACGTCGCACTGTTCTGCAGCGAGGCTAATGGCGACGGATGAATGATTATGATAAAGATTGGGAGATGATGGTGAAAAGTAGTTAAGGATGGAAGGTGGAAGGAGGCGTTCGTTGCCTATTACTAGGGTACCTTCCCAGCATTTGCCTATAGACCAGTGTTGAGTAACATGATACAAAGTAACATGTTACTGGTAACATGTTAACTTTTTCGAGTAAAAGTAACTGTAACATGTTACTTTGAAAATAAAGTATTTGTATTCCTAACATGTTACTTATTTTGAGTAACTTAACTGATTGTAACATGTTACAAATTTATTTTGTTTCCATAGAATATTCAAGTAGGTAAACACCTAAAAGTCAATTTCAGAATGTTAAAAAACACTAAATATTTTGAAAATGCCTCTTGGAAGGCAATTTTGTTGTCATTTTAACTTTTTTTCGGTTAATTTCATATTTATTTGTGTATTATTTATGACGTACAGGTTCAAAGATTTTTGAAAAGTAACTGTGAAAGTAACTGCTGACTTTATGCAAGTAACTGTAACTGTATCGGTGTTACTTTTAAAATGAAGTAACTTTAACTGTAACACTGTTAGAATTTTGGACAAGTAACTGTAACTGTAACACTGATACATTTTAAAAGTAACTTAGCCAACACTGCTATAGACTGAGGGAATACCACGAAAAAAAACCCAGTCAGGAAGGACGGCCGCGGGAATCGAACCCGGGCCTCCGGAGATCTATTGGTAGAGATCAGCAGGCTGTATAATCAAAGTTCATTTTTTGGGATCCAAGACTATATTCATAACATGAGAAAAATAATTCAGAAAACCATGTATAACTTTAAATCATAGTTTTATAATGTAATATGTGTGTTATATGAAATGAGATAATGAAGAATTTTTTAACAAAGTTTTCGTTAAATAATTTTTGTGGGCATTTTGTCTAACAATGGGAAAGGGTCCATTCATTCAGCATGTTAAACCTACAAATATTCTCTTCCACCTTATGTCATTATTGTCAGATGACAAGAAAAATCAGAAGAAAAATTGATACAGTGTTTTTCATATTACTTGGTAGCAACTTGGTTTTTACGCAATCATATTTTGTTTTTTTTGTTTTTATTACAAAACGTGATTATTTTTTTCGGTAGTTTATATCCCCATAAAAAAGTTATGAAAATTTGAAAATATGAAATTTTTGTTCTGAAAATATTTTCTGAAAAAGTATTTGTCACACCCACATCGAACCTGGGCATATTACAAGATAACGTGATCGACTTTGTGTTTGTAATAAATGTGCTATCTACGCTTCAAACTCTCGTCAACGACCATACCATGTTGAAAACACCGGTTCTCGTCCGATCACCGAAACATCGGGCGCGGTCAGTACTTGGATGGGTGACCGCTTGGGAACACCGCGTGCCGTTGGCAACACTTTTTATATGTTTTATTTTTATTATCATACAACACCTAGCCGTTTTTGTATGATATGATTGATTTATTATGATAAACAGTTGGCTGTATTGATTTAAATATTATAAAATAAAATTTCGATTATTTCTTTGCCTGTTTTTTTAATTCCAATACATTTTATTGCTCGGTTAAAAATCTCTATTCTCTTGTTAGGTATTTTCCTTGTAAAACCACATGTTTCTTCCGTTGCTAAGTGACCATGCTGTCTGCTTGAACATGCTTCATCTATCAGCATTTTGTAACCCCTCTCTAAAGTCAAAAAGCCTATTTTTAAAGCCTATTTTTGGCAGAGGTATCAATATTCACTATTTACACGATACTGTGAAATATTAACAACTTCTCGTGTCAAGATTTTGAGATATTGTAGTTATAAATTCCTATTTTTAACATGTAGTCTTATGGGGGCCATTAAAATCATGACGATTCCATGCTATTTTTGAGTTTTGAATTTTACTGAGGTTCAATGTTTTTTCAAAAAACTGATTTCTAGATAGATCGTTGGACATTCTATTAGGAAAAAAATTGAAAACAATACCTACCAACGTGTGCTATTTTAAAAGTTATCAACCAAAAACTAAATGATTTTCCTATACCTCCTGTGTTACTGTTTTGTTCATTCTCGGAAGGCAATAAATTGAAACCTCGCTATACGACAGGGGTTGCAGTTAAATGACATTTTATGATTCATTTATACTTAAAATATAGTTGAAATGTAGGAAAACGTTTTCTGAACTTGTTATTTCAAGATTTTTTTTTGTATATGTATAATGATGGTACTACCTTAAGTCTAACAATGGGAAAGGGTCCATTCATTCAGTGTGTTTAAACCTGCAAATATTCTCTTTCACCTTAATATGTCATTTGTCAGATAACAAGAAAAATTAATACAGTGTTGTTCATGAACTTGGTAGCAATTTGGTGTTTACACAATCGAATTTTGGGCAACGTTTATTTTTTACAAACCATGATTTTTTTTCGGTAGTCTATGCAGTTTTGATCAAGTTGGCTGGGTGTAACTAAGGCTATAATGTCTATGATGTAACATTGTGAGCACGCAGGTAAAAAAGTCACCATTTTCCGAGACCGGCAACATTTTTTTGATTCCAATAATAATAATGAACTATTTTTTGGGTCGATTAAAGGAAATAGTTCCATTTTCAAATTGTAAATCTAGTCGATAATACTCCCAGAAATATGCGATTCGGATGTAAAAAAAACACTTGCATGAAAATGCATTAGATATGGTTGTAAACTCGTAAGTTACAATTTTGTAACATTTGTTCGTGTAATGCATGTTGCATAATATAATGCTGCGAAGTGAGTTAATTTATGAAATATGGTTTTTACTGATTCCCTCAGTTAGGTGAATGTTAATAAATACCACCTGCAATATGAAAATATTTTCCTCGAGTGGGACTCGAACCACGACCTTCCGATATCTAGTCAGATGCTCAACCAGCTGAGCTACCGATTTTAATTAAAATATTGAAAATCACAATAAAAAACATAAAAAGGCTGCACATATTTTTTTAAAAAACGTCTTGTACCGGATTGTTTTCAAATGTGTACCTGTTACAGATAAAGGATAAATCTATGTGTATCCATGATTGGAAAAAATAATCGGAAATGTTTTTTACACTTTTTGCAGGGAACTTGAGTAATTTAAGAGTAATTTTGCACCCCGGCGCGTAAAAGCAAAATGAGAAAGCAAACATTTTCGACCATGGGGACACAGATTTACTCTTTGTGTATAATCTATGCAGCTTTAAAGTCAATCGGGGGACTGTCGGTGGCAGGCCAATACCAAGAAGATGCTCTAGGAAGGGCCGCCCTATTGGCGTTTAAAACCTGGTACGGTAGCAGCACTTGTCCTGTGTAACAGTGTAGTATAGACAAGGTGTATAGAAGTAAAGTAGTGTGTAGTGTTTTCGGATTAGAGCAGCCTTCATTGACGATTTATGAACTTATTTCAGATATATCAAAACAATATAATACAAGTCTTACCAGAGTAAAATAAGCTCTCTGCTTTGAAATGTTCCTCACACACTAACATGCATTTTGGAAACCCTTTTCCCAATCTTCATAGCAGATTGCAGATGATTGTTTCTCCCGCACATCGTCCTTTGGGAATAAATGAAATGAGAGTCCATCTGCTGTGTTCATTCTTTGTTTGAACATTGAGGAACACTACAGTATCGATTTGCTGCTTTTGGTTTGCTTTTAATTGGTAAATTCACCGGTTGAATATCTATTGACAGATGAAAACAAATGAAAAACAAATGAATTTTGACCTGCATAGGTTAGTTGGCGAAGCAGCCTCCAGATGTCGACTCCTTTGATTTTAAACGCGAATACCTGACATGGCTGAACTGGGTTCATCTTTGCCGTCCCCGACATGCGGCACTGTAAAAACATTGGGCTGGTTACTTGCCTTGGGGGACAGCAAGTGAGCCAGTCTCTCCATCCCAGCCCTCTGCCGAAGTCCTCTCCATCCTGAAGAGTCTGGGGCAGATGTTGATGCAGAGTCTCAGGTAGAAGCAGACTAGTTGCTCCGCCAGCCACCAGTAGCGCTCCCATCACTAGCAGTGGCAGCACCAACATGTCTTCACCCTGGAGCGTGGTCACAATAAGAAGTTTAAAGTGGTAATGTCAACATTTAAAAACTATACTATTTATTTGTGTAAGAGAAAGTTTGACATTAGTAAATGGCAATTGATAGAGATTGATTGCATCATTCCAAAAGTGTGTAAGTCAAAATCAAGAAAATAGACTTCCGGCCTTCTACCTCTGAGGTACAAATATAACAAGAAGAATATGAAAATATTAGCCGACAATATTCTACCAATGGTTCTACAGAAGAAAGCGTGGATGAACAGACATAGGGTGAAGAATGAAAAAGAATTAGAAGAGTAGACTTGCAGTGGCAGGTTAGAAGGAAATGGAGGAGAAAAGGGGTCCGGTTCCGTCTAGCCAAAAACAACGTACAAGAGAGACAAGAGGAAGAAAGGTTGTGGGAAGACAGGGAGAAGTGGAAGAAGATAGTGAAGAAGAAAGAAGAAGAGGAAGAGCCAAGCTTGGCCAGCTAGCTCAGGAGTCCGAGGCCCTAGCAAATGGTGGCTCTCGTCACCCCCCGACCCAAGTCTTGGAACCGGGAGAAAGATTATTATTATTATTATTATTATTATTATTATTATTATTATTATTATTATTATTATTATTATTATTATTATTATTATTATTATTATTATTATTATTATTATTATTATTATTATTATTATTATTATTATTATTATTATTATTATTATTATTATTATTATTATTATTATTATTATTATTATTATTATTATTATTATTATTATTATTATTATCATCAAGGCTAGAGTATAAAATGGACAATGCCTTGTAACAAGTTGGCCTATCTAGGTTAGAAAATTAACTTTAAAAATAATAATGTTTGCTTGAAATAGGTTTAAAGAATGAACAAGCTTGTAGCATGGCATTCTTAGAGTCAAGGTTAACTGAACACAAAGTAATTAATTAGAATCATTATGTAAACTTACAATCTTAAAATTCAACAGCAATCAAAATATAGACAAAAATATAACGAGCAATCAAATAAGTTTAACAATGTGCAATTATATCAAGAAAGTGAGTGAATCCATATAAAAAGTATGTGACCTTACCTAAATTGTGATGTCACCACGTAATAACAAGTGAACCAGTCATTGTGATAACGCTACAAAACCAGTCAGCCAGACTAGTTTTCAGTGATTCCAGGAAAAGCATGGGCCTACGTGCAGAAAGAAAGTCGTTTCGCGGGCTTTAGAAATGACAGAATGCCTAAAAATAGCTACCACGTGTACGAAACCAACCAATCAGATTCTTTGGAGGGAAAACGATGTCAGAGGGTATAAAACGTCAGGCTACCAGCCAAACTTCATCAGTCGGAGTTTTCTCAGAGCAGTGAGACCTGCCTCGCGAACCGTGAAGCCTTGTGCACGCAACATAGTATAATTTCAGCGAGACAGTGCCGATGTGATCGAAGGTAAACATTAAAATAACATTTTGTATAAACGTCAACCCAGTAAATTCAAACTTCAAGCCTAGTGCTGAGGCAAATAATATCGCATTAAGACAATTTCAAGTACAAGTGATCAACTGAACAGTTTCAACATTAAAGTCAGTAAATGTTAAAGTATAAAAGTTAGTGAATGGCAACTCCGGGAGAAACCGACGAGTCTGCAGCCACGAACGTCATCAGCCTGAGCCAACTTGATCCAACTGCTCGAGGAGGTCACTCCTTGTGCACGGACTGCTGGACGTCCTGGTAACCAAGGGGTTATTAGACAACATCATCGCATCGCAGCTGAAGGAGGTGACATATCCAGTCATTTCATTCTGCTGGTGGACTGGAGTTCACGGGACACACTACGCAAGAGTCAACGCCATCCACTTGTTTACGCGGAAGTAAACAAACCAGACGACATCATCACTACTGCCGACGTATCGAACGTAATATTGTTTCATAATTTTTGATTGCTCTTTTCACATCAATGAACATTTATTTTCTTTGTAATAAACAAATTATAATATTGCTGATTCTTTGTGTTCTACCCTCTGAGCCAAATCCCGCAGGTTTCAGTGGCGCTCAACGTGTGGGGCTCGAATAACATTCCTGGGAGCAATTGTTTTGAAAGAAATAATTGTTTTCTTGATTGTGAAAGAGTTACTCAGTTGTTCTGAAACTTGTGGACACAGGCATTGCGTAAAATTTTCATGTATTTGGAAATTTTACATAGAATCAACCCGTTAACGTAAAGATAAAGCCAACTGTAGATTTGTGCATGTTAGTTCATTACATCTGTTACGATGGCAGATCGAGATGCAAGTTTATCGTCAACTGTGAATTTAGATGATACTGTAGAGGGGGCAGAGCTTAGTGAGTCAGAGGTCACGAGTATTCAGGTGATAGAGGGGGGCAGAAACATCAACAGGGTAGTTACTTGTCATGGGAACAAGTTTGTTGTTGATGATACCGTGGGAACCAGATTAGGCATCGACAGAAATGACCTAACCCAGTCGCTGATGATTGTTGACGGAAGTCGTCTGAAGAAGATGTAAAGATCCAGAAAACTGAAGAACAAGTCGTAAAGAACTTTTACGATGGATGAAAAAGATGAAGAATATTGGAAATCCTGGGTCGAGCTAAATAAGAAGGAATATGAAGAACAAGAAGAAAATAGAAGTGTCAAATTAGAATTCTGCGAGTTTAGTAATCGGGATTTATACCATTTAATGAGAATAGAACGAATTGATGAATTGTCAAGAAGAATCTATATAGAATTTGAAAGAAGAAGAGAAGAAAAATGGACGATGAAAGAATTTGCTACATTGGATGAGGAAGAGTTGATGAGTATTTGTCACGACAGGACAGAAGAAAATGCGCAGATTAGTAAAAGGGCAAGGGCAGAATTACTTAGGAGATACGACAAAGAAGACGAAAATTGGAGAAGATATAGGGAATACAAATATAAAGCAGAGGAAACGTATTCCAAGCAAAGTTCCGAATATGATGACCACGTGTACGGAGCAGAATATTATGATGATTATGCAGATTCGGAAAGTGAAGATTTGAAGCAATTGTGGCATTGGGAACGCGTAAATCTCATAGAATACGTCCGTGAAGTTTCAAGAAAATGGAAGGATGAACTGGAGAAAGACGCTGCATTCGAAGCAGATGTTTTAACGAGAGAAGAAGAAGAAGAAGTTGTCTGCAATAGGTTGCAATCAGATGTGAATTCTGAGCAGAGCTGTGAGCAGCCTGACAAAGTTGAAGAAAGTTTTTATGAGGTTACAACGCCGCAAGAAGATGTTCAAGATTTTTGTCTGCCCAAGACACAGAAGAAGGAAGAAGAAGAAACGAAGATTCAGAGTCAGAATCGTGTTGAAATCGCCGATATTTCAGTACAAGAGAAAATTGAAGAAGATGCCGAGATTATACTTCCACAAGATAATTTCGAAGAAACCAGTGAACAATTTGAAGTTGAGAAAGTTGAGTTGCAGAACAACGACGTCATCACGAAAGAGCAAGAAGATTTAGACCAGCTGAAGACATGTGAAGTTGTCATTGAAGGTGTTAAAGAAGACGCTGTAAAGAAAGCAGAGAGTCAAGAAAACGAATCGTTCGAAGATGAAGTCATTCCAGAATGTTTGGTACAGGGAGTTGCAGAGGAAACCGTGAACAATTCACGAGATGAAAATGAAGAATTTGAGGTGACTAGACAAGCCTTGGTCAATATTGAGTTTGACGGCGATGAAATGGAGACTGTTTGTTGTGTGGAGGATCTGAACTGTAATGTTGTTGTTGAATTGAATTTGGAGGAGGAAGAATTTGTTGATTTCAGACGCAAAGGTCGTACTGAAGATGTGAAGATTATTGAGAATCTTGAAGATATTGAGAATATTGAGATTATTGAGATGGTTACTGAAACCATAGTTATTGAAGAAAAAGCAGCAGATCAAGAACAATTAGTTAAATCCGAGTCTAGTTTTGTCCAAGAATTTGAGAAGAGCGAAAATTACAACTTTTGTGCGGAGCTTAGTTCGATTCCAGCCGCAAGTATTACTGAACGAGTGAATGACAAGTTATTAATAACATTGAACGACGAGTTGACCGAAACCAGTTATGACGAGAAAATACAACCCTTCGATTACGTAGCAAACATGGAAATGCTCGAAGAAATTGCATACGAAGAAATAATGAAGATTACATGTCCGTTGATGCAAGAATCTCTACAAATTGAAGATAAAGACTTTCAAGACGAAGAAAGTAACGAAGAAACTGAAACAGTAGTCAAGAAAGAAAATGAAACTTACACATCGACCACTGCAAGGAATAAGGGTGAAGAATTCTTCTGGACACACCTAGTTGAGATAATTTCAATAGGGCCAACGCAAGATGTTCACGAAGATGCAGAAGTTTCATTCCCATATGATCGTGGACGGAAGAAATATAATACATCGATCAGCTGATTCTCACAGTGACAACAAGAAGTAATGTTGATGTTTGGTATGATGACCCAGCAAGAGTAGGTCACTAGGCCAATAACGGGATTGTGATAAGAGAGAGGGTTGAGTTGAGCATCGTTTCCGGGAGGTAGGATGAGGTTTGTTTTTGTTTTGGTAGGTGGAGGGGTGAGTTCATTCATTCCGGTTTTGATTAGACAGCTGTAAGGGGAAATAAACTTGCATCTGTCGAAGGAAACTTTTTGTTTGTCAAAAGGAAGAAATTATTCCTGCTAGATAGTCCAGTCTCTATGTGAATCCTTGTTTTATCACCATTTTCTCATTCAAAATTTCAATGTATTTCAAATTTGACTTCAGTCAAAAGGTGAACAACAAGAATTCAGGGGGCTCTGTAACAAGTTGGCCTATCTAGGTTAGAAAATTAACTTTAAAAATAATAATGTTTGCTTGAAATAGGTTTAAAGAATGAACAAGCTTGTAGCATGGCATTCTTAGAGTCAAGGTTAACTGAACACAAAGTAATTAATTAGAATCATTATGTAAACTTACAATCTTAAAATTCAACAGCAATCAAAATATAGACAAAAATATAACGAGCAATCAAATAAGTTTAACAATGTGCAATTATATCAAGAAAGTGAGTGAATCCATATAAAAAGTATGTGACCTTACCTAAATTGTGATGTCACCACGTAATAACAAGTGAACCAGTCATTGTGATAACGCTACAAAACCAGTCAGCCAGACTAGTTTTCAGTGATTCCAGGAAAAGCATGGGCCTACGTGCAGAAAGAAAGTCGTTTCGCGGGCTTTAGAAATGACAGAATGCCTAAAAATAGCTACCACGTGTACGAAACCAACCAATCAGATTCTTTGGAGGGAAAACGATGTCAGAGGGTATAAAACGTCAGGCTACCAGCCAAACTTCATCAGTCGGAGTTTTCTCAGAGCAGTGAGACCTGCCTCGCGAACCGTGAAGCCTTGTGCACGCAACATAGTATAATTTCAGCGAGACAGTGCCGATGTGATCGAAGGTAAACATTAAAATAACATTTTGTATAAACGTCAACCCAGTAAATTCAAACTTCAAGCCTAGTGCTGAGGCAAATAATATCGCATTAAGACAATTTCAAGTACAAGTGATCAACTGAACAGTTTCAACATTAAAGTCAGTAAATGTTAAAGTATAAAAGTTAGTGAATGGCAACTCCGGGAGAAACCGACGAGTCTGCAGCCACGAACGTCATCAGCCTGAGCCAACTTGATCCAACTGCTCGAGGAGGTCACTCCTTGTGCACGGACTGCTGGACGTCCTGGTAACCAAGGGGTTATTAGACAACATCATCGCATCGCAGCTGAAGGAGGTGACATATCCAGTCATTTCATTCTGCTGGTGGACTGGAGTTCACGGGACACACTACGCAAGAGTCAACGCCATCCACTTGTTTACGCGGAAGTAAACAAACCAGACGACATCATCACTACTGCCGACGTATCGAACGTAATATTGTTTCATAATTTTTGATTGCTCTTTTCACATCAATGAACATTTATTTTCTTTGTAATAAACAAATTATAATATTGCTGATTCTTTGTGTTCTACCCTCTGAGCCAAATCCCGCAGGTTTCAGCCTTCTTTCGCTGAATGAAAAAGGCTATGGCAGCGGGCAACAAGTTTTGCAAAGAGAATGAGAGTTCATTCTATGTGGATGTACGATAGACAATGCTCCAGTTAGTCAGATAGAGTGTGAATGAGTGAACGAGTACCATGTAGTTGACGAGCGGGATGAAGATGGGACCGAGCATGCCGACCACGGAGCTGCAACTCATGCCCAGGCCGCGCACCACGGTCGGATACAGCTCGGAGGCCATGAGAGGTAGCACGACGAACGACGACGAGATTCCCATCTTGCCCACGCAGTACAGTCCCAAGGTCACGCCGGGGTCTGCAACAATCATGATGAAATTACACAACGTCCATCTTATCCATTTCTTACATGTATGGCTGAGTGGTAACGCTCTGAACTTGTATTCCGGAGGCCAGGGTTCTCGTGGCCGTCCTTCCTGACAGAGGTTTTTTCGTGGTATTCCCTCAGTCGAGAGGCACATGCTGAGAAGTACCCTACTAATAGACCTCGACCGCCCCCTTCCCACCTACCATCCTTATCTACTATTCACCATCATCACCCAATCATCATCATAATCATTCATCCGTCGCCATTAGCCTTGCTGCAGAACAGTGCGATGTTAAACTTAAACCCCACTTAAAAAAGAAAACATTTTTTTAAGAAAAAAATTGCGCTAACATTTTGTTGCACCTCATTTTGTGAACATGCATACCGTCTGGTAATGAATTACTAAATCAGATAAGCAGAATTATGGTCAACGTTTACCGATACGTTTGGACGACCTAACATAACTGACGTAACGGCTACGTAAAGGAAACATAGCAGCGACTTTAGACCAAATGAACACAAATTTAAGGCCTACCTACAATTGACGGAACGGAGACGTACCTAAGGGACAGAACGTTGAATATTAGAAGTTCAATGGGTCTGTCCACAATTGACGCAACGGTAACGGAACGAAAAGGATATTAAAATTGTTACTTTGCGTTGCAGTTATTGTAGGCCATCCCCATTGCGTCAATTGTTGCCAGTTTTATTGAAATTCCCGTGTTCAACATTCCCGTTCCGTCCCTTACGTCAACGTCAATTGTTGGTAGCGCTATAGCCATATACGGCAATTTTATTTCGTTTCGTATCCTGCATCTGCCACCAATTGTGACAAGAATTATCTGACCACCTTTTCGTCTCTCGACGCTCTCTCAAACAGTTCTACTCACTGTTCTGCACGAGGAATGTGGCGAGACAGGCGCTTCCTCCGACAACCATGCTGAGACAGAGGGTCCAACGGCGTCCCCAGCACTCCATGGCCGGCCACAGGAACAAGTAGGTCGGCAACTCCACGACGCCGGCCAGGAAGAAGTTGAGGAACTCGTCGCCGCCGAGGATCGGGGCGTAGTAAGAGAGACCGACGTAGACGCTGGTGTTGGTGAACCTGGAGGTGCAAGAGAGAGAGTAGAGGAATGACAATTAATTCAATTCAATTCAATTCATTCATTTTAATTAATTGCTTTTTTTCTTCCTGGGGCTTAACGTCGCACTGTTCTGCAGCGAGGCTAATGGCGACGGATGAATGATTATGATGACGATTGGGAGATGATGGTGAAGAGTAGGTAATGATGGAAGGTGGGAAGGAGGCGGTCGTGACCCATTAGAAGGGTACCTTCCCAGGATTTGCCTGTCGACTGAGGGAATACCACGAAAAACCCCCAGTCAGGAAGTACGGCCGCGGGAATCGAACCCGGGCCTCCGGAATACAAGTTCATGAGCGTTACCACTCAGCCATATACGTAAAATGTCAACGAAACTCTAAATTATACGGATTTGTCTGAAAATTAAAAAAATAAATTCCAAATGGAAATGGATGCAAAGTTTGTAGTTGATCGGTCAAACGGTTCAATTTTTAATTTTTAACCAATCACTGGATCTGGTTCAAAACTATATACCTGGCATTATGCCATTAGTGTGTGTGCCAAATTTCAGAACGTTTGGTGGAAAGGGCATTCTTTCAAGTGTCCATTACTGACTATACTCTGTAATCCACAAACAAGTAGTCTAACTTATTCTTGTTTGTTAGTGGCACTTTGGGTGCTGCGCTGCCCAATAAAGCTATCGTATTGTACGTTCAAGATCGTCAGGCTGGTGGCACTTGTGTGCCACGGTGGTTGAGACTGAGGCTTGCGCCTATTCCTCAACGGCTGGTGAGTTTATTCGGCACGGTGTTCTTCGTGAATCTGCCAGCTGCAGATGGGGCGTGTCTAGATGATCAGCGCATCTATTGGTCGAGGATACTTGTCCCAGGGATTGGTTGTTATTTTGCTGAGTGCGGCAATCAGTGGGTTGTCGTGGTCGGCGAGTTGCTCGTAGAACTTGATGTTCAGTCTCAACATGTGTTGTGTGAGTAGTTCTGCGTCAACTTGGCGGTGTATGTCTGCGGTTCGGACGTACATCGGCAATCCCAAAGCCAGACGGAATGCCTTGTTCTGGACCCGTTGAAGTTTGTCCCGAAGTAGTTTGGCACATCCGCTCCAGATGGGGCAGGCGTACGTGATCGTCGGACGGACGATTGCCGAGTAGTCTTCACCGCGACACTCATCGACTTCGAGCGAAGGAGAGGGTAGAGGCCGGCCATCTTGCGCGCCGCTTTCTGCTGAACGAACTCGACGTGGGCTCGCCAGTTCAGCTTGCTGTCTAGCTTTACCCCAAGGTAAAGGCTGTTCGGCTGCCAGATGATCTCTTGCCCGTCAAGTTTCAGCTCCGGTGTGTGTTTGAGGCGGCGGCGAGTGAAGAGAGTGGCGGTGGTCTTAGTCGCGTTCAGCTCAATCCTCCAAGCCGAGTACCATTTGGACAGCACGTTGAGGGCGTTCTGAAGTCTCCTCTCGAGGAACTCTCCTTTGCCGGACTGCGCGATGATGGCTCCATCGTCGGCGTAGAACGCTAGGTCGATGTTCTTGATGTTAGTCGTCACGTCGTTCAGGTAGGTGTTGAAGAGGAATGGCCCGAGGATGGACCCCTGGGGCACTCCGGCGGAGTGTAATCATCCGCCTGCGCAATCATCTTGCACAGCAGTCCCGTGTGCCACACTCTGTCGAAAGCCTTAGCCACGTCTAGGAAGACAACTCCTGTTGACTTTCCGTGGTTAAAGCCATGGGTTATCTTGTCGACTACGCGTAGAAGCTGATGGTTGGTTGAGTGTTCGCTTCAGAAGCCGAACTGCTGGTCGATGAAGGTGTTGTGTGACCTAGCATGATCTTCAAGGCGTCGCAGAACCACTTTCTCCAGCAACTTGGACAGGCATGAAAGTAGGCTGATAGGCCTGTAGTTGCTTGGGTTCTTCAGTGGTTTGCCGGGCTTGGGGAAAACGACAACCTTGGCCTCCTTCCAGATGGCTGGAAAGTGTTGCTTGCGCAGGCACGCGTTGAATATGTCGACAAGACGCCGAGCTGCGGCTGATGGCAGGTTCTTGATGACGACATTCATGATGCCGTCAGCTCCTGGCGCTTTGCCACTCTCCAGTTTAGTGGCGTAGTCGGCAACCTCGGCTATCGTGCAGACTTCGACGTTGCGCTCTTCTGCTTCTGGAAGGTGTCTTGCCAGGTGGGACGCTACCATGGTTTCGATCTGGGCAGTGAAGGCGTTGGCAGGATTCGGCTTAAATTGGTCTTCCAAGGATTCGGAGAGTACCTCGGCTTTATCCTGCGTGCTGCACGCGAGGTGTGTCTTGCCCTGGATGGGTGGGCTGGGCTCTGGTCGGTTAGTGAGTCGACGCGTCATCCTCCAGATGGAGTTGTCCGCCTCCTTGAGCTGAGACACAGCTTTTTCCCACTTCTCGGATCGATGTTCGGCTACCAATTGTTTGATCAACTTCGCCAGGCGGTTGTATCGTGCTCGAAGATCTGGAGTCCTATGCTGCTGCCATAGACGACGTGCCCGATTCTTCTCGGCGATGGAAGCTGTGATACCCGGTGGTAGATCATAGATGGAGCAGCGCTTTGGAGTCGAAAGCGGAACCGATGCAGCTACTGCGTCTTGAACAGCCTTGGTGAAGTGGCTTGCGGCCTCGTCGATCTCTTCTCTGGAGGTAATCGGAGGAGGTGACTCTAGAACGAGTCTAGAGGCCTCAGCAGCAAACGTCTCCCAGTCGGCCTTGCGGTAGCAACGTCTCGGTATTGGTAAGAAGACGGGAATCTCATCCCCGATGGTGATTCGGACCGGGTTGTGGTCCGAGGAGAGAGCCGTCAATGTCTCCAACTCGATCGAGTGAGCGATGTTCTTCATGATGACGATGTCCAGCACGTCCGGGCGTTGGTTTCCCATGTAGTGAGTCGGCTCTCGCGGACCGATCACGATGAAATCCGATCGTCTCGAGTGCGCGAGCAGCCGGGCGCCTTTGTCGTTTCCACGTCGCGAATTCCATGCCGAGCTTTTCGCATTCAGATCGCCGCAGATGATCGTCGGCTTGTCGGTGTCGAGGAGAGCGTCCAAGTCCTTCATGTGCAGGCGGGTGTTCGGAGCGGAGTACACAGCGATGAGTCTGGTAGGACCGCTCGCCGTGTGGATCTCGACGCCCGTCGCTTCCAGAGCCTGCAGTGGTGGTAGAACAAGCTCGTGGTGTCGGTGTCGGGTGTTGACGACAATGGCGGTGCCGCCACAAGGATGGACTCCCTGTTGCGGTCGGTCAGTCCTGTATACTTTGCAGTTCGCCATGCGGAAGCGGTGTCGGGGTTGGAAGTGTGTTTCCGAGACCATGACAGCGGCAGTGTTTTCTTGCTCCATGAAGTGGGCAAGCTCGTCTCTGCGGGTGGGCAGCCCGTTGGCGTTCCACATGGCGAGGATCGTCGTCCGCTTATTTGTTGGCATTTGCGGTTGCGAGGGTCGCGGCGATGGTGACGAGGCTCGGCAGAAGCTGCGTCAAGGCAAGGATGAGTGGGCTCAAGTCAGCAAGCAGGGCGGTCAGCTGGCCCATGATGTTGCTGAGGTCTGTCTTGTCAGAGGCGGTGGTGTTGGTCTGGTCTGTTGTTGATTCTGGTGTTGGTTCTGCGCCAGTGGCTACCGCGTAGCTGCATCCCTTGCGTGTTCGGGAGTCAGATCGTTGGTTTGTCTGCAGCCGAGTCGGTCGTTGGTCCCGCCGGATGTTGTCGGCATTCTCTCGCGTCTGATGTTCACGCTGGATATTCCTCTGCGGAGCGGCGAACTTGTTCTGCGTGAGGTACGGGCAACCTCGGTAGCTCGCGGGATGTGCGCCAGAGCAGTTGACGCATGTCGCCGGCTCTTCTCGAGTTCGGTCGCACCTCTTTGCATCATGTTCTCCGCCGCAGATGACGCAGCGGAGCTTCTGATGGCAAAGAGCTGCAGTGTGTCCCAGGCGCTGGCAGGCGAAGCACATTATCGGTCGAGCTGCGCTGCGCACTGTCTCGACTGACACACGGCAGTGCATCATGGTCTTGATGGACGTGGTGTCGGCACGTGGCTTCCCTGTCTCCGTGGCCAGGACCACCTTGAACAGGGGAAACAGCTCCTTCTTGTTGGCGTGAGATGAGAGCTGCGAGATGGTCTGCACTTTCATCCCAAGTGCTGTGAGTTCGTCTGCGATGTCCGCCGTCACTGCGTTGATCGGTAGCCCCCGCAGAACGAAGACTTGGGGCTTCGCGTGCTTGCCCGGGAAGGTGTGGTACTCAGTTCCGCGGGCGTCGAGTGCGTCAGTCAGTGCACGGTAGTCTTCGGGATGCGTCAAGCTCACCTTGACGGCCGAGCCGGTCGGTTTCAGCACATATTGATGCTTTGTGCAGCTGTCGATAAGCGCTACCAGCTCTTGATGCGAGTCCAAGAGCTGGATAATCACTGGCGGCACCTTGTACTGACGGGGTTCCACCACTTGTTGGTGATGTGTAGTGGAACCCCCGTCAGTTGCAAGATCTTTTAGCGCATCGAAGGTGTTGGCCACCGGGATGTCGCTAGTCGGCTTCATCGGTTGCGTCTGGTCCGAGTCGGTGCGTCGCTTGAAGTTTTTGACTGGCAGGAAGCCAGCGTCATCGTCGCTCTCGTCGCTGGTATGCGGAGAGATGGTATGGGCGGCGCGGGTGTTGGAAGAGCCCGAGGGCTGCTCGTTCGGCTGTTCCTTCCGAGGCGTGGTCTTTTGGTTGCGGCGATCATTGGCCCCTTCCGGTGAGAGGAGCTGTTTGCGTTTCGTGCCCGTCGGCGGGACATTGGCGATGGCACCGGTGGCTTGCTGTGAAGCCTGCATGTTCATGCCCTGTTCAGGGCGCACTGTGACCTTGAACGGTCTGAGCGTCCGTGACACGGCTTTCAAGGCTGTAATTTGCCAGTAGGCGGCAAAGCGCGCACTTGTCACACACTCGCGAGAAAACGGTCACTTCACTTCACTCGCGAGTTTAATTAGCGGCACACTTGGACTTTGAATGAAGCACTGTTCACTGTTCACTGTTCGAGTAGATCTGTCGTGTGATCTGTAAGGATCGTGTCAACACCATTTCGATTTTTCTCGTTGTACGTTGTAACCAATCAGATCCCTAGACGCACTCGACCTCAAGAGAGAATTAAGGACCTTCACTCACCAGATGAAGGTGATGATGAGGGTCTTGCGACGCAGGTTGGGCGTGCGCAGTAGGTCCATGACACCATAGCTGCGACACTTCTCTGACGTCTCTCCCTTTTTCTTCACTTGGCGCTCCACTTGGTATCTGCGCTGCGCCAATACAAAACATTGAAACACAAACACGGTACGTTTTATAATTAGATATTTAATTACTATCTCGAGAAAGAGTCGTGGGACCAGAGTCCGGGATTATAATTTTAAAAAGCATTCGAATGTATTAATTTCTCCCCCCCCCCCCCCCCCCCCCGCTCGCTGCAAGCGAATATTTTTCTGGCAGAGACTTCGTAAATGGGAGAAAAAATTATTTTTATAACATTCCAGTCTTCATTTTTGAAGTGAAATAAATGGTTGATCCAACTAGATTATGTTTACAAATGTCATTCACGATAGTAAGGGATAAAATTGGGGTCGTGAAAACCCTCTAGCGTAAAAAAGGTTCGATTTTTTAATTCAAAATAGAGCATAATCCTTCATTTTACTGATGTAATAGCTGTCAGAACACAGTTTGTATACTACACTTCTAAATCAGAGTTCTATTTGTATGAATAAGTAAATTATTAGAGTTTTTGTCACAGTCAATTTACGTCCCATTTACGAAGTCTTTGCCAGAAAAATTCTCGCCCCCCGCCACAAAGATCCTGGCTCTGCAAATACCTACAGCTTACCTTGAGTCTGGCCATGTAGTTGTTGGGCAGTGTTCTGCCGTTGATGCGCGCCATCTTCTGTAGGATATGTTCCGCTTCTTCGAACCTGCCACGTGCCAGCAACCATCTTGGAGACTCGGGGAGAACCCTGGAGAAACCATCAACAATCATACGACACTCATCGATACATCAGCAGCAACGGAATACATGGCGAAATTGTTAAACACAAAATATATTTTCTTTTAAATTTTGTAGAATATCGAAACATATTCTTTATATTTTTTAATAATAAGGTAAATAAATAAATGTGATAGATACAATTTTGCAGAAGAATAGATGCATCTTACAATATTATGCTTTTATATAGGACGGAGTAAGTAAACGAACAAAATGGCTCTCAATTCATTACAATTTAACATTTAAAATTTAAAATTTTAAGAAAAAAAAGTGTTACTTAAGTTTGTCTAAATATATCTGCACTTCAGAGGTAGAAAGGCGGAAATTCAATTCAATGATCCTGGGGGTGAACTATTAACCTGTATTCTGTCTTAAATCCAATCTTAATTGTAATGGTGACATGAGTCATTGTGTAAGAGAATACTTCAATATAACTGTATTTTGTTGACATCAGTCAAAATGCAATTGACAGAAGCTTCATTATATCATTCCAAAAGGTTGCATCGAATATTCCAGACAATGGGCTTCCGTCCTTCCACCTCTGAATCATAGAGTAAATATAAAATCACAATGACTTATTTTCTCACCACCAGTACAAGAAGAACGAGACAAACGGGATGCTGGTAGCAAGAGCCAACTGTCTCCAATCCCTCACAAGATACACGACTCCAGCCAGCACGACCAGGCCCAGGGAGTAGGCAATGTTGGTGAGTATAGTACACGTGGTGCGCCGAGACGGGCCCACTAGCTCGATAGCTGCAACACATATGACACATTGACAAGGCCCAGGGAGTAGGCAATGTTGGTGAGTATAGTACACGTGGTGCGCCGAGACGGGCCCACTAGCTCGATAGCTGCAACACATATGACACATTGACAAGGCCCAGGGAGTAGGCAATGTTGGTGAGTATAGTACACGTGGTGCGCCGAGACGGGCCCACTAGCTCGATAGCTGCAACACATATGACACATTGACAAGGCCCAGGGAGTAGGCAATGTTGGTGAGTATAGTACACGTGGTGCGCAGAGACGGGCCCACTAGCTCGATAGCTGCAACACATATGACACATTGACAAGGCCCAGGGAGTAGGCAATGTTGGTGAGTATAGTACACGTGGTGCGCCGAGACGGGCCCACTAGCTCGATAGCTGCAACACATATGACACATTGACAAGGCCCAGGGAGTAGGCAATGTTGGTGAGTATAGTACACGTGGTGCGCCGAGACGGGCCCACTAGCTCGATAGCTGCAACACATATGACACATAGACAAGGCCCAGGGAGTAGGCAATGTTGGTGAGTATAGTACACGTGGTGCGCCGAGACGGGCCCACTAGCTCGATAGCTGTAACACATATGACACATTAACAAGGCCCAGGGAGTAGGCAATGTTGGTGAGTATAGTACATGTGGTGCGCAGAGACGGGCCCACTAGCTCGATAGCTGCAACACATATGACACATTGACAAGGCCCAGGGAGTAGGCAATGTTGGTGAGTATAGTACACGTGGTGCGCCGAGACGGGCCCACTAGCTCGATAGCTGCAACACATATGACACATTGACAAGGCCCAGGGAGTAGGCAATGTTGGTGAGTATAGTACACGTGGTGCGCAGAGACGGGCCCACTAGCTCGATAGCTGCAACACATATGACACATTGACAAGGCCCAGGGAGTAGGCAATGTTGGTGAGTATAGTACACGTGGTGCGCCGAGACGGGCCCACTAGCTCGATAGCTGCAACACATAGACAAGGCCCAGGGAGTAGGCAATGTTGGTGAGTATAGTACACGTGGTGCGCCGAGACGGGCCCACTAGCTCGATAGCTGCAACACATAGACAAGGCCCAGAGAGTAGGCAATGTTGGTGAGTATAGTACACGTGGTGCGCCGAGACGGGCCCACTAGCTCGATAGCTGCAACACATAGACAAGGCCCAGGGAGTAGGCAATGTTGGTGAGTATAGTACACGTGGTGCGCCGAGACGGGCCCACTAGCTCGATAGCTGCAACACATAGACAAGGCCCAGGGAGTAGGCAATGTTGGTGAGTATAGTACACGTGGTGCGCCGAGACGGGCCCACTAGCTCGATAGCTGCAACACATAGACAAGGCCCAGGGAGTAGGCAATGTTGGTGAGTATAGTACACGTGGTGCGCCGAGACGGGCCCACTAGCTCGATAGCTGCAACACATAGACAAGGCCCAGGGAGTAGGCAATGTTGGTGAATATAGTACACGTGGTGCGCCGAGACGGGCCCACTAGCTCGATAGCTGCAACACATAGACAAGGCCCAGGGAGTAGGCAATGTTGGTGAGTATAGTACATGTGGTGCGCTGAGACGGGCCCACTAGCTCGATAGCTGCAAGATAGAGTAATTTAATCATTAATAAGAGTCCACCATGTGTAAAATCCGTGTGTTCGTAAATCCATCCGGATGGAAGGATGGAATCCATCCAATTCAAAATATTGTTCGTAAATACATGGATTAGTGGGCGTGGCCTGATGCGTCATCAATCCGAATTTCCGTGCCGTGCCGAGCTTCTAGCAGCACCATCCTATCTACCATTCTATCAGCTACTTTCTTGGATGGATTCAAAATTAAAATGGTGCCATTGGTAATGATGGGGACTAAATACACTATATTATTATTTTACACAGAGTATAGGCAGCGCTTTGGCAGAAAAAATGAAAGGTAAACAACGATGTCTAACTTATTATAGAGGTGCTTTTTATTTGGCAAGTCAGTAGATATTTATTAAATTATTACATACACTTAACAGACAACGGAATCAAAGTCATATTTAAAATTGCCGCCTTTTTCTTCTGTCCTAGTAGGCGAGGAAAGTAGAGACAATATTTAAAAATTTGCTTCCACTTTGGTATAACAGGCTGAATTTTTTACCACGTGTCAGCAACTGTCAAAGATCATTCTATCCCAAAATTCCCCAAAATATTCTTGTCGGAACAACCCCCAAAAAATTATAAAACCCCCCCAAAAATGCAAATCTCCTAATGTTAATATTTGATTAGAACTAGTCCTTAATATATCTATAATGCATTTTAAAATTTAAAAAAAATTCAGGTAGGTGTATACATATGTGGTCTACACTATAATGTTGTAAAATTTGCATTTTTGTCTTAATAAATAGTCATTACTTGCAAAAAATGGAACCCCAAACGCTTAAATTGACACATTGTCCGCGCGTCGATTGTTACTGTGACCATAATTATCAACGGAAAAAGCTCCAACTAGTTTCATTCGATAGATGTATTCATTGGCTACAAGGAAAAAAATACAAACCCACCAAAACGTAAACTTCGTCGCATTGATTTTGCAAAAAACGCCGAGCGAAATCTTTGCTGCCAAAAGTGAAAACTTGACATAATGCCATAATTTTGCAGAATATGATAAAATAGATCTCAAATATAAGTAGGATTAACTTATATTCGCTTTAAAGGGTGGTATAAAATAATTTTTGATTAAGTACCTACCCCTAAATGTGCATTTTATACTTTTAAGGCCAAAAAATTGTGATTTGCCTCCGGCTTTGTCCGCCATTTTCAAGTTTGTGACCCTCTCTTTGAAGATAGACTATATGTTAAAGCGACAAAGTTGTAGAGAATTGAGAGTTGTAGAGTTTCATAATTTATCTGAATTTCTATACATCAGCGAAATTCTGAAATTGAAATCCACTCATAACATCTAGGAAATAGCATAAGTTAAAAATCGTGGTTGATGCTTTCTAAAGAGCATTAAATTCTCCACAACTTTGTCGTTTCAACTTATAGTCTATCTTCAACGAGACGGTCACAAACTTGAAAATACGATTTTATTGGCTGATCCTTCCCCTAAATACATTTCTCAACGAAACTACACATTTTTATATAAAACTCATATATTGTATCCAAAATAATGTCCCCAAGGTTAAAATAGGGTTCAAATTAAAGCATCCCCTAAAGATTCAAATACAATCAATTTTAGATGGTTTAAAAGCTTGACTTCAATTCTAAAGCTACTACCATAACGTGTGTTTTGCGCGTGGTGGTATGCTAAACTCTGATGCTCGCGCAGGGTTTGAGAAGATTGTCAAATAATCTGGTTCAATTATATTATAGATCATCATTCGTCATTTCACACTATGTACACTTTCCCTTGTTACCTGTCGTCGCTCTGATTTTCAAAATTTCCTGTGGTTTGAATCCTCCATTTGTATCTTGGAAATCGTGCCCTTGTCGAGGGATGGCTCGTGTGCTACTTTGCTCATCATATTTATTATTGTTCTGTAAAACGACGTTTTTTTTTTACCATTATTCGGTATACACAATGTAAGTTATAACAATGTGATCCTGGTACTTGGTACCAGAGATCAGACGAAATAGTAAAACAGAGGCAATTATACAAACAGATTTATCTACAGAAAACATACGATATCAATATCATAAGCAATTTAACCAGGCGTATTTCACGGCGTAAAATATACCTAAATGCAGCTACGTAGTAAAAGATAGAGAATATTAAAATTTGAGAGAGCAACTGTTTGGTATTTAAACTTTTGAGTTAACGTAGCCCACAATTATTAATTTTAGTTCTACAACTGTGCGAAAATACATACACCATTTACATTTTAAAGCAAGAGGGTGCCGTTTCAATAGTTGAAGAGCAATAATAAGAACACAGAGATACGCCTCTACTTGCTTCTCCATTTATATCAGTGTTGAATTCAGACTTTTTTGTGCGGGGGGGCTATTGACATTCTCGGGGGTGCACACCATGTCTGAGCAGTGGCGTGCACGGATTTTTGTAGTGGGTACGCAGAAAGTATAGTGTTTTACAAGACATCAATGGGGGGTCTGGGGGGAGGGCCCCCCAGCCACCCGCGGGTCCGGGCCGCGTAGGCCCGTAAAAAAATTCAATTTCGCAATTGCATGTAGTGCATTTTTACGCGGTTTAGACTAATCTTTTTCGTTATAACATATCATCATGACATAACGACATGATGTTAAAAAAATCACTGAAAACTGAACTGCGCCCGTGTGTTTGCTACATACGAGTGTGTTGCAAAAGAATACTTTAACTGCAGGAGAGCAACAATTATAAAAAAAAACGGTTCAAATGACATTTAAAAATTATTAATTTTAATAATCGATTTGAGATATATCTAAATCATTTGAATCAGACGCGGGAATAAACGATGGGATAGGGAGAAGAACAAAACAAAGAGTTAAAACTTTCACCCACCCATTACATATTAAGAACGTTATCTTATTATCACATCTTTTAGATTAATCAACGGCTTGAAATAACATTTTGAATGAAGAAAAATATATCAAATTATTTATTTAAAATTTTTGATATTTTGTAAAATGCTTAGTTTATTTTTTGATATAAGGAAAATTTGCCCCGGGGGGCAATGGCCTACCTGCGGGGGGGCTTCGCCCCCCCCGCAGGTATTCCTTGATTCAACACTGATTTATATCATGATTGTCTTCGTAATGAAAACGCTAAAAGACTTAATGCTCATAATACTAAACTAAACAATGCAACATACTCGTATTGTCAGTGAGTAACTTCAACAAGAATGGACTTGGGTACAGACGTTTGCCGCTGTACAAGCAATAGCCATATACAATGTACAAGCTAATTTTTAAGCATCATGTAATTGTAACCCTGGAGTTTAAGGTAACTCGTGTTATAACAAAGTTCAAAGTTTCCAAGATACAAATGGAGGATTCAAACCACAGGAAATTTTGAAAATCAGAGCGACGACAGGTAACAAGGGAAAGTGTACTGATAGTTTGAAATGACGAGGGATGATCTATAATATAATTTAACCAGATTATTTGACAATCTTCTCAAACCCTGCGCGAGCATCAGAGTTTAGCCCAGTTTAGCATACCACCACGCGCAAAACACACGTTTGGTAGCAGCTTTATTGAAGTCAAGCTTTTAAACCACCTAAAAATTTTTGTATTTAAACCTTTAGGGGATGCTTTAATTTGATATGCCCTATTTTAACCTTGGACATTATTTTGGATACAATGTATGAGTTCTATATACAAATTTGTAGTTTCGTTGAGAATTGTATTAAGGGGAAGGATCAGCCAATAAAATCGTATTTTCAAGTTTGTGACCGTCTCGTTGAAGATAGACTATAAGTTGAAACGACAAAGTTGTGGAGAATTTAATGCTCTTTAGAAAGCATCAACCACGATTTTTAACTTATGCTATTTCCTAGATGTTATGAGTGGATTTCAATTTCAGAATTTCGCTGATGTATAGAAATTCAGATAAATTATGAAACTTTCACACAAACATAACCTCTCATAACTTCTAGGAGATAAGATATTTCAAAAAAAGTGGCCCATAATTCTTAAAGAGCATTAAATTCTCTACAACTTTGTCGCTTTAACATATAGTCCATCTTCAAAGAGAGGGTCACAAACTTGAAAATGGCGGACAAAGCCGGAGGCAAATCACAATTTTTTGGCCTTAAAAGTATAAAATGCACCTTTAGGGGTAGGTACTTAATCAACAATTATTTTATACCACCCTTTAAGGCGAATATAAGTTAATCCTACTTATATTTGCGATCTATTCTATCATATTCTGCAAAATTATGGCATTATGTCAAGTTTTCACTTTTGGCAGCAAAGATTTCGCTCGGCGTTTTTTGCAAAATCAATGCGACGAAGTTTACGTTTTGGTGGGTTTGTATTTTTTTCCTTGTAGCCAATGAATACATCTATTGAATGAAACTAGTTGGAGCTTTTTCCGTTGATAATTATGGTCACAGTAACAATCGACGCGCGGACAATGTGTCAATTTAAGCGTTTGGAGTTCCATTTTTTGCAAGTAATGACTATTTATTAAGACAAAAATGCAAATTTTACAAATTTATAGTGTAGACCACACATGTATACACCTACCTGAATTTTTTTTAAATTTTAAAATGCTTTATAGATATATTAAGGACTAATGCTAATCAAATAGTAACATTAGGAGATTTGCATTTTTGGGGTGGTTCCATAACTTTTTGGGGGTTGTTCCGACAAGAATATTTTGGGGAATTTTGGGATAGAATGACCTTTGAACAGTTCCTAATACGTGGTAAAAAATTCAGCCTGTTATACCAAAGTGGAAGCAAACTTCTTTATTTGACGAGATAGAGCTCTGTTTTTCCTCGCCTATAGTGGAAACTTGGATTCAATCGACGTAATTTTTACAGTTTTTGATGGATTTAATCCGGATTTTGCAGATTATAGTTTGGATGGAATTACGAACACACTGAATATGATGGGGAAATGTAGCTCCTGTAGTTACTATATGGACCTGCACTCGGAGGTACCTACAGGGTTCATTCTGACTGAAGCTTTTGTGTTTTCCCTTTTCGAGAGGTATGTGGCTCAGAGTTACTTCAGAGAAAGCTTGATTAAAGAGATTTAACTAATTGAATTGGAATAGTAATGCCAGAATTTATTATGAAATTTCTAACAATGAGACACAGAAAACAAAATCCCGCAAAATCCTAGAGATAAATCCATGAATCTACCATTCAAAACAAAATAAAACCCTTGGTTCCTTTTGGTCACGTCTAACGTCAGATTTGTCTTTTGTTTGTCTTCTACTAGGCCCATGTATGGAAAGATCATAATCATTAATCCAGCGTCAGCTTAGTTACAGAACAGTGCTACGTTAAACACTATTTTATAAATATAGAGCAACAATGCTTACAGGAAGTTGAATTAATAATATATGAAATATAGTAGTACAAAATAATAATAACATTTTAGTATTTAGCAAACCATAAATTTATTTAAACTATGTGTTTCAAGTGTTATGATGTATTGTACATTATTCTCTGTATTATGATAATACATCAACATATCCGACAATAAGCCCCCGTCAGTACTCGCTGTGCTATGTACAGTATCGTAGCAGCATGATTCACTGTTGTCCCCATGTAAATTCACTTGTGTATGTCTAGCCAAGCAGATATGTTCTCCTTTATATTTGTTTGCGCGCTTTTCCTTCAGTTGCATAGACTAATGTATGCTGTCAGTGATATTATAGTCCATGTGGATACTTGACAGTTTATAAAAATATGTTTTTGAAATAAACTTTGTGATTCTTGAAGATAAGAGCCAATTCACAGAATTATTGAATCGGAAAACGTGTGATATAATATTGTTTTCTCTGAGGAGTCCAGCTATTATTTCGTCTTTGAATATTGTAATCATTGATCCACGTACTTCAATCGAAATATTGATTCTGCTATTGCGGTTAAAAGCCATACAAAAAGCATCATATTTATGTTTATAAATAAATGATGATGTTAATATAATATGTTAATAATAAACACGTTCTATCATCCATGACCGCCAGCACAAAACAATACAAAAACAAGCATAAGCTTTAACATTGCGGGGTCAAAATATTGTAAATACATACTTGGCTGGATACTCAAAAGCACTGCCATATATTTTGTGGCTCTGAAATGACCTGAGTATTTTCATTCGTATTTTATTTCTTTGAACTCCTCGAGTTTTCAGAAAATTTAACATCTATTGATGTGCAGACTGGAAAAGCTACTATTCACTAGTAGTATTGGAAAGCGTTTTTGCTACCAATTGGTTTACGGAAATAGAATACATTTCGTTTGAAATATTACTCTCCGTACTTCGAGAGCAAGGGAATAGAATCTACATAAATGTGTACCATTTATACGTTTTTACTTGTCAGAAGTACTCTTGGACTTCCGGTAAACATGAATGATTGATTGAGATGTCTTTCCGTCTTCTTTGTAGTTCCGGAAAACTTGAAAACTGATAAATCCTATAAATAATACCGAAAACACCTATAAAGTATTTCATTTTAAGGTGCTGCAAGCGCGAGCGATTTTGCCGCTTGTTGCAGGCACTTTCTTGGATACGATTGGAGACAAAATGGGTTGACGAAATTATATGACATTTTAATCATGATTAGATAAAAGAAAAACTTAGTGTTATCACTTGATACATTTTTTATTTTTTTGCTTTGTTAATTAGTAATAATTAGTTGATTCTTGATTTAAAAAAAATTACAGTTTCTTGTCTCGCTGGTGTCGTATGAAATTTAATTTTAAAAATGTGCCACGTGATAACCCTTAGTGTGTCTTTTATCTTAATCATGATTAAAATTTGAGATCAATTGGTTAACGAGTTTTGTCTCCAATCGTATCGGAAATTTCATAGTTTTGAGCGATTGTGTTGAATAACTGACGCCTAATTAACAAGGCACAAAACAAAAATGAATAAGTGCTACAAATATACAATCAGGCTGATCATTTTAACATTCCATCAAGGTTACACTCACTTATGAAACAATTTTTCTCTCTCAATTTGCTAAAACGGCCAGCAGATTTCCCTCCCTAGTAGTAGAGTGTACGGTTTGAATACTATAATTCAGATTGATATAATAATAGAATGAATTTGAGATTGCTCTACATATTTCAAACATTAAACACGGCGTGCAATTGTGAATATTGTCAGAAATAACAGTTACTTCAAACTGCTGCCATCAGAGTATATCTTCAATGATGGTTGAAAGAAATTGAATTGCGCCGGAAACGTGAAGTGCTTGGAAAATGGCGACCAATTGAATTTCATCCTCATCTAATTTCAGCTTATACAGCTCTTCCAACCTTCGTAGGTGGTTCGATGAAATGGCCGCGTATCGATCAAAATGGCCGTCGTACTTGGCATTCTAGTCAAATACAATGGAAATTGACTGCACATTGTCCAACTTAATTAAGTCCAATGTACTTTCAGGGTCTTCGTCCAATTTAGAAAGGTTACACAGTTACACTGCGTCACAAACCAGATGTATAGTTCGTGCGACCATTTTGAATTAGTATTAATAATTAATTTACTTCATTAACTGTTCATAATTGTCTTGAATAGATGTATGAATTAATTTCTTATTGTTAAAATAGTATTAAATTAACATAGAGACAATAAATGTTAAGTACCTATCGTAAAGCACGTTCTAAGCACATCATAAAGCTATTAGATCAAATAGAAGTAGAATGTGGGCTAGCTCGACACAATTTAATGCTCAGTGGAATGGTTGGCATAGACTACTTCTGAAGGTGCGACCAAATCATTTTCAGACAAAATACCGTCATATCTTTTGTTAAGTGTACATGTATTTTATTTATGATAACTACATTTTTTGTTTTTTGATTGTTTTTGTCTGTTTTAATACAGCAGATTTTGACCGGAATAAAAAGGTGTTATAAATAGTTAAATAAATTAATTAATTAATTAATAAATAAATAAATAAACAAATTAAAAAATAAATATAAGTAAATAAAAATACATAGCCTTGAATATTGCACCTATAGCTCTAGCAACTGATTGAGTGAAAGTGATGTCATGGACTCACCCAGGACGTACGGCGTCCCCAAGATGGCGGGCACAGTGAAACCGACGCCGAACCTCAGCAGCGACCACGTGATGAAGTCCTGAGGGAACGCCGTCGCGACGCCGAAGAAACACTCGATCAACAGGTAGATGAAGAACGACGGCCGGCGTCCGATGCTGCAAAGTGGCGTCAGAGAAAGTTACAAATCACTGGTGAAGCGAACGGGAATCGCGCTCTGACGTTCGTCAGAGCGTTTTTTTTAGAAATTTGTCTATTACCCAACCCTGATGATATAAGATCGCAACGCAGGTCAATTTGCATACAGAAAACTTGTTTTGTTCTAGCTTTTCTCTACTTTCTGTAACACTATTCGAGGGGGGGGGGGGATAATTTTTCTGGCAAACACTTCTAAAATAGGAGAAAAATTAACGGATAACTTACTTATTTAACAGCTAGAAAGAAGTGCAAAATAAATTATGAGTTCTGACAGCTATAACATCAGTAAAATAAAGGATTATAATTTTCTCTGCTTCATTTCAAATTAAATATTCGAAAAAGTTTCACTCTAAAGGGTTTTTAAGAATTCTTTCCATTGCTGGACTATCGTGCAAGACATTTTTAAAACTTAATTTTGTTCTGCCAACCATATTTCACTATAAAAATGTTAAAACTGGAATTTGTAGCAATTAATTTTTTCTCTCACTTACGAACGTCTTTGCCAGAAAAAGCTTGGGGCGGTCAAGTATCAGTACCCCCCACTGAGTTGTATATATAGGTACAACTCAGTGGTACCCCCCCCCCCCCTCACCCATTCCAACTTCTTTCAAAGTTAGTGTCTTCTGAACTCTTTTGTAGATCGTACTGAAATGAATTTTGTAACACATTGTAAGTAACTTTACTGTTGTAGATTTTTCTCTAATTTTAATGTTACTTCACCTTCACATATCAATGATGCATTTTTATTCGTTAATTAAGTAAATTGGCCATATTATCATTATCAACATTGTGATATTGATATGGTGATATCATCATTCATGCCATGTGCAGTTCCATCTATTTTGTCACACGCGTTTGGTATAATATGCAATGAACACATATTTGAATTTAGTTTATTTTATGAATCAAAATTGATAACAGGAATGATTGTGTAAAAATAACATGTTTATTGCACGGTTTATTAATTGATATTCTCTATGAAAATAAATTCGTTTATTATTCCATTTGTATTTCAATTTTATTGGAATAAATAGCAAATTTTAATAATTGTCCATCCAGTTTATATTTTTAGTGTGATATTTATTCATAATTTGGAACATTCTCGTAAAAATACATTAAATAGTCCTCTAGGACAAACCCGAATGATCTGTGTTCGAATTCCAATTGCGATATACATTTTCATTTATCATGCCTATTTCTAAATAAATCAATTCTTCCTTAAATTTAATATGTGAACTGCGTTTCCTTTGATTTCGGAGCAAGTTGGTTCAGTCAGGATAGTTCTGGAGTCCTTTTTTATTGATTTTTGCAGTAGTTTAATGCAGTTGTGAGGTAAATGATGCAAAGGTTCCCTCTTTCCCCCCCCCCCCCCCCCCCCTTCCAATTCTTCATATTCACCTCACGAAATGGCAAAAGTAATTTACCTGTCTTGAAGATAGCCGAATATGTAGTTCCCGATGAGCCCGCCAATGCCGAGCAGAACTAGCGCTAGTGTAGCGTATATGTCCTTGTCACAGACCAGCTCCCACTGCAACAAGGAAACACACTACTTTGTACTTCATTGTGTCAAGGAAATGTGCCGTACTCAGATATTTCCACCCATACAGCCGACATAGCATTATATTAAATTCTATCATAAATGAAAAATACTGAATGGAGCTTTTTATTAAATTTCATATTGACTATAATACAATAATATATTAAATTTTGTATTTCTCGTATTATATTTTGAAATTGTTCCTGCATGTTGCGTCTGTCCTATTCGATTTCTCTTTTTATCAATATGATCAATATTTTATTGTGAGTCAATATTCATGCATATAATAAAATATTTATAAATATTTTGAAAAAAGGTAAAAATAGCCTGAGGAGCGATTTTGTTTTGCATAGCAAATTTCTAACTTTGTTACTGAAAGTTTCATATATTTTTTATTAAACTGCAAGAAGTGTGTTACAAAAAGTATCTACAATCACATACTTTATCCACTACTTCACTTACATCAACCCCCAAGAAAAGTGTCATATTTGAAACAGATTCTGTACCATAATCCTCAAATCCCTCCCTCTAAGCTCCACGAAGATATTGCAACTGATCGAAGAAAAGGGCCAGTCTTTACACAGCCGATGCAAATAACTTTCCGGCTCTCAAATCCGAGGAGTTTACGAGAGATCTTGGCTTATCTCTCTCCTCCTAGCGATATTGCTGATACTCTCTGCTGATAGTGTGCAAAATCCATGAGCAAAGAGACGGCAAATCTTTCCGATGACATTCCAATGTCAATGGGGGTTTTTCTTCTTTGAATAGGGATGTCGTTGTGTAAAGGGGAAATCTGTATTTGACAAGTTTCAATATACTTCTTCAGTTTATTGTCTTGGTTTTTTAATATATATTTTTTAGAGGAGATATAAATTCGTCTAGGTGTAAAATGTTATATGTACACTCGGCACAACAAAAATTGATCGGTGAACAATATTTGAATGACTGCTGGTCATGTACTATAACAATCAAAGTTATTAATCGTTGAAATGTGAAGTCACCTACTAGAGTGAGACAAAGAGATCGCTTGGACTGTCTGATGGTGCGATCTAACATTTTTCAGTCGATCAGATTTATTGAACTTCAATTTGACTTGATCATTTGATCGTTTCCACTTTCCTATACACGCGAACAATGGAGAGTAGATACGATAATGTTTCAAATAGTTTTGAGCTTGTAGTTCGTGCTATGAACAGCTCAAACTGAAGAGTCTATGTACAAAGAAAATTACTTTGAAAACAGTTTCACTTGTCACTTTTAGTTTTTAGTGTGATTAGGTACTGATTTTAAACGTAAACATCAAAACGGATTGCTTTGAATTGATGTAATTTAGAATCTTATTTCCTGGAAGATGTCAATCCATTTTCCCTCCAAGAAGAGTGAAAATGTCTCGACTTCTCCCGTATAACGAGATTGTATCATTAAATAACACTGCAAAATAAATTGCTTCGAATCTCTTCAGCGTTCATGTAAGAATATTATTCAATAAGGATCTACTCAGGGGTAAATTCAGCAGATATTTCCTAAATCACAACTAGGTATCTTTACAATTACTTACAATTTAAAATATTTTGCGTGGCTTTGTTAAAATGTTTGTGTGTATGTTGATATTTATTAGTCACTAAAGAAATATAATATACATAAATATACTTTCCTCATTTTAAATTATTTATATTTGTTAGGAGATTATGCCATTACTTCAACATTCTTGGAACTATTTTTTTGACAATGACAAAAATAATTATTCAACCAAAATGAGTAGTATATTTTGTTATTAGTTTAGTATCTCTTTAATGGCAAATGAGTTGCCTGTATGCAAAACAAGTCATCTACATAAATAATCATTTTTGAGGTAGAAAAATTAAACATTTTTAATTTGCGGTTCCGCATCTGGCAATTCTACTTATTGTGAATTCGTCTTAAAATCAGATTCTACTACCGGATCAAGCATTTAACTTCTACCTTTCCAACGAAGACAAGATAAACCAAGCGAAATGATTACAAGAAGCTTCTACCTTCATCTAATATATCTCCACCAAAGTTAATTTCCAGGGATCTTCAGAAAGCTGATTTGATTCAATCTCTAGATTTGTTTACCGAAGTAATCCACCAATCCGGTGGCGGTATTTGAATACAGTAGGTATCGGTTTCTCCATCCGACATAAAGTTTTGCGCATCATCGGTTTCTGTAAGAATTTAGTTCATTGTTTCAAAATTCTCTTGAGTAATGCCCAGCAGATGACGGAAGACTAAGCCTAAGCCTAAGTCTTAAAGAATATTCTCAAGAGACGCAAGAATAGAGAACCAATCAGAAAGTTCCTAACAGTATCTTCTGTTAATATAATTGAGTTTGTTAGGTTTTAAGCAGTTAAGACGTGTACAGGACGTTTGGGGATGGTTGGCAACGTTGTATTTTCATTGAAAAAATTATATCTGGAGTACGACGTGATTTCATAGTACGAGGGGGGGGGGGGGGGGGAGGGTCGCAAAGCTCGAGGATTCAAAGGGTCCGCGAACCATTTCGTGATGGAGAAAGTAGAGATGAGAGTTTATAGAGCACATAGTTCAATTCTGTGACCTTTCTTTTGGCATATATACCAAATTTTAGCATAATTTTGTCAATATTGTATAAGTTATCGCCAAATAAGCGAGTCAACCTCGAAGAACATTTAATTATCAAATTGAGTGTCGCGCAGTCATCAAATTCATTCAAAATCAAGGATAAACACCTCAAACCATTTTAGAAGAATTTTTTGATTATTTACGGTGACTGTTGCATGTTTTTCCACAGAAAAATCTTTTCCAATACTGTTTGAGGTGATATTCATTGATTTTGAAAGAATTATAAATTATGCTAAAATTTGGAATAGATGACTAAAAAATGTCACACAAAAATGATCTATGTGCTCTATAGAAACAGAAACTCACAACTCTACGATAACCCTTTCAGTCCGCGAACTTTGCTCCCTCCCCCCCTGTAAGTACATGGAGAACGTTGAGTAAAAGCATTGATGAATAATTAGAGTCTTTGAAATGTATGGAAGACCTTTTTACTACAGCGTTTCTTTCAAAGCATACATCAGTTTTTGTTTGTTTAAGTAGCGTCAACAATAAGGTTATACATTACAACTATTTATAAATATTTAATAATGAATTTTAAGCTCAGGGCGGTCTGGGGATGGGATAAAGTAAAGTGAAAAATAAATTATAAATCATTTATCCGGTAAAACCAAGTGACCAATCTTGCTGGAAATTATGAGGCGAAAGAATTAAATGGTAATGAATCTTTTGTTAAAAAAAAATACATGATACGTTAATTCCTAGGACTTAAAAACGAAATGAACTCACATGTAAGTGCCAAAATGTTTAAAATGATAACTTGACGAATCGACACGAGCTTTCATAAAGTTCCATCATAAAGTTTTTCATAAAGTCAGAGTAGGATGATATTCGAGTAATCCTTATTCCTCACCGTTTCCATGGAAACATTGTTTACTTTAACTCTTGTCAAGGGTCGAAATAACGATGGGATTTTCTCTGTAGGTATTTTTTAGCCTCGGATAACGAGTTTTTCAATCTTGGCTTTTAGCTTTCATTGCGTACAGCTTAACCTGCTTTCCCCCGCAGGAAATACATTCGAGGACAAGATATTATCATTTTATATAGTTTAGAGTGGGCATACCTCAGTATTGCATTACATGGAGCACATGTTGGGATAAGTCAAGACATTCTATACAGAGTAGTGCAGAATAATAAAACATAACATAAAGCTCCATATAATATTATTTGATTTGTTCACTTTTTAACTTCCAACTAGAAGGTCTATGTTCGTTAATATCAGTAAATGTAAACTTCGTTCGATGGGTAGAGTGGATTAAAAAGACATAAAATGCCAACTACGAATAACCGAAAACGACGTAGATGACTAATGTGATGCTTACCTATAGTAACATGAATCGTAACGACTAGTTAGAAGAAAATCATTTCAGATGTCAGAAAATACAGGATATTTCTTCATATCATGTCTCTAAGCGTCTCTTTTCAATTTAGCTATCTGCATATAACAGTTATGGCATTTGAAACATTAAAACAACGTACTGTATCTTTTGAAGGAGGAATAAAACAAGTAATCATCGATTTAATTTATTTATTCAAATTTGTTACACATAACATTTTGAAACGCTGACAAGATGGTAAAGTTGGTCTTCCAAATTCTCGTTCCAAAGGCAATGAGTTACTTGGGTGCTTCGTCCCTGAGGAGGCCCTGATCAGTAGGGTCTGTAGGGTGGGTGGAAACCCCAACCTCTCCAGGGTCACCTCAAAGTTGAATGCGTCTACAGTTTACTTGGATGCACCTATGACGTACAAGCGGCAGAAATAGGCCACAAAGAAAAATCGATATGCTATTTTACTATTCAATCTCTGTAAATGTTGAAATAATAATTATGAAGTTGTAACTTTTTAATTAAAATCTATGTATGAGGATATTTAGAAAAAAGTTAGTGTACTAGCATTTCAAACATTAAAACAACGTAATTATCTTTGGAAGGAAGAACCAAAAAGGAATTAAATAATTTCTCTACAGCAAATTATCAATGATATTATTTATTTATTCAGATGGCAGCAGCGACATGAAATGTATATGTCGTCTAAATACTTCGACTCATAGCAATGAGTCACTTAGGTGGATTTGGCTTAGGAGGGAAAGCCTCACTTCGTCCTTGAAGTCCTGATTGGGGCTTGAAGTAGTCATTCCCCTCATTTCCAGGAGGTCCTCCAGGTCCATGGTACCAAGGTGCGCCGCCATTCTGAGCAACCTTTGCTCTTCCTCCTACATCCTTTTGACCCATAGCTGTTTTGAAACGAAAGAAAGCGAATTATTGCATTAAGAACGGGAGAATGGAACTGGAATCTAAGACAGAATGCTCAATTCCTGTAAAAAATATTAAGAGGGCTGAGTAGTGAGCGTGGCCTTGAAGAGTTTTTTAATTGATTTTTATCAATATCTTTTACCAATGTAATTGTTAACAAAATAGGCTTTGTACGAGTATTCAGAACAGTTCAATGAAAATAATTTCATAGTTTAGAATAAGTTATTAGTTTTATTTTGTCCAACAGATGTTTAGTGCCATAATTTTACTAATTTTCGGGCACTAAACACCTGTAGGACAAAGTAAATCTAATAAACAATTACAAGCTATGGAATTATTTTCATTGAACTGTTCTGAAGACTCGTACAAAGCCTTATTTTGTTAACAATTACATTGGTAAAAGATATTGATAAAAATCGATTAAAAAACTCTTCAAGGTCAAACTCACTACCCAGCCGTCTTAATTTTCAAAAGTTAAGTGCAAAAGTACAGTCAACACGTAGCACGTTAGAGGCAAATCCTTAAATAGAGCCCTTTGTGTATATTCTATTCTCCGTAACGTGTAAGCAAGTAAAAGTGAATGGCATGGGCATCTTATTCTATCCCTGGCTAAGATCACTCACCACTGTTCACCACGATCACCAACACCACGATCATCACCACTGAGTTTCGTGCAAACATCTTTGTCAATGTTTCAATCTTGAATACGTCTACAGTTTACTTGGGGGTCTTAGGTTGCTGAGTATATTGTTAATTTACTTGATATGACGTACAAGCTACATATATGGGCTATAAAGAAAAACCAATGATCTTTTATTAATCAAACTCTGTAAATGTTGATAAATAATCAGGAATACAATCATTTTTTAAATTAAAATCTAGATTAGTTGTTGTGGTGTTACTATTCGACACTAAAAGTTGCAAAACGCCACCTAGCGGAAAAAGTTAGCATCTATACCACGAGTACTTGTGCTCATGCGCACAGGGCGCGTTCAGACAAGTCACTTAGATGTCAATCGTAACGAGTTCAGTAAAAGTTATAATTACATCGCGAAATAACAGAAATTGATGAATACCTTAGTGTCAACAATCAAATACAATCGGCATATTCATTACAGCACACATTCATTCAAATTCTTGTAAACACGAGTTGTCTATTCATCAAAAATCACCATTTGACAGATGCAAACTGTTTTTTTCACGGCCTTCTGAACACACATTTTTCTTGACGCATCGTTCAAACAATTGCAATTTGCCAAATGCTGCTTTTGGTGAATAGACAACTAGTTTTCACAAGAATTTGAATGAATGTGTGCTGTAATGAAATATGCCAATTGTATTTGATTGTTGACACTGAGGTAAGCATCAATTTCTGTTATTTCGCGATGTATTTATAACTTTTTACTGAACTCGTTACGATTGACTCTTAAGTGACTTGTATGTAAGAGTACGCACGCGCTGGGATTGTACTCGCGTGAGCGTCCATCTTATATTTACTAGCGCACTCTCTAGGTACTTTTAGTGTCGAATACTTTAGCAATTGTAAGATTTTCAGCCCACTGACTTACAACAATGGAAAATCTCACTTTGTTGTGAATTGATGGCTTGGAGCATTTATCATACGACCGACCACATGTATACTAAACTTGATAACAATATGATATGCAAGCGTATCTCGAGGACCCAAATATTGTAAAATTACAACTCCTTATTCTTACCCAATTCTTATTCAGATCATAGATACGAAAAATTAATCTTGTAACGGAATCAATTTTGATGAAATATGTAGCACGAGTGCAGTTTTGGTGTCTGTTTTTGTGTTGGGATGTTTCTGTTGCAAATTATAAACTTATATATTTCTTATACCGTCATTTTTAAATCGAAAGTGACAAAATGACAGAACTGATTGGCACGAAACTAGCGCCAATGGATTGAGACGGGAGTCTATAAGAATTAATATAAATTGTAGTAAAACTAGAATTAGCTAATCACCCAAAATATATTCATGATGATGATTCATTCATAAAATCTGAATACATTCTCCGATACGTATTTTCACAGTAAATAATCATTACCTTGCTCCTTGAGAGTGTGCTTGAAAAATACTGTATATTTTCACCAGCAATTGAGGTGATATCAGAACTACTAAACTCTGTTCGAATAATATCAGTTTGTGTGAAAAATATCGTCTAATGAGTTGAATGGTGCAACTTGTACAAGCCTACAAAACTATGAATATATACAGTAAACACTAGGAAACTATTGTGAAATCATATTGGAAACCATTCCAATGCGAGAAGAAAATAATTTCAATGAGCCCTCATATGGCGCAAGAATATTCAATTCATAGCTTGCTCCTGATTTTATCTCATTGTTGCCTTCCACCATCTTGATGGCACGCAGAATAGCTGTGATTCTCTACTTTTTTGACGATATTTTATAGATAATTGGTACCTGGGAAATTGTATATGCTCCGGAGATATCTTTAGTACGAAGAGGAATCACTCACATTCCAAAAATACATCGATTTACCTCAATAAAGTTATAAATCTGACCCGTCAACGTGCCAACGTAATGTCCGTCCTCAGGTGCAAAATTCAATAATTTAGCATTGCTGATATTAAACAAAAGAAGTTCGTGCAAGCTATTTATACGTCGGACGACGATGATAATTAATTAAAAATAGCCAATCAAGAAAGAAATGTATGTCCGACTTTCCACTGCCCACTTAAGTTGTCAATCTATTTATAGATTCGTAACAAACGCTATATCCAACAAATTTCTTCCTGCTGCAATCGACATGCTAACAAGCAGCAAGGATCAGTATCTAGTGGAATTTCATTCATAAAAACAACAGCGAACTGTAACCCGGGAAGGATGTTAAGGAACTTAATAATTTCCATATGAAAAGTGTCAGTGATTTAATATATTTATTCGCATTAGTTACATAGAGCGAACGGTATTTCCTTGCTATTTATTGGCCTCAGCCGGGTCACCTCCATAGTGTCCAACTCCACGGTCAAATGCGTGGCTGCCCGCCCCTTCACTCTTATCAAACTTTTCTTTATTCTCTTCTTTCTCTTCTTCCTTTTGACCCATAACTGTTTAAAAACGAAAGAAAGCGAATTATTAAATAAAGAACGAGAGGAGGGAAATACAAATGAATGAATTTCTTATGATATGGAGCATGTTATGTGTATCAATTCCTCTTATCTCCTGATTATGTGGCAGATAGTAAAATGTCATCTTATTCTCTGTCTACCTTCCATTATAACTACAAACAAACCAGTACACTTGGCTAACATCACTTACCACTGTTCACCACGAGCACCAATACCACGATCATCACCACTGCGTTCCGTCCAAACATCATTGCCAATGTTTCACTGTTGAATGCGTTCACATTTACATGGAGGTCTTAGAGGTGCTGAGATTATTGTTAATTTACTTGATTATGACGTATACAAGCTGCAGATAGGCCATAAAGAAAAACCAATATGCTATTTTACTATTCAATCTCTCTAAATGTTGATTTAATAATCAGGAAGTTGTCACTTTTTAATTAAAATCTATGTATGAGGATACTGAAAAAAGTTATTGTAGGTATGCATTTCAAGCATTAAAACAACTTACACTTAAAACAATTAAAAACGGTATTCGAACAAAACGGATTGGCTGCTGGTCAGGTTCCTTGACAATCATTCCTTGTTATTATCAATGAAATCAGAGCTCACCTACTGATGATGCGTAACTACAGACTTAATGGAGTGATGCCACATCCAATCATTTTCTTTCGTATACCGTTTTTTGTTCGAGAGAGTACCTTATCTTTGGAAGGAAGAACCAAAAAGGAATTAAATAATTTCTATACAACAAATTATCAATGATATTATTTATTTATTCATATGAAAGCAGCGACATTAAAGTATTACATGTCGTCTAAATACTTCGACCCAACTATGAGTTACGACACCATGCCGGGTGGAAGTGTTTGACCTTCAGGTGGTGGAATAAATCGTCCTTGAAGTCCTGCTGGCGGCTGCTTGAAGTAGTCATTCCCCTCATTTCCAGGCGGTCCTCCGGGCCCATGGTACCAAGGTGCGCCGCCATTCTGAGCAACCTTTGCTCTTCCTCCTACATCCTTTTGACCTATAGCTGTTTTGAAACGAAAGAAATCGAATTATTACATTATGAATGAGGGAAGGGAACTGGAATCTAAGACAGAATGCTCAATTCCTGTGGGGAAAATATTAATTGTCAAAAGTAAATACAAAAGTATAGTCAAGAGCACAATTAGAGGCAAAAATCCTTGAACAAAATTGATTTTATCTTGATTTAAAATACATTAATTCCTTATTAAAGAACCCAAGTTGTGTATATTCTACTCTCCTCCTTATACCGTAACGTGAAATAGAATAATAGTTACTAGACTAATAGTTACTAGACAGTTAATAGAATAATGACGACTTTTGATACATTTAACTTGCAAACTGGTAACTTTTTAGACATTTTTCATCATTCGGCTGAAATTATTAGAACCATTTACAACAAAACAGATCATGTTCAGGCCCAGATAGTAGATTAAGTTTATTTTAACAGTTGTTCCTACTTTTACGCTTTAATATTTGTCTTGTTTATTAATATTTATTGTTTCATGTAACTTCTTTAATCATGGTTTAAATATATTTTTTTTTAAATTTTAAATCCCACTTGTGGAATATTTGTATTCTGTTGGTGATTTCAAATAAAATTGAAAAATGAAATGAAATGAAATGAAAGCAAGTAAAAGTGAAATGGCATCTTATTCTATCCCTGGCTAAGATCACTCACCACTGTTCACCACGATCACCAACACCACGATCATCACCACTGAGTTTCGTCCAAACATCATTGCCAATGTTTCAATCTTGAATGCCTTACAGTTCACTTGGGGGTCTTAGGTTGCTGGGTATATTGTTAATTTACTTGTTATGACGTACAAGCTGCAGAAATATGCCATAAAGAAATACCAATATAGGTTTTTTCATTATTAAAACTATCTTAATGTTGATTCATGTGTCATTAATGGAATGCACTTTTAATTCAAATCTAGATTGTACCACCCAAGTCGTTTTAAAACACCTATAACAATGATGTTACTAAAATCGCAACAATGGAAAATCACACTTCTTGTGCCCGACCACATACCAAACTCGCCAACAAGGTTATGCAAGAATTTATAAGAGGACCAAAATGCCATTTCTTCCTATTCTTACTACCTACATTTATATTTACATCGATGTATGATAATATCCAACAGAATAAAATACTCCACATCATTCCCTGCAATACAAATTACAAAACTCAATTCTGATTGAGTGTGAGACATGTATAGCAATGTGTGACAGAAAAAAGAGTGGTTTTCTTTGGGCCCTATTCTAGAACGTTTTCCCACTTCCATTCTGATTGAATCCGGTCACGGCCATAAGGAAATCGAATGAAATCGAATTCCAGTGGAATTGGGAATTTAAAAGTTATGGCCCCATGCCATGGGCGTCCGCAGGATTTCTACCAGGTGGGGGCAGGGCAAGGAAAACAATATGTAACGGGTCAAGGGGGTGTAAGGGGCGCGCCCCCCACCCTGCCCCGCAGAGCGTTTTTTGTTTTTGGACACTTTGAAATTAATTTTGAGCCGTTATGAGGTGTATTTTGTTGAAATATTCAATATTTTTTTAAATATTGCACTTTGGGGTGGAAGGAGACATGTTCAAACCTGCCCCGCAGGGCATTTTTAGGATTTTGATACTTTGAAATCAATTTTCCTTAGTTTTTTTGGTTACAAATGAAATTATTACGTATAACGCCCGAAAATGTGTATGTTTTCCTGACATCCAGGAGGGGGCAAGCGCCCCCCCCCTTGCCCCTCCCTGCGGACGCCAATGGCTCCAGCTATTTTGAATCCTGATTGAATATACTGATACGGATATATAAGGCACAGGGATAGTCATTAGCCTCAATGATTTCGAGTACCTTTTACAACCACTGCAAAAATATTGTAATTAGCAGCGTATTTCAATGCAATGTTTCTACTCCCAAGTGGTTTACAAAACATCCATTCATCAACATCCTTTACTATAATACGCTTAAAAGAGAAGAACGTCGTTCCCGTAGCAACGTGGCCGAAAATTTCGTTTTCTATACAAATCTTAAATTTTCCACCGATCGTGTTGAAACTCGCCAATAATGTATATAATTACGTGACTTGATTTATGGTAACACTTTCACGACATTCTGTTCAGTATTTACCGAGTTATTCGTGAAAAACATCGCTTTTCCTGATTTCTTAATTTTCAATGTCAATTTCAACTGTGCAGTGAAAATTAATTTTAGTAGGCAGTGAAACTAATTTTCACAAATCGACCTGAACAATATTTGGCCATGGAATCCGGAGCTCGGAAGTTGCGTTACGATTCGCGTCTATAAACATCGCGAATTTAGCACAATTTTCAACGAAACATGACTTTTCCTGTACATAATTTCAAGCGAACTGCCAAGCAAAAAGTTTCGTTTGAATCCGATAAGTATTTAGAGAGATATTAAATAGAAACAAAATTGTCATTGAAAAAGTCACTGTTTTCGAAACTTTCCAAATGTAGGAGTGAATCCATTTGGCAGTGAAGAAAATATTGGAATTTCTACTGGAGACCTTGACTAGAATCATGGCAAACCAACATTTCATGTGAATAAATGCTGACATTTTTGGAGTGGGTTATGGGGGGGGGGGGGGGGGGCGACGGCACAAGGGAACATTTCTGTCCAGAGTGTATTTTATTGTTACCTTTTGATATTGGACCTAATTTCCAATATAACGTCTCTCATTTGATATGACTATATAAACAAATATCAAGTAAGCAAGAACATACATTTTCTGCTTACTTCACAACTTAGCATTTTATCAAAAGATTTTAATTGGTACACCTACATACCTAATACTGAATCGTTCGTTGATGTTTTCATGTGTGCAGAGAATATGCGAACGATTAAATAATCAGGATAAGTTATAAAGTGGAAACATGCATAAAATTGTATTGGGTAACTTTCGTAATTTTTTAAGTTTTTACATAAAAAGTGACGAACTTCGATTAAATCTCGATATCACTTTTCGTTCATCATAATTGCAAATCAAATCAGATTCCATTTTAATATCAATCACGCCTATTTGTTTTAATTCAGTTTCAAATATTTATTCTTATTTTGACCCCCCCCCCCCCCCGTGATGGACTTGGCCAGTCGCGTTGATCGGTTGCGGAGAAGAATACCCTAGACTATGATTTACATACATCTCCTGACACAATAATTAAATTGTAAACATGATTCGACTAAATAAAATTTTGGAACCTGAATTCGATCATCGTATAGATACATTTTATTCTGTTGTGTTTCAAATATAATAAAATCATTTTAATTCTATATACCATGCAACTGAAGTTTTTGTTTTTATTTAACATTGAGTCGTATCTATTCATATTTTTTATATATTGAGTTATTCACGATATATTTAAATATTTTAAAATAGTTACATATGTTTTCTTTTTTTCTAATTAACGTTGTACACTACAGGTGTGCATTGGGGTTAGTGTGGGGTTAGTATGCACCTTCCACAGATATAATTATAAAAAAGCCTTGATTTGCATTTGTGATCGGTCATTCCGTGAGTTGAAAAAAATTATCACGAGAGACAATTCTTTGCCAGCATATCAGAGTAGTTTTATTTTAATGGTGGTCCATCTTCAGTTATGCATTGTCTTGCCCAATAAGATAGCAAATAGGGTCATGTATTACTTGGCGGGGCTCTCTAGTTTAATAATTAATGAAACTGACCTTTCAACTTGCGCTTAAAACACAAGCACTCTTGGCATATTTACAATGAATCCTCTGTTACTAGTTTTCATGGCAACCATGTCGAGAGCTATCTGAATCTGACAGTAAACAAAACAGTCTTTGAACTTTGATTGTTGGGACAATAGATTGCAATTAATTACTGGCCAGATGTTGCTTGCTGCAGGAGAATAGATGCTAAAGACTTGACTTGATTGTATGCAGAGAGCCCTGGCAATTATTGTAAGATGTTGGCTCTTTGTTATCAAAGTACCTACCAATAAAGACGAAGAAAACGTTACATCTCGTAATTGATAGCAAGATAATTTTATTTCAACATATTAAAAACTAGATTGAGAGTAATTAGTTATTATTTTTTATTATTATTATAATGCATAATTGTATTAATTAATAACGTTTTCACAAAATGAAAAAATTACTGTGTACTTTTAAAATACGTAATTTCGAACATTGTTGCTTGAGTTAAAAAATATTCTAAAAAAGTAAAAGCTTAAAAATATACTAAATCGTAAATTGGAATACTGCGAGTAGTTAAGCAGGCAAACTCGATGGCCGAAAGCTCAGAAAATGCTCAGAAAAGTGCGGTCAAAGTGTTATTGTATTAGTTTGTGTCTTTCAGTGATTTACGCATTTTCTTCGGTTACAATTCTTATTGAGCGAGCGAAGCGAGCGTCTCCTTTTGGCTCTTTTGGCACGGACCTCTGTTTTTTTTTGTTTTTTTTTGTGTGTGTTTTTTTTTCTGTTACTGACGATATACAAGTCACAGTTTTTCTTTGATCAAGCTGAAATTTTGCACACATGTACTGACCATTTCCGGGCGTTGCAGACCCTAATTTTTTTGATATCCCCTGATTGGTTCAAATTTAAAAAAATTATCTTTCGATTGGTTAGTTTGATCAAATTGAAATTTTGACAAGTCATTACCACTAACATTTTACCCAATCAAACAAAGTTTTAGCCAAATCCTCCCATTGGTTAAAATTTAAAACCATCTTCACTGTGATTTTTTAAATTTAAACTAGAACCGTTTGACCGATCAACTTAAAGCTTTGCATGGTCATTGGGACCAACATTATCTGTGTTTTTGACAATTTTTAGACAAATCTGTGTTTAAATCCAAAAGTTATTGACATTTTACGGACATTTTGCTTGTTGCTCTGGATCACGGCAACATTGACGCCTCAGTTCCAATGTTCCAAGGTAGTTAGAACAGAAACTTTCAAACGCATTATTATGACACTTAATAATCAACAGATTGATCTGATATTGTGTACACACACTTATATCCAGGGCCAGTTGTTTATGGTTTCCACGATAAACGCGAAATGTTTAGAAACATGAATTTTCTGTCATATCTTTACGTTTCATACACTCCTGATTCCAAATATATGTATCTTTTTCTCGCGAATTTTCGCGAAATTTGTGTTTTGACGCGATATTGACGAATTCTCGCGATTTCACGTTTTGTTGCAAATGTTGCATGTTTTGCAACATTTCCCGATTCCGAGTATATATTTTACGAAAATTTCCTCGATCTGTGTCTAAAGTACCACGAAATAGAAAGAATCACACTGTTTTCTTTGTAAGCCAGCTGTCAGTGCCAGCCAAAGAGTGTATGGTGCCAGCTGGTTGGCTGCTGAGCATGGAATGACGCATCTACATGACCTTGAACAGGGGTGCGCATGCGCACGCGCCGAGTCTCGCTAGTGAGAGGGGGGTTGGTAGTATTGCGGCTCGCTCGCGCGTCATATTTCACACTATTCTTACAAAAATCATTTTTTTCCATTTCACCACCAATCGCGAAAATTAAGGATGAACCATCGCTTTGAATGACTATATTCATAACATGAGATAAATTAATTCAGAAAACGCATGTTCAAACTTTAAAACATAGTTTTATAATGTATTATGTGGAGAATAATACGATATGAGATGATGAGGATTTTTTTAACAAAGTTTTCGTAAAATAATTTTGTTAAGAATACAGCAATGGTTTTGACTATTTCACTAGTCCCGTGTTAAATGGCCATGCGAAGATTTTCAAACATTTAAATGCCATTATCTCAGAAATTAGGTCTGTGAAAAGAGTATTTTAAGTTTTCAATGCATTCAGTATTAGGCGAAGAATATATCAATAGTTTTCTGTAGAAATTGTTGGTGCGGATTAAAAATAATTTAGAATAATGTAGGAAATTAATTCGTTCCCCCATAAGAGCCATGTAAAAATCTCGAACTTTGAAAACGTTTACACAAAAGTTAGGTCTGTAAGGTATAAATTTTTTGATCTTATATTGTAGATAATACTATTAGGAACAAAATAAAATGGGTTTGAAAAAAATTGTTGGTAGATGACCTGGCGCTGGTTCATCCTTAACATAATTATCACCACCAATTCACCACTTTCAGAATGTTGAAAACGAATTTTGGCTTTTTTTTATCACCACAAACAACTGGCTCTGCTTATATCATATGAGTGGTCCCAGGTATATTTTTGGAACAAGATCCTGTGATTTTTTTAAATTAACAAGGAAACATTCAATCATAAAGTTCGATTTACACGGTGCAATTTCTTGAACAACTTCTGTGACACAGAGGTTCTGCTCGTGCGCAGTATCACTTTTGAGATCATAAAGGGAATCTGCACATGTGCAGAACTTTTGTGTCACAGAAATTGTTCAAGAAATTGCACCGTGTAAATGGGGCTTAAAGGTTCAAATCGATCGACTTAAAACTTTTTATGGTTATTAGGACCAATATTTTTGGAATTTTTGGAGATTTTCATACAAGATTTCGGTTCGAGGTGTTGCACGTATCCGTGCTCGCTCATCAACGCGTTACTCAGAGCGTTTTCCTAGTATACATTTCATGATAACTAAATCATGAAACAAGAATGCTACATTAGGACATCAGTAAACGCAGGACTTTGAAGACTATTCTAACGATTAATTTGTACTTCTTAATTAAAAATTAATCTGACTTAATATATTGCAGTTCGCTGCATGCTGCATCAATTGTGAGTTATATAGATCCTGAAAAGGGCAGTTTGTCACGACGTTTTGGCCCACATAACTCTACCGTTATCAGAAGAAGAATGTTTAATCCTTCCACATTCCATTGGCAGGCAATTTCTGTAATGGTTCATGCACTATAGGTACTCTGCTATTATATCCCAGAGACTAAGTAGTTTTCTAAAACTTTTTTCAAAACTATTTCAAACTTTCCTTCATTTTACAACTAATAAATAACAAAAATGGTCCATTCGTATTATGGAGAAAATCGATTTACAAACCGTTGTGCTTAAAAGTTAGAATTTATTAACACAATCACTCAACTCAACCATATGAAAAGCAATCAGGCGATTAAACAAAAACATTGGGACTAGTATGAATTAATCGAACACAAATCCTTTCACTCAGCAAACAAACTAAAACCAAAATGATTATTCGCCATAAATCAAATACCCATAATCCATACCTGCCAATACATTTCATAGCAATAATTCGGCTGCAATCAGTTTCACGAATGACCTCCTAAACTAGGTGCGATTGATCAAATCCGTGGCGCCTATACAAGTGTGATAAATTCCCAGTTAGACAGCTGACGCCACATCAGTACCGGGGGCGGGAGGGGGGGGAGTACATCTACGTCAAATCATAGGAGATTAATTAATAGGTCGGTGGGATTTTAGCAAAGTGCTTTTACAGTAGAACAAATATGGTGAATGAAATGACAGCAATTTGCCGATGTTGGAGTGAGAGGATTATGATGATAGAGGTGCCAGGTTGCAAGCTCGTTTCAGAAGCTTTCAAGTAGGAAGTGTTATACAGAGCTTTAATCCTTGACTTGCCAATCCGTTTAGCGAATGAAGTGTAGTTATTTTCATATAAATATTATCTCGATAGACAGATTGAGCTTGGTATGATATTAGTGAGAGCACATAATATCTCTAGTATGGTTTGTGAAATCTCATTGGCAGTGGCGATAATAATTTGTTGAGCCATGCGTTTGCAAGAGTTAGTACACAATAGACACAATTTAATTCAAAACAAGTTTTCACTCAACAAGGAAAATATACTTGTATGATTGTTGAGTACTCAACAATGTACTCATGCCGACCTAAAGAATCTCATGTGAATCATGCATGTGTCAAAAAAGAGTTTGATACGTTTTGCAAGAAGTAGAAAAAACAGCAAACATCTAAGGGCTTTACCTCTAGCGCGTTAGCTAGGAGATGAACTCTCTATTCATAGCTTGCACGAACTTCTTTTGTCTTATATCAGCAAAGCAAAATTATTGAATTTTCCACCTGAGGACGGACATTTTGTTGGCACGTTGAGGGGTCAGATTATAACTTTATTGAGGTAAACCGATGTATTTTTGTAATGTGAGTGATTCCATTCGTACTAAAGATATCTCCGGAGCCTATACAATTTCCTAGGTACTCATTTACTATAAAATATCGTCAAAAAGCAGAGAATCACAGCTATTCTGCGTGCCATCAAGATGGTGGCAGGCAACAATGAGGTAACAATACGTGCAAACTATGAAGATTCATATTTTTATTACAAATCATATTCTCATAGAAGGACGTAAAGTAATATAATTACGAAAATTTAACACGGTACACATTATAATAATGTATTACTTTTATGTTGACAATCGCTGAAATGGAACTAGAACGAAAATTATTGTCCTCTCTAAATTAGTCTTCAATCTTTCTTTGTAACTGTCGAGAGAGATTCAAAAAAGTTATTCAGTCTGATTATTCTCGGGTTACCTCTTCAGCGTATTTCTCAAGTAATTTATACAATCTTCTTGCCTCTCAGACAAATCGCAGCCGCAGGGTTCTGAATGTGAAAAATGTTTGAAGTTTAATCAAATAACTTCATTTGCTTGAAGAAATCTCGAGACTGTTGTCAAAACAACTCGCTGTAATCAACAAAAACATGACATTTCGGCTCCAAAGACAGACGTAATGTAATTTATATTGAGACTTATTATGTTTATTTTGAAACTATGTGGTTATAAAAGATACCTATACTTGGAATTTTAACATTTTCTGTTCAATCTGATATAAAAGTATTCAAATTTACGAAATGAAACAGTTTTTAGGTGGTGAAAACCACCTAAAAACCATTTGGAAAACCATTTGACGTTATTAGATTTATTGTATTTACGGCCAAGTGTACTGATTATACCCACCAATAATGAACATTATAGGACATTTATACCGATATATTGGCTAATAAAATACCATTCAACATTAAAAAATGAAAATTACTATGAAAACGCTCTGTGTAACGCGTTGATAAGCAAGCCTTCGTATTGCATGCGAATTCGAAAGTTTCTGCTCTACAAATCTTGGAAAGAGCCGAAACGAAATGCATCACAAAGGAGCAGTTATAAAAACCTGACATTTCTATCACGAAATTTGACAAATGTATCCAAGAAAACATAAAATGTAAAACACACAGACGAAACACAGACTTTTAACGACAGATTATACACTGAAAATGTACAAAAACACCTACAGTGTTTGTCAATAACCATGCAAAATTTTACGTTGATTGGTAGAGCGTCCAGTTAAAATTTCAAAAAACACATGGATCATGTTCAACAACTTAGAGACCACTTGGTTTACAATACCTAGGTACTCAGTATGTGTGCAAAGTTGCAGGCCGATTTGTTGAACGGTTTGTCCTGGACACTGCTGCAAAAACGAGCCTTGAAAATGCATGGACGGCCACATTCTCTCACTTTCTCAATTGTTTTGTTATTATCAACACGATTTTATCATTACACTGATGTATATTGAATAAAACACTAACAACACTTTTATTATGTTTCAAATTCATAAACACATGTTTTTAGTGAAAATTCGCGTGAAATAATCATTTAAAACACTTTCTGACAGTTCTTTGTTTGTTTACACCGTCCATCTTGGATATTGGCCTGGTGGATGTCAGTCCGCGGAACCAAGCCGAACATGCAGTCAGCGACCAGTCATGTAGGAGGCAGTGAAATCGGACCACCGAGCGCCAATGAGTGAATGAGACGATCGGCATACCCGCGAACACCCGGACGAAGACGTCTTATGAAGAATTTATCATTGACGATCGGAAGATCGGAAATACTACTCATTCCGAATACATCAGTTTTCGAGCGGCAATTTTGAAATGTGGAACGATCTTCAAAAACTGACGTTTTCTAACTTGTCAAATCCAATACAAATCAATATAACTTGTTTTCTTGAGAACAACCGTGTGTTAAATCCCGTCACCACAGTAAGCTAACTATAACTATAGGTATCGGTATACTTTAATAATGTTTTTAATATAAATACGTGGGGATTTTGATGAATATTCAAATGCCATATTGAGAGTACGAATACATTGAGACCCAGAATTTCATAATAACATTTGAAATCTATTTGAATGGCAGCCCGCTTTAACTGTATTCGTGCAAATAAATCAAAGTTGTGTCTACCTCAATTAACTGTGAATTATTTTAGCGTTTAACGTCGCACTTTTCTGCAACTATGCTAATGGCGACGGATGAATGATTATTATGATGATTGGGAGATGATGATGATGAAGAATAGTGTATAAGAATATACGGTGGGAAGGAGGCGGCCGTGGCATATTAGTAAGGAACCTTCCCATCATTTGACTCTCGAAACAAAGAAATAATTCAGTACTGAGCCAACATTCTGATTGTTATTAAAATAGGGAAGTGAGTGTAAATTATAAGAACTAATAATAATGTTTTTTTTTATTTTTGGATGAATAGTTTTCATGGAATCGATTTACAAAGTACCTGATAGAACTGTTGTAATTTTCAAACGCTCAGTGTAACGCGTTGATGAGCGAGCACGGATACGTGCAAAGTCTCGAACCGGAATTCCGTACCAAAACATCTACATCCATATTGAATTGAAATTATTGAACATAAAAGTATAAATGCTTTTCATTGAAACTTGAAAATAGCATCTATAGCACTCTGGTACATAATGCAAAACAGATTCAGTTGCAGTGGAAAACATTCATTTCCATACGTCATTTCTGACAGATATTAAAAATTTCAATAAGTGCATACTTTCTTCACAGATTGGGCTGAAAATTTGTAAAATATGAGACTATGTTGGTCTTAATGACCATGCAAAATATGAGTTTGATCAGATTTATCGAAGACCATTTTCATTTTTCAACCTATCAGGAGATTTTAATTTTAATTTTTAACAATGAACGAATTTCAAAAAAAGTGCCCAAAGAAGGTCCGAACATGACGTGTGCAATATTTCAGCTAGATCGAAGAAAAACTGTGACCTGTATAGCCTAAGTAACAGCAAGTAACAGAAAAAAAACACCCACAAAAAGAATAGAGGTCCGTGCCAAAAGAGCCAAAAGAAGAAATAATCTAACAATAATGCGTTAATAAGCGAGCATTCTTAATGAAGATAGTGAACATATTATTGTGGTGTGTATAACCTACAACCTAGAGTGAAAATAATATCCAACATTTTGCAAGTGATCAGTTGCTTTGCATTTTACTTAATCACTGCACAAATTTCGACATTTAAAAGTAATCGTAAAGTGTCAATAAACTTCAAGGTTTTGCGGATTTCGCGGCAAATTAGTAAAATATTATGTCCATGGTCTTGAAAATGTTTTACTAGAACTGACAAACTGTTCATTAACACTTCTCAACAAGACAAATGATATTGTTCTATAACTACATGCAAACCATGTAGATGTCGTACAAGTATACAAAATGTGGGTTCGTATAGAAAAACAGTGTGACCTTCGTAAGGTCGGTGACAGGCAAAGATGAACCCACTTTAGCATTGCCAGGTATAGGGCGGCCCATGCTAGCGCAGGTTCATCTTTGCCTGTCGCCGACCATAGCACTGACATCAAGAAAAAACTGAAACCCGAACCAAAAGATGTCAAAAGAAGACTCTCGCTTCTATCACTCTAAAGTTTACAAATTAAACATGAAAGGGATGAAGTTAAAAATTAAAATTGAAAAGTAATTTTCGCCCCGTAATAAATTGACGGCAATGACCTTCAGAGTATCATACTAGGAAAACGCTCAGTGTAATGCGTTGGTGAGCGAGCACGGGGACGTGCAAATTCTCGAACCGGAAATGCGTACACAAGCACAGAAAACATATATACCTACATCCATATTGAATTGAAATATGATCACTCAATCAACACAACATATTTTGCTTTTCATTGAAACTTGAAAATAACATCTAACCACCCTGGTAAATATAGCAAATCAGTTACAATTCAATTGGCACTGGAAAACATTCATTTTGATACTTCATTACTGACAGATATTAAAAATGTTAATAAGTTCATACGTTCTTAATTGATTGGGATGAAATTTTGTAAAATAAGAGACAATGTTGGTCTTAATGATCATGCAAAATATGAGTTTGATCTGAATTATCGAAGACCGTTTTCATTTTTCAGCCTATCAGGAGATATTTATTTAAATTTTAACCAATAAATGGATTTCAAAAATATTATGATCTGCAAACAGAGAAGGTTGGTTTTACATGTGTGCAAAATTTCAGATCGATCGGTGACACGGTGCGACCTGTGTATCGGCTATTAGCAGCCAAAAACAAAAACAAAAACAAAAAAACAGAGGTCCGTGCCAAAAGAGCCAAAAGGAGACGCTCGCTTCGCTCGCTCAAAAAAGTCAAGCGCCAAGAAAATTCGAATTGACCTTCTCTCCTCCAAACAACATTTCTTCTCCCACTTCGCGTATGCACGGCATCTGAGAAGACCTATAACTCAGCCCGTCTCCAGCCTCCATCGATCTCGCTGTACCCCACATCGACGCCACTCGTCATTGTCGTGGACGCCGCGACGCCTAACTTTCACAGGATCACGTGACATCTTGGTATTGTCAGTTATGATTTACAGGAGGCGGGGCGAGCAGTCACGCTCCGGCTCAGAATACAAGTTCAGATTCACCAGCAGTTGGGGAAGTCGAAATATCAAATACAAGAGAGACGAGAATAATACAAGATAGAAGTTTAGAAGCGGTGTGGCTTTGGGCTCTCCACAATTATTATTTTACTCGGAATTAGACCGTTTTAGAACGCTCCTTCATAGTTATAATAATTTGATATACGATTGAAAATGAAGAAAATTAAACCATAATAAGAGAAGCTGAGGATCAAACGTAACTATTGCACTTTTGTATATTATTCCGATTTTTGAGATAATCGCAAAGACACGATTCTATTTATTTATAGAAATCCTTATGGAAGTGAAAATCTTGATACGATTATTATACCAATTATATTTTTTGGTCCTGTGCAATTTTTTAACGATAAACAAGTGTTTTTATTTTAACAGAACTTCGAAAAGCGACCGTTAGGCCAGTCAGTTGTTAACTTTAACAGTTGATTATGATTATAATATTTCCGTGGCAACTACCAATGACATTCCTAGATGGACTGTATTGTCATGGCAACAACCAATTACATATCTAGAATGACTGTGTTAGCTTAATTACCGGTTTTGGTAGAGTATTGGAAAATTGGACTTGGGTCAGTTTTTAAAAACTCTGCTAAATTTTAAACAGTTGATTATAACTATTTGACTGACCACTAATGATGTTACTCGAAATATCACTTAGGTCCAGTCTTTCAATAGTCTGCCAAATCAGTAGTTAAGTTTTAAACGGTCATTCGAGGATTGGCATTGAAATCCCAGCTCCATTTTACATTTCTGCACACCTTTCAAATTGCATTTGAATATTAATTCGTTACATCCAAAACACAAGCATTTAGTTTCAAAATATAATTACCAATTCCCATCAAATTGGAATCCAAACATTTGAACTACAAAATTACCTCATAATTTCTAATTTCACTTTACGCTGGCGAATCAAAACATGTAATTTTGTAAATAACATCATGATAAAGGCAATACGCATGGACCTAAACGCATTTTAAACATTAATCCCAACCACATTAATGTGATTAATTAACCACATTAATCACTTTCGCAATAATTTGTGTTGTATTATACAATTTATACCAGCAATTTCGAAATGTAACATGAATTGGCAATGAACATTACTGACGAAACTTACTTAACCCAGTCCCTCATAACAAAGTCTTAACAGATTTTGAAGAGAAAATTAATTTTGAGAAAACCAAAAAATGCTCTAATACGCATTTTACGAACCCTACATTAGGAAACACTGATTTCACTAGAAATATCGATAACCAATATGAATCCTTTTGTCAAATTTATCGTCTTGATGTGGCCTCCTAATTGATATTGACATAAAGTTGGGACATCAGAGATGCTGTCGTGTAGAAGCCTCCAGATGGATCGTTGTCGGTTATTCTATTCTATTGACCCCGGTTAATCAACTATATCTAAACTATTGATTAACCGACACAGTATATCATTTGCTGTTGCCACGGCAATTTTTGTAGTTTTGTAAAACGGGGAATTGTGTCGGTTTTTCATGCTCTTTTAAATCGATTGTTAAGTTTAACAGTTACTTAGTTGTTTTTCTAGGAATGGCATTTATATACACAAAATAACATGTTTAATTTTACGTATACATTGAAGTAGTTAAGTTTAAATGGTTATTCAAAGAATGCCATTGGCTGTTACCAAGGCAATAAAGTTGTAATCAACTCTTACAAATTTGGCAGAGCATTTAAATTTTTATTTTCGGACCCTAAATGTTGCACTGATGATCTTGTATTATGAGTGTATAATTTGTGCTTTCTACTTTGTCTAGGTTGTTTTAAGTTCTTCAAGTTCACAAGCAATTCCAAGTCAATTCTGTTAAGTCGATCAAGTGTGAAGCTATCAACACGAGCACGTTCACATCGGCTGGCAATACGACGCCAGCGTCGGGACGCCGTGTCACGTGACGTTTGTATTGTCATCTCAGATGTGATTTACCGACGCCAGATCCAGCAGAAGGTCCGAGGATGCTGGTTGCCAGACGTGGAGCCGTACACAATGGGGGGGGGGGGGGTGATCATAATTCATGACGAGAGGAAGATGTGTTCACTTAAACAAGGAGATTTCATACTTTTATAGGTGAAGGAGGAGGGGGGTAGGGGGGAAAGGAGGAGTAGGAGGGGGAGGAGGAGGAGGAGAAGGAGGATATTATCATCTTCTTCTTCTTTTTCATCATCATCGCTAGTCAGAGTCTTATATAGAAAGAGATATAATTCAAAAATTTATAAAATGGTGTACTGTAAACAGCTAACCAATGTATACCTCAAATAATTCAACGAACCTTTCCATAAATATCCCAAAGGACACGAGAGTAATTTATGTGTCCGTAGGTGACTATGTATTTAAGTTTTCACCACACATAAATAATTCAGCTGTGCAAAGATGTAGGCATACGCTCATTAATTAAAAGTTTCATAATTTAAAAAATATGAAAATTCACAGTTTAAAATATGTATATTCATATTATAGACTTCAGAAAAGTTCAAATTGATCAGGATTTCTGTTATCTTCTAAGACCAAGTTCAATTCTGAGAGTAGAACTCTTTGCAGAGCTGAATTATTTATACCTAAATGGAAGTGGCGATAGCTGAAGCACATGGACACCCACGGACACATAAATTACCCTCTTGTCCTTTGGGAGCTTACATGGAAATGGTTGTATAAATTATCCGAGACACGGTGGTTAGTTGTTTGGAAAAGATCATATAAGATCATGAATGATCTCTTTCTCATACGCCTTTTCTGTCTCTGTCTACATCCTCTTTAAGATGTAACAAAGCTCGGGAGTTGGAGCTGAAAAAGAGACAGAGAGAGAGAGAGAGAGAGAGAGAGAGAGAGAGAGAGAGAGAGAGAGAGAGAGAGAGAGAGAGAGAGAGAGAGAGAGAGAGAGAGAGAGAGAGAGAGAGAGAGAGAGAGAGAGAGAGAGAGAGAAACATATGTGTGTGCAAGGTGTTCTTCAGATGTGATATATACATTTGATAATTTTGATTGTATTATTTATACGTGACTTTGTAAATATTCACTTTAAATGTGCACTAATCTTGGATAAAACTCTGGTATTCTAATTAAAAACCATATAAAATGGATCGCGTTATTTCGCCGGCTCTTTCGGTCGACTTCCTCAGGTGAGACTGAGGAGACAGCACCAAAACAAACCAACCTAACTACTAGCTTCAAGTGACAAGAGTTAAAATGTCATGAGTTTTCATGATTAGTGTACATTTGAACATTTTCCTGGTTACACACAGGTCCTGGTTTCACTGGTTACAAATTTAACACTTCTCCTCGTTTTGATATAGTCACTTGTTTTGCAACAAACCGTGCATACCGCCGGGATAGTAGAACCAAAACTCACGAACAAGTACTTACAACTTGGGGTAGCGGATTTTTGTTTCATTTACTTTCTAGGACCCCTCAAAAAATATATCAATTATATTTTCATAAACTATTACTACTAGGTAATCGACATAAGAAATATTAAAAATTAATCAACTACAACTCCCAAGCAGTTATTTCATAAAAATGATGATTTAATTTTAAATCACTCTGTTGCATCATTTAGGACCTGTTTTTCAATGCCTTGCTTTGCTATCTTTTAAACAGTCAATTAGAACTATTGCCATGGCAACAATCAATGACAATCCTTGAATGACCGTTTAAAACTTAACAACCGGTTCAGCAGACTATTGAAAGATTAGACTGCAATCGAACCCGATATGGTGTCTGCAATATAATTGCTCGTGTGTCACTTTAACCTCAAAGTCTGCTTCTAATTTGCCGCGTGTTTAAGTTTGTAAAATCATGGAGCGAAAGTGTCTTCTAAATATTCCACCCACAGCCTTCTGCCAGCTGCACAGAGATCCGTCTAGCCCACAGCCTTGTAGTGTCTGGTTCAAACGGTGGCAAATTTTTGCTAATTTGCAATCAAACTGTGCGAAACATCTGGCAATTTGCTCAGCCCAAACACCTCGAAACTTTCATCATATTTTACCCCGAGATAAAACCAGGGGTTTCGGTTTAGCTGAGTTTAAATAAACCATGTAAAGTTTTAAGAGTAAATCACCGGTGATGAATTGCTCGCAATTTATTGATCAAGATTTTTAAGTTTCATAAAAAGTTTAAACAAAGTCGAAAAACTTTGATGAAATAACTTAACGAACGTCTGCCAATCTATTATTTTAATCACGTTGGTACTTGGTACCTATAGTTTGTAATCTTAAATTTTATATGATTTTGTAAAACCCTTGTTTAATTATTTTATTGATTATTGATTCTTAATCTCGATATGAGATCGATCTATTTTTTAACATCTTTAGTTCAACTGATGAGCGAATAACTCTCAAGATCATTGCAATATTCAATGATAATATTTTGCATGGTCAGACTTGTCTTTGGTGCTTTTGAATTTCCAAGTATTTTACTGGAAAGCGCCCTGAATATAATGCAAATTCTCAATAAAAAATATCATCAGGCGCAAGTTAAAAATAAATTTTAATTGATTGAAACTAGGATTAAAACTGCTCTCATGTACAACAATGGAGTTACACAACGGAGATTATACTCGTAAATTTCCTACTTAAATTAACGTATATCCAAGAGCTTAATATTGTGTGGCACTAAAATTATTGTATAGCAGCAATATCAGATCAGCCCTACATTACAATTTGCTCACATTATTCATCCAAGTACACAATCAAACTCTAAAATTGTACGTCTTGATCCCACAACAACGTTATTTCAAAGCTAATTATTTCGTGTACTCGAAACCATAATAAAATTTATGATTCCTAATTGCTCCCTGAAGACCCACCGACTACTGAAATTAAGTTCGAGTGTGTAAGTAGAATGTAGGTAACTCCGACACAACAAACACGCATTGTTCTAGCAAGCTTATAATTGAAGTGGTGCGTTATTGTACAGAGTTCAGTGGGGTATAATTGAAACCTGGAATGTTCTGCTAATCTGTTGGCGTACTTACTGTAATTGTAGAGTAATTACATGTTACATGTTCATTTACGCTTTAAAATCTAATTAAAGGGTTTTCGAATACGATGAATTCATGAACACACAGTTTACAGAGAAGAAAATGAAGGGTGGAGGGAAAGAACGCTATGAGTATATTATTATGAAAAAATGAGTTTAAAGTGGTTCTATTAGTCCACGTAATTGAAGTCAGTGGACCTGATGTATGATTTAGAAATCAATTAAATAAATATTATACAGATATAAATTTTACTTCGTTGATATATTTTATGATATTTAATCAAGAAATTGCTATTAATTTAAAATATTTCATGCAGTACGAAATAAGTACTCAATTTGATTTTCAGCTGTTTCTAATAAAAACAGGCGAAATTAGGCTGTTTTTACAAAGTATCTCTTTATTTAATCCCGTAACACAACATTTGAAAACGGTTAAAATTATCAAAAATATTAGAGCTTTAAAATAAGCTCAACATTTTTAATATGTAGTTTATATTTCAATTACTGCAGATGATTTAAGTTAAGTTTTTACCTCCGCCCATGTTAACTTATGGGAAATTTCAAGATTATTTTTCAAGATATCTCTTAAAATAATCCCGTAACACTTGTTTTTGTTTCCGTATTTGCATTTGTTATTGTTTGAGGTGTATTTCAAGAAAATTTGAATAATTTCTATTTAACAAGGACTTTTGGTGGAAGTACTTTAATGTGTAATCTTGCAGTGATTTATATGAGCTTTCAGAATATACCCTCGGTGTTTAGAAAATATTGCTACAAAGTTTTGAAAAACGCAATTGAAATATCAATTTGTATGGAAGATAGATACAAGTTTCAATTATAAAACTTCTTTTATCTCAGTTTCGTCCGAATGTGACTTATAGCGTTCTTTCTCTGTACCCTTCAAAAAGGATTAGGAATGTTAGGAAACAATTTTTTCAAATCTGTGACCGATTTAATTCTGTAAATCTACTCTCTTGTCTCGTCTCCGGTACAAAAGCACCATTATAAATAAATCAGGTCGCGATCAAAGCGGAAAGTCAGCAATGCAGTTCTTCTCCAGGAGGCCAAGTCTTGAAACTTACGCCTTCAGGACGCAAACGCTCTCGGACGTCATAAAGTCCCATTTACTGTAAGAGTGATCGACATTGAAACATAAAGTCAAGCCATTTATTTGATTGGCATCCAGCAATCTATTGCAAACAATTTATTAACATTAAAATTATAATTACAGATGTTATTCAGTCATTAAACTTTATTCTAAATGAAGCTAAACAGTTAACAGTAGATTTCAAGGTCGTCATTCTTACAGTAAATGGGACTTGTTGACGTCCTAGAGCGTTTGCGTCCTGAAGGCGTAAGTTTCAAGACTTGGCCTCCAGGGAACACTCAACAATCACTGCAGTAATTAAACATTTTCACCAAGTTTTCCGCCGCTGCCGCCTTGATTGTCGCAGGACTTTGTGCAGCCTACAAAATACCCTCATTACACCGACCAGCGTAGCAGAATGGAGTACGCGCACCTAGACATGGGGGGGGGGGGGTATGGCAGAGACTTCTTAAATGAGAGAAAAAATTAATTGTTTTTAAAATTCAAGTTAAATCATTATTTGAGTGGAGGTTGAATTTGATAGAAGTAGATTTTGTTTTCAAATGTTTTTCGCGATGGCCATGCGACGGGATTGTAAAATATTCGATTATTTCATTTGAAATGGAGCATATTTACTGTCAATATATCATTTTTTATTGATGTAATAGATGTAAGAACACACCATGTAACCTCACTTGTATATAAGAGTCCCCCAAATAGCCTCTCCCAAATAGCCAGAAGGAGTAAGATAACAATATTTGAAAGAAAATATTTGTTTTGCACAGTATCATTTTTATGATGAAGAAATAAAAGGAGTTTGGAATGCCAAAAGAAATGTAGACGGCCGGTTTTCATTCTCTCTTCATTTGCATTTTCCAATTTTGAATATTATTTAATTAAATAAGTATAAATCTTTCAACTAATAAGTCAATTGGGACTTAAGCCACGTTTTTTTTCTGCTAAATTTTAAACAGTTTATTAAGACGGTATTGCCATGGTAACAACAAAATAACATTGCTTGAATGACCGTTCAAACTTAGCTACTGGTTTTAGCAGAGTATTGAAAAACTGGCTCTAAATTGGGCTATATTTTGTGCCTTGCAAGTATAATAGTAATTATATAATTGTGTGAGAAATATTCATTGGAGGTATATGAATAATGAAGATAATTCTAATTTATGTTTTAAGTCACGAGCTGCATAAGAAATGCACTTGTGACATAATTTGTAGAGTGTTGTAATTTCAAAGTCTTCCCTAAAACTTAGAAAGACAGATTAACTTCACTATTATGGAAATGTGTGGGAATTCACTTTAGTCCTTGCATTTTAAAGAGTCTTAAAGGAGATGGATGAATTCATTATATTGTTGAAAGGCAAGAATATCAGCAATTCACAATTTATAAATGCTTTTGATTTAGAATCTTCAGAATTAAGCATCCCAAAAACATTTAGAAGACGGAACAGTTTGAATGTCAACTTCAAATTTTGCATGTCATTGGGACAAATATTATAGGTGTTTTGACAATTTTCAAACAAATTGTTAAAAACTTCATTATTTATTATCATTTAAGGCATATTTTATTCTTGTTTAGAAGTATTTTTAAAATGTATTCAAACAAATTTCAAAAAATTATCATTGCTCCTTTGACGCATTTGGTTTTCGTTTATTATATACCAGCAAATTTCACGCTCATTTTAATTCGCATGCAAAACGAATGCTCGCTTATCAATGCGTTACAAAGACCCTTTTCCTCCCACAGCCATCTTTCTTGATGCCCCTGTATTAATGCCACCCTCCACACAACATGTATATTCATAGCTTCATCAGAGCCCGCATTACAATGACTAGAATGCAACGTAGCATTGGTCTTGTTTGTTATCAACTTAACACAGTCTGGCAACACTGTAAGAACACAGTTGCAAGCTTTTGCCAGTTACATATTCATACAAAGCTTTATACAAGCTTCGTTATGGTGTACTACAGAAGAGATGTAGGGTTTTCTATTGTGAAAGAACCAATGGGATGCTGGGATGTTATGAATAATGCAGACTTGATTGTGATTGGTCGAATTATGGCTGGCAATCAGCAATGCAATCTGTTGTGCAGTTGCATGCAAATGCAGTGAACGATTTCGTTAAATGAATAAGTGGAATAATGCAGATGTAATTGGTGACGTCAAGATTCAAAATCAAGACATAAGTTAACTAACTAGGAAAACGCTCTGTGGAACGCGTTGATAAGTGAGTATTCACGTGTGAAAGTTGCTGTATAATAGACTTTGGAAATAGTAGATGACCATCTAACAATATACGGCGGTGTCAAAATCTTTGAAATGTATTTTAATAATTTTGACTAACATTCAAAATAAGCATAAATGTCTGTAAAATGTCAATACATCTTGAAGTTTTTCTCCAATTTGTCTGAAAGTCACAAGATTGTGAAGTGCCTATTATAAAATTGATATGAAAATCTTGCTTAGTTGGTATTCTGTGGAAGATTCTTCTTTCCAAAATATCAGTAAACTAACAGTCCTCCGCATGAGATTAAAATAATACACCTCACGTTTAAATTCTATTTCTTATAAGAAATCCTACTAGTGAAGAAAAGAAGAAAAGCTCACAGAGGAATAACACATCTACGTGTCCATTCACAAAGTTTCAAATCCACTTCAACAATATAACTTGGTTTAAATAATTAGCAATGTGTATTTTCCTCTCTCTTTAGAAGGTTAGTCCATAACACTCTTTGGAATCTTGTTAATGTGAAGGGAAACTCAGTTTCTTGACTCTAAATTGTTTGGAAAATATCAGGAAAATCTCTGTAGTTACTAATTGCCAGGCAAATGAGAGATAGAACCAAGCTTTAAAACAGAATATGCTTTTTTTCAAACTATGTTGTAAATTTACATTGTTGAAAATTAAACATCATACCTATTAAAACACCTTAAGGGTATTTCTGTACCCTTATAACCCTTGGTTTACATATAAACCAAAAAATTAAATATTATGAGAAATGTGGATTTCTACTAGGCGTAAATTTACTCTATTGGACTTTGAGAATTGAAGGATGAATATTTGTACTAATTTAGAGAACGGGAATAAAATCGATATGTATAAAAGATTAATTTCTTGGGATAACAGTTTTTAAGTTGACCAAACACCATACTAGAAGCTCAACCATTCAACACAGGTTCACCGGATTTGAAAATGAACTTTTGGCAACTTGAAACTTGTTAAAACGAATGTGTTAAATATTATTCTCCTCTTCTCCAGAACAAACAGTACCTTTGACAATGACGCTATAAAATCATTGGAGCCTAGAATTCGTTGAATAATGTAAATGTTGAAAATGTAATTTAAACGATACCTACTAATTTGCATCCAGATATAATTACAAAACGTTTAAAACTAAAACTAATTAATTTTCTTTACACTTCTAATCACCGGATTAAACTCTATAATCCAATTCGCTAAAACCATTAAACGATTAAATCGCAACTCCATGTGAATTTCAAATCCGCTTTAAAAACCGTTCTAAACAATCATTATCTGACTCTCGTAAGAAAATAAAACAGCCGCAGGTCCTCGTTTCTCGGACATTCGTTATCTGCAACTCGGTTAAAGTAAACTAAAAAGAGAACTCATTGTCTGTTTGAATTTGCCCGATAAATCTGGCGATCTCAAGGGAGGGGGTGGTCACGTGATTTATTCTTGTCTGCCGGCCTAAGAGCGGGGTAGACAGTGGTAGACCGACAAGGTTGGTAAACGCGGCTCAATTGCTTCTAGATTCAATCTAATTTATGATTGCTCAGGTCAAAGAGAATGCCTTGCTTCAAAGGGAATGAGTAATCCTGTTGAAGGGATTGTAAAACCTCCCGATGACGTTATTGGATTTAATGGACTTCTGAGTTTTGATTAAGGATAGTTTTGTCGAGTGGTTGAAATGTTACTCTTGATTTTTTAATACAATCATGTAAAAAGTAGACAAATTTAAAGAGTAAGTTATTTATTGACGGATTTGTAAAATAATATTCTATTTAAAACTAATGAAGTAATATTGTGTTCACTCTTTTATTCTTCAATATTTTTATTAAGTTATTTTCTGTTTTAATTCGTTAAGGCCCGGAATAACCAAAGTAAAAATTGTGCTGGATTAACTAACTTTTGGATTAAATTCAATTGTTTCACTCATTTTGAGGTATCTGATTGGCTGTGCCGCCAATTTAGTCCAATATTTAGTTAATCCGGCTCAGATTAACTTTGGTTATACCGGCCCTAAGTTAAGTCTTAAAATTAAAAACAAGGTTCGCTGTAATCCAGTTTTTAGAAATATGAAAAAGTGTATTGCCTTCTCTTGAAGATAAAAGATCTCAAAGGCTTTGAAAAGAGAATATGATCAATAATGATGTTGTGATTTCAGCTCTCTAAAATCCCTTAAAATCACTGGAAATTATTTCTGTCTTAGAATTTGACAAATTATACGTAACCTTAAACCAATTCTATCCAACTTTTATCAAGCATCGAACTTGTTCTGAGAGTTTGTAATGCGGTGCCTAATATTCACAGAACTCTCCCTATGCTATTTTGGGATTGTTCCAAATGTATAATTAATAAAATAATGAAAACGCATGCTAACTTTATGGCATTAAAGAGCACAGTTGAGTGAACGATTAAACACGTCGAATTCTGTCGAGTGGAAATCATATTAAATATCATGATCATACTTGAACAATGCGTGATTTAATGAATGACGAACGAGAAACGTAATTATTCGTAGAATTAGTGTTGAAACGTCTAAGTGCCAGCTCGATTGACTTTCACTTTGAAACAAAGCGAAATGAAATGGAATCTTCCATTTGAAAATGGTTTTCAACGCCTCTTTGTTCAGATGAATGAAAGTGTCTCGCTCTACCGGCTTTTAATGGAACTTATTCGAAGCAAAGTGCTCATTTTGATTTCGTATTTCTGTACACACATCATTTTATGTAACAAATGTAACGTCCAATCGTTTTACTCGATGCAAAATTGAAAATACAAACTGTAATCGAAATATCTCACTGGTTCTCATTCTTGTATATAAGTAAGTACATTGAAAATCACGTAAAATAAGAAGGTGAAAAGAAGTTGTCAATAATGTTCCCATGTACACTCAACAAATCATAAAACGGTATTTGAGCGAAACGGATTGGCTGCTGGTCAGGTTCCTTGACAATCAATCCTTGTTATTATCAATGAATTCATGAGCTCACCCACTAGAGTTAGATTGCGAGTTTCATCGGATGATGCCATCAAATCTTATTCAGCCAATCCGTTTCTTTCGAATACCGTTTTATATTTTGTTGGGTGTACATTTTAACGCAATCGTGGTCTATCAACACTCCATCTTCTATTTGTATTATTTGCATGACTGCTTCTGGACAACAATGAATGCTGATTATCGGGAATATCTGGATGCCAGGAGACAGTGAAACAAGCATCCAGGAATTCACTTTCCCGAAGGATAGTACAATAATTAATCAACCAGTAAATCACCAGCTACATCCACCGGGATGAATTCCAGGCGGAAAACTGTTGCTACCTTCTGGATAATGGGAGAAGGGATTGGGAATTTTAAGAATAATTATAATAATTAATAGGTAATGAGATTGAGTGTATTAGTTATTTAGTGGTTTTGTATGTAAGATTTGGCCTAGCACAATGGTTCTCGTATCTGCAGAAAGCAAACCTGTTGAGTAGAAAATTACTACAGTATACTTATCTCTATAATGCGAGAGAAGGAAAAAGGAAGTAAATGAGTAAGTTCCATTTATTATTATATGGGTTTTAGAAGTTTTAAGCTTCAAAAGTTAACTATAAAGTCCAGCTGATTGACTGAGATTTTATGTCTCTAAGTAGACGTTGGATATCTAATCTAAAAATTTTTAAACGAATGAACAACCAATAACTTGAGTATGATTTTATGTAGATCATTATTCCTTCTCACATGGAATAACAGATGGAAGTGAATCATATTTTAAAGTTATCACTTGATTATAAATTAAGTGATCACAGGTTTCTTCACAGACATAATTAATTATAAATTTTCAGTCAAGTCAGGACTTGATGCAGGAAAAGTAGTGTATGCAATAAAATTATTATGCCTCTTTTTATACCAAGTTGTTTCTGCTAATCCAGATTTGATGTACACTCGGCCAAACAAAAATTGATCATTGATCAAATTTGAATTGCTGCTGGTCATGTCCCATACCAATCAAAGCTTGTTATTATCGTTGAAATGTGAGGTCACCTACTAGAGTGAGACAAGGAGATCGCTTGGACTGACTTTGGATGGTGCAATCTAACATTTATCAGTCAATCAAATTTGATCAACGATCAATTTATGTTTGGCCGAGTGTACCTATTATGATTGTTTCATTTTGAAAAAAAAAATTACAAAAACAAATGGTGACTGACTGGAAAATACTTGCTCGCTTCGAAGATATAATATGTACTAAAGCCTGAATTACACGGTTCAAGTTTCCTTGAAGGGGTTGAATTCAACCCTTGATTTCAAGGAAACTTGAAAGAGAATTTAGATGATTTAATGTTTGTTGTTGATTGAAGTTGCGGTGAAATTAACAATTGGTGGAAGTATTTCAAGACTTGAAAGAAAATAGGACATGTTCTAATTAAAAAGGCTGAAGAGATGTCTTGAACACAAGACTTGGAAACGCGTTAAATGCTTCATTGTTTTCATTTAGACGATCCAAGTCTTGAATTCAACCTCCTTGAAAGGGTTGAATTCAAGGAAACTTGAATCGTGTAATTCAGCCTTAATAAATAGATATCAATTTATTAGACTGTGCCTTGGAGGTTTGAAATCCAGGTATGACGATATTCATTACAAAGATGACTTTACAGTGAAACAAGCTTGTGTGGATCATAAACAGCTGGAGGTGAGACTTAATATCTACAGCGAATACCAGCTATCACACTTTGACTGAGAGAGCTTACAATAAGGAGGGAAATCAACTCTCTCTCTCTCTCTCTCTCTCTCTCTCTCTCTCTCTCTCTCTCTCTCTCTCTCTCTCTCTCTCTCTCTCTCTCTCTCTCTCTCTCTCTCTCTCTCTCTCTCTCTCTCTCTCTCTCTCTCTCTCTCTCTCTCTCTCGTGTCAATATTTGAGTAGCAGGATCATTATTCATAAAATTTTCTATATCAAAAATGCATCTTCAATGTTTGACGGTCACGAAACTAACGAAGATCATTGCGAATAAGATGACCCGTTTACCAATGTTTACAAGATCCTGCACAGAAAAAAAATCTCTCGAAACTTTATAATTATCTACACCAAACTTTTCACCAATTTAAAACCCCTATACAGTTTAATTATAAATCTAAATTCCTTGACAAGTTAATCTCAACGAAGACGTAACTTATCTGAACCTCTACTTAGCGTTAAACTTCGGTTAATCTCAAACATCAAGAGGCTGGGAGAAGACGCATTGCCAGCTGTAATTTCTCGCTTCTCCACCCTTGTGGTCATACAGGAGCTAACATTCTTCTAACAATCTGAGAGAACTTTGTTACAGATGGAAACAACACGGAACGGTAGAGGAAGGGTGGCCAATAGCACGGCAAGGTAATTGTGTTCTGATGGTGATGGTTGCATAATGTACAGGGGTTTAGAGTTAAAGGGGTTGAGAAGGAAACTTAGGAGTCTTGACTATCAAGTGTAAATACAAGGAAATTGCTGGAATACCTCGTTAAATGCATGCCGATGATTTGATAGTTGATAGAATATTATAGAAGATAGGCGTCAAGGTGGATACTTTTAGCCGGTAGAAAAGTTTCACTGATGTTTGAGAATCTCAATATAATTTTATCTCCATACCGAAATTTAAAAAAAAGTACAATTGTCAGCAGCTCGTAAAAAGTGATCAATTCATGATACGCTCAAAGCTTCGAGTTTCACCATAAAAATTGTACTTGGGTTCACGAAAAATTACCTGGAGTTACCCGAAAAATTACAAAAAGTAATTTAATTAAAATGTGTATTTTTATTATTTATAATTGTTTGGTATACCTAGATCCCATTTACTCAAATTTGATGACTTCTTCATATTGATGATAACCCAACCAACCTAATAAGCTAATAATTATTCCTCCATTCAACAAATTGACGGTAATTTGTGCTCTAACTTAACCGTTTACCGTCAAATTTTCTGACCGCTTGTATTAGGAAAGCATTTATGAATTCTTAAGAAAAAAAAGTAAAATAACCCAATAATTTACCATTGCATCTTGACGTTTCCTATTTCGTCTTAATTATCGTACAAAAGAAAGAGTAATGGATGGTGTTATACGATGGAGATGATGTCTTAAAGGGTTTGCGTTGTTAACCAGCTTTCTCTGACGTCATCAATCATCATTTGCTGTATCGGTGATGCAATAAGCCGCCGTGACGTCACAATTTCAGAGCCGAGAATTTCCATGAAGAAAATAATAAGAAAAATAGGCAGGGAAAATAGAATGAAAAATTGCCGAGTTTCCTTTTAAATTGCAATACACTCACCAGTGCTTCAGTCTTCGTGTATAGGTCAGATACTCGGACTCGCAAGAGTTGTATGGCAACCCAACCTGCTGATTAAGAATGCGTCCCGATAGCTTAATGGTTAAAGCATAGGGCCGGAAACCCGAAGGATCTGGGTTCGATTCCCAGTCGGGGTGCGCGTTTTTATTTCGCAGGTTACCTCCAAAACACTCACCATGTCTCTTCTCAGAAAACTCATAACATTTTTGTGTCTAAATATAGCAAAAGAGGCAATATGAATACCCTGAGCGGATAACATCATTTCACATTCTATTCGACTTCGATTTGAATGCAATTATTATCGTCTTGAGTAGCCTAAATTTAGATCACATTCAATATAAGATGAACGTTTTTTTAGTCAAAGTACCTTGTTCGTGTAGCGTTATTTATTTACTGTGAACACATGGAAAAGTGAGAAAATCTTATTTTCAATTTGAAATAATCTTCAATATGTACCTAAACATGAACGTCAAGTCAATGAACTCTTGCCCATTTTTTAAACAAAATACCTACTTCGCACTCTCTCAGTTTTAATATATTATTTCAAATCAACAAACATTACACTGTAAAATGTCAGTTGTCTCCCTTGGCTTCAAAATAATGTATTATTATCTCAAATAACATCTCAAATAACATCTCAAATAACATGTCTTGTACTTATTTATAGAAAAGACATGATATATTTTAGGATCAAGTTATCAAGTCTTAATTGAGCTAACGAACTCTTCTACAAAATGTATTCTTGTTTTATGTTGAATAATGAATGGTAGGCTGCATAGATATGTGAAGAAGCATAATTATTGTATGTGATAATTTTTACAAAATTACTGATCTCATAATTAGAAATGTGATTGGATGAAGGTAGAACTACTGGTTTATGAGCTCACTTCAAGAATAATTTAAATGGCCATCGGACCATGTACAGAAATGTAAAATTAAAAAAAAATGTAGTTAAGAATTTTACCTCAAGTATGAAACTAATTATCCATTGACACATATTGATGTTAATAAACATGTTATTACAAGGACTATCATGATGATGATAGTATGATCAAAAAGGTAGATCGAACCTGGTCCTCTCATAGTCAGAACTAAGTTCATGTGCTGCGACTGCCGACTAATAATCCACTTTAAAGTTAAGCCTGTTTTTTTTTAATAAACGCCAAGAAAATAAAAAGGAATTTTCGTCGTCCACGCATTGTGAGCCTCAAGAAACGTTCTTTTTCTTCTTGCATGCTATCAACTTAACTTACAAATTACAACTAAATTTCACTCCTTATTTTCATACTATAAAAAGAAGGGAACATTTGTAATTTCATCTAGATACGGGGAAGTTTCTTATGAGAAGTATTTGCTCCAGGCTAACAAACTTTTAGCCGGAAAATGTTCAAAGGAAAAATACAACTTTGACTTGCGATCTTTTTTATTACATTCTTTGGATAATTATTTCTTCACTAAAGACAATTAAAATCGCCTAATCCTTCATATTCATAAAATAATTTTATTGTAAGGAGAAAATTAAATACTAAATTACAACATTGGTATTTGAAGTTTAGGAAAATCACAAATGTATACTAATATTTTCGATTTTGATAAAATAGGTCAGGATAAAACAAAGAGAAATATAATTATCAGCTTTTTCAGAAAGCAATACTAAATTATAATTACTTTCTTGTTTAATTACCTCCATCCACTTTTTAATCAAATGTGATATTCTTTTAATAAAATAGATCAGATAAAACAGAGAAAAGCCAGCCATCAACTATCATTTTTTCAGAATGCTAATTAATTCCATGTTTAATGGTCTCATCCATTTATTAATAACATTTTGTTATTCTTTTTATAAAGTACATAAGGATAAAACAGAGAGAAATACAATACTATATAACTATATCAATCAATTATTCAGAAAGCTTATTAATTCCTGGTTCATTGGCCTCCATCAATTTGTATAAAATTAGATTTTCTATTTTTAGTCCATATCAGTATCACACAATACAATTCAAATTTGACAATTTCAATCATTAGCCAATAGGATTTAAGTGTTTCACTCAAAACGGAATTTCATTGGCTGGAAATTGAAATTGCCAATTTGAATTGTATACTAATATTAGAATATTAGAAATAACATGGACTTTATACAATGAACTTTTCTACATCCAAACTCTCCACTTAAATCACAATAATCCTGGATTGTGTCACCAAATCCTTTTAATCCTGAATTGTTTTAATCCTGTTAATCCTGATTCCTCAACGTTCCATTTCACAGTCATTAGTCTCGTAAAAAAAACTAATCACAAAAAGTATAATTAAAACTCCAGTTTCGCTTTGCACAAATTATCAAAGAACTCGCGAAGTTCCGCCACTATAATTCTAACACGTGTCACAGTTTAATTCCTGTCGCAGCAATAACTTCCAACCAGCGGCGAAGAGATAACCACACATAAACTATGGAAATTAATCTAAACCAAGGAGAAAATCATAGCGAAAAACAATTCAACATCGCGTAGAGAAGACAAAACTGACTGAAAACTTTCAGCGTCTCCATTCGTATTCATGGTTCTATTATCTTAGCGTAATAATAGCTGGTGAAGAAACTTATCCAAGTTAAAGGAGAATTTATATGGAACATAAATTCAATTATTGTTCGGTTCAATTCCAGTCTCGTATTTCAAATGTTCTTTGGTGGTTACTTTTCGGGTGACGATTGAAATGTTTGAATTTAGATATCTGGATTAATGCGCAGTCATCTATAAATTGATTTAGTTATGATAAAGCCATCTGATAAGTATAAATTCGCTTAGGTGAATAGTTTACCTTCAAGTTAATAGTGATCCTATTAGATATATTATGTATAGTGATAATGTGCGTTACACCTTTGTGGTAGCTTAAAAAAACATTTTATTGTGTTTTATAAAAGGTATTTGTTAACCAATAAAGTATTTTGTTAAATGTACAGAACAATGTTTTATATCCTAAAATGTATACATTAACAAAAGTATACAGATGGATGAATTCTTCCAGTGCTCTTTAAATTAAATGTTGTTCAAATACCTATGTTTTATCGACAGCTTACAAACTATTCTTCTAATGTTGTATCCAAGTATTTTATAGTGAAACGTAAGGCCAACAAATAAATAAAAAAGTGATTTATTGTAAGTTCTATTTAATTTAGGAGGTGCCAAATTAAGGTTTCGGAATAGCACACAGAATGTATCTGCTAAAATAATAATACTTTGAATCAAAATTCAAAATTTTCTTAAATTGTCTAAAAGAAGATTTTCTGATACAAAACCACATCTACATCCTAAAATCTAAACAAATCTTCAAAACCTTTTTAAAATCTACATCATTATAGATAACATTCTCTAAATTGTGAGCAAAACGAAAGGAAATACAAAATATTAAAACTCCCATTTTGACCAGTTTACTCTGCTTCTTTATGGCTGAGGCAACACTAACCATCTGTGACAACCACCAAATACATCTCACCTCGGCATGAAAGTTGATCTTGTCACAGCATCTCGCTGATTTGTTTCGGAGTCGTGTGTGAGATCTAAGAGGAAATGCAAGATCTATCTCTGAATGTTTGCCCGAGGGAAGAAAACCATCACAATGTGATCAGTCACTCTTGCACTCCAGTTGCATTTTCAACGAGCAGATGACAACATCCACGCTGGTCGTTTTCTTAAACATCTTGCTTGCTATGCATAGACATTCTAATTTACATTATAATACTCATTATTGAGCAAGCGTAGCGAGCGTCACCACGGTACTCTTATGACACTTTCTCTGTGTGTATTTTTTTTTTTTTTTTTTTTTTTTTTGTCCGCACAGCCCAGGTTAAACCGCAAATTCAATCGATCTGAAACTTTGCACATATGCTAACGTAATCTATGCGGTCCCTGGGATCGTTTTTGAACGGGCTCCTGTGATTGGTTCAAGTTTTAAAAAAATATCTTTCGATTGGTTGCTCTGCTCAATTTGAAATTTAGCAAAGTCATTGCAACCAACATTTTACCCAATCATAAAAAGTTTCAGCAAAATTCTCCTATTGGTTTAAATTTGAAACCATTTTTCCTGTGATTTTTGAAATTTAAACTAGAACCGATTGACCGACCAACTAAAAACTTTGCATAGTCATTGGTACCAACATTTAAGATATTTTTGCCAATTTCCAGTCTAATCTGTCGTTATTTTCAAAAGTTTTTGTAATTCTAGGGACATTTTGCGTGTTGGCTGTCAAATTCACGGCGACTTTGAATCTTCAGTTCAAGGCAAGGTAGTTAGAGCAGAAAGTTTCAAACGAAATGAAACTAATAATGACCGTTCAACAGATTGATCTGATATTGTGTACACACTAATATCATACTAGGAAAACGCTCTGTGTGACGCGTTGATGAGCGAGCACGGATACACGCAACACCTCGAACCGAAATTATGTCAATCGAAAATGGCATTAAAAGCCAATAATTCTTAAATTTCGTCACAGACTTATATAAATATCTCCAAAATCTCCAAAAATATTGGTCCCAATAACCTTGCTAAGTTTTAAGTTGATCGATTAAACCTTTATGATTGAACGGTTCCTTGTTAATTTTCAAAAATCACAGGATCTCGTTCAAAAAATATACCTGGGACCACTCATATGATATGATATTAGTGTGTACACAATACCATAAAAAAACACTCCGTGTAAAAATACCAGCCAAGTCTCTTCAACTATAAAAAAATAGAATAAATCTAAAAATTCAGCACTGAAAAGTAGTGATATCAAAAAATGAGCCAAGTCAAAACTTAATTTTAAAAACCAAAATATACTTGGCGCATCGTGTATATAGTATAGAAGCATATGCCAAAAATCAAATGTACCTACCTAAATATATATATAATATACCTATAATGCCCTTAAAAACGATGCGCCAAGTATATTTTGGTTTTTAAAATTAAGTTTTGACTTGTCTCATTTTTTGATATCACTACTTTTCAGTGCTGAATTTTTAGATTTATTCTATTTTTTTTATAGTTGAAGAGACTTGGCTGGTATTTTTACACGGAGTGTTTTTTTATGGGGATATCACTTATTTTTTTAGTTTATTTATACAACTTGTAACACACATTGGAGCAACAATGACTAAATACTTTTAAAAAATACGCCATTTCCGAATTGGTTAATACGAAAAATTGTGTTTGGTGCTCAATATACCTAAGCTTAAAGTGATATTCCATGAAGAATTGCGAAAGCTTCGTTCCAACCAGTCCAGCCGTTTTCGAGATATGGTATCACTTCCGGTTTTCAAAATGGCGACTGAAATAACTGCCACCTAGAATTTATTTCTATAAATGTTATGTATCATTATAAGCCTTCTGAATATGTAGTTATTGTAGTAAGAGGTCATTAAAATCTAGATCTTCATTTTCATGACGTCATTTCCGGTTTCGGTAATAGTACATCTCTACTTTAACTATTGATATTCCATATAGACGACCGTCTGAATCATTTGGCGCTAGTTTCATTCCGATCGGTTTAGCTGTTTTCGAGATATGACGTCACTTCCGGTTTCAAAATGGCGACTACCGGTTGGTTTTATAAAAAGGCACCTCAGACGCCAAAAGTGCACATGTGGTAAAAATTTCAGATCGATCGGCTAAGCTGTTTAGGTTGTGGCGGTGATTGCGGTATTTCCTGACCCTCTGAATCATCTAAAGAAGATGAAAGTGATGTAATTTCACTATTTTCACGACCCTCTAGCTCGCAAATGGTATAGCCTATTTTTCCCAAATTTGGTATATGTGGTGGGGTGGGCCATAGCTCAAAATTAAGATATTTCACAACAATGTGAGATTTTCCAATTTTATGATCCAGTAGGCCGAAAATGCCATGTTGTTGCTTACAGTAAAAGTAGTTGGTCTGCTCCTCATTTTATTAGGCATTTACGGTATGTTGAGTGAGTGTGATTGAGCGAGCGTAGCGAGCGTCATCACGGTTCTCTTATGGCACTTTCTCTGTGTGTTTTTTTTTTTTTTTGTTTTTTTTTTTGTTTTTTTGTTTTGTTTTTTTGTTGTTTTTTTTGCCTGCACTGCCCAGGTCAAACCACACAACCAATCGATCTGAAATTTTGTACACATACTAACGTAATCTATGCGATCCCTGGGATCTTTTCTGAACGGTATCCTGTGATTGGTTCAAATTTTATAAAAATTATCTTTCGATTGGTTGGTTTGATCAATTTGAAATTTAGCAAAGTCATTGCAACCAACATTGTACCCAATCAAAAAAAATTTCAGCCAAATCCTCCAATTGGTTCAAATTTAAAACCATTTTTCCTGTGATTTTTTGAAATTTAAACTGGAATCGATTGACCGACCAGCTAAAAACTTCGCATGGTCATTGGTACCAACATTTAAAGTATTTTTGCCAATTTTCACTCTAATCTGTCGTTATTTTCAAAAGTTTTTGTCATTTTAGGGACATTTTGCGTGTTGGCTGTCAAATTCACGGCGACTTCGAATCTACAGTTCAAGGCAAGGTAGTTAGAGCAGAAAGTTTTAAACGATATGAAACTTATAATGACCGTTCAACAGATTGATCTGATATTGTGTACACACACTACATATCATATCATATGGGTGGTCCCAGGTATATTTTTTGAACGAGATCCTGTGATTTTTGAAAATTAACAAGGAACCGTTCAATCATAAAGGTTTAATCGATCAACTTAAAACTTAGCAAGGATTGGCACCAATATTTTTGGAGATTTTGGAGATTTTTATACAAGTATGTGACGAAACTAAAGAATTAATGGCTTTTAATGACATTCGATAGACATAATTTCGGTTCGAGGTGTTGCGTGTATCCGAATATCTGTCAGTAATGAAGTATCGAAATGAATGTTTTCCAGTGCCAATTGAAAATTGATTCTGATTTGCTTTATGAACCAGGTGCTTAGATGCTATTTTAAAGTTTCGATGAAAAGCATACACTTTTAAGTTGATATCATAATCAATTCAATATGGATGTATATGTTTTCTGTGCGTTGTGTACGCATTTCCGGTTCGAGAATTTGCACGTACCCGTGCTCGCTCATCAACGCGTTACACTGAGCGTTTTCCTAGTGTACAGTACGACTTGGCTGGGTGGAGCGACCGCTCCACTAGATCAGATCAATCTGTTGAACAGTCATTATTAGTTTCATTTCGTTTGAAACTTTCTGCTCTAACTACCTTGCCTTGAACTGAAGATTCGAAGTCGCCGTGAATTTGACAGCCAACACGCAAAATGTCCCTAGAATTACAAAAACTTTTGAAAATAACGTCAGATTAGACTGGAAATTGGCAAAAATATCTTAAATGTTGGTACCAATGACCATGCAAAGTTTTTAGTTGGTCGGTCAATCGGTTCTAGTTTAAATTTCAAAAATCACAGGAAAAATGGTTTCAAATTTAAGCCAATGGGAGAATTTTGCTGAAACTTTTTATGATTGGGTAAAATGTTGGTTGCAATGACTTTGCTAAATTTTAAATTGAGCAGAGCAACCAATCGAAAGATATTTTTTTTAAAACTTGAACCAATCACAGGAGCCCGTTCAAAAACGATCCCAGGGACCGCATAGATTATGTTAGCATATGTGCAAAGTTTCAGATCGATTGAATTTGCGGTTTAACCTGGGCTGTGCGGACAAAAAACAAAAAAACAAAAAAACAAAAAAACAAAAAAACACACAGAGAAAGTGCCATAAGAGTACCGTGGTGACGCTCGCTACGCTCGCTCAATCATATGAGTGGTCCCAGGTATATTTTTTTGAACGAGATCCTGTGATTTTTGAAAATAACAAGGAACCGTTCAATCATAAAGGTTTAATCGATCAACTTAAAACTTAGCAAGGTTATTGGGACCAATATTTTTGGAGATTTTGGAGATATTTATATAAGTCTGTGACGAAATTTAAGAATTATTGGCTTTTAATGCCATTTTCGATTGACATAATTTCGGTTCGAGGTGTTGCGTGTATCCGTGCTCGCTCATCAACGCGTCACACTGAGCGTTTTCCTAGTAGAAGAACAAGAAATAGCTGTGCATTTTCTTTGAAATGCATGATGATGGAAAATTAGTCTTTACTGCAAACGCGCAAATGTCAGAAATTAACTTGAAATAATACCTTGTAATGTTTTATTCATTTGTTTTTTTCAAGAAATTCATTTAGAAACTAAGAAAAATTAGTATTTCACTCGATTCTTGCTGTTAGTATTGATTTTGATTTTATTCATTCTCAACGTTGAGTTTGATAAAGTGAACTTTACCTTCGATTAACTACTCACACATTTCCCAGCACAAAGCAGAAGCGGACTTTTTCAAAAATTAATTAAAACGTTAATCCTCAGTGGTCGAGCGACCTAATTTGCGAACTTTCAAGAATAAAGGCTGTTTGAAACATACGTTGTTAGTTAATTAGCTTGCCGCAGTTTTACCTCACGTGCGGTGAACGCAGTTTCAGTGAAACTAGAGTAAATATCTTGGGAAAAGCTTTAAAACCGCGTTAATAAACTAGCCTGTGTGCGGTGTATGCAAATAATACTTTGCTCTATGAGTTGATGAGGTATGTAGACGGTAGATATGTAAGTGGTAAAGAAGTGTTAATTTAATATGCTTTAAAGATTCGGCATGTAACTTTATAAAATCTTAATTGTCCCACTTATTTGGCTCAAAATTATAAAAATTTTATGTATCCATGTGGAAAAATGAATTTTTAATTTCTCAATTAATCGGAAAATTCTACTAGAAGTTAGTAAAACGTATGTAAATTCATTTCTGAAATTTTCAGCGTGATCTGAGAAGAAGCGTTATGACCTGTACTGGAGCTAGAAATGGAAAATGATTCGCAGATAACGATGCCAAAAAAGGCTAGCAAAGAGATCAATGAAAATAATCCAATCAATGAAAATGAGCGATTTCATTGCTTGGAAATAACTAATTGAACCCAGTAAAGAAAAGCTGCAGGATGAAAAGAAAGTATAATGATTCGTGTAGATTGACTTCATATATTTAATGATCCAGAAACTTCTACTGATGCTGCAAGAAATAATGATATCATCTTGAGAGAGGACAGGCAATGGGTGACATCATATATGAACAAAGTAGCAAAATTAAATGAGTTACTGCAGATGTATAGCTTCTGAGAATCGAAGGAGATTATAAGGGGGGAAAAAATAGGATTGAAATCAATTTGAGACTCGGAAATAATTGTTATAGGAAATTCGAAATCGAGAATAGGCAAAACTGATTCTGTCCGCTAATAGGAAATATGCCTGGTTTTTCCGTGTGGAAATGGCGTGGTTGAGCAAAACCTCTTAAATATTAAATTAAATATTTGGGCACCAAATATTTGGGCATTTAGTTTGTCCTCTAAACTTTATATATGCGTATTAAAATGATAGATGAGCTTTATAGATAAAACCTATCCTAGGGAAATTGCTATTTTAAAATATATCTGCTTTTAAATCATAGCTTCATAAACCTGTGAGAGCATAAAACATTGCAAGGAGACCGTATTTTAGCTAAAATTTCGTGCTTTCAACATTATTAAGACAGCAAAGAGATAGTTTCAGTTAAGCTTTAATAAAATAAACTCTTTTAACAAAAAATAATAATTTCAGATAAATATTAAATTGTTTTGTTTTACATTTTTTAACTATTCGAAAATATGACCAAAAATTACATTTTATCTTGAGTTTATCTCAAAGTTTTAAACAGTTGATTTATCTTTACACACTGATTTTTAGTTGAAAAGTTCCAATAGATCTTCAGATCGTCTGAAATTAATACCTCTAGGGTTCTGTCTCGTTCGAAAACCAACACAACTCTTGTCTCGTTGTGCTCTCTTCCATCACGTGACAAATCCTATGACGTCATCCGTGTCCAATGAATGAAGAGATTAAAACCAAGGGATTTATTTCCACGCAGCAGCCAAGGAAAGTTTTAAGTGGTTGTCTTAACGACCCCATCTGACATGGGGGTTCTGAACGAGGAAAGGAAGAGTTGTTTACGCCGAGGGTAGTTTGAAAATGCATGATTATCGTACTCGGTTTTATATAAAGAAAATGGTCGACGAAATGAAGATGAAGTATTCGAAGCTGCATTCAGGTTTTAGAATTCCAGAAGAACTGGAAGCTTTTAGAAGTAATTTGAATTTTCTCATGAAAATTGGTGTTGTATTGAAGATGAAGGTAAACAATGAACTGAGACAGCTAAAATTTGTTTTAGTATAATGTGTGTGCCGGATTTGGTTGGTAATGGATTTTTTTTCGAAGATTCATGGATTTACTGACGAAAAGAGAATACCAGGGATTCGAAATTTGGTTTCCTTTTTTCAGCACATTTTTATTTAAATATTTTTGTATGACATTACTGACTAGTTTTTTTTCTGGAGGATAAAACCTATAAAATAACTAATTTGTAGTACAGTTTTATTTCCTGGTTTCATCTTATGATATCCATTTAACATTTTCCTCTGTACCGACATAAAATTATAAAATTTTAGCTGTCTAAACAGTATATCAGAAACATCTGAAAACTCTTACAACCCTTAAACAAGTATAGTAATAAATTATTTGTTCAGATATTAGCATGTTTTCTAAATCTTATATATTCCTCTCTCCTTGCTCCTTTTACAAGAAATCGTGTGCTCTCATTTAATATCAAAGTTTATATGAATATAATCAGAATGCGATGTTCCAAAAGCATCTAAGTAAGTGTTTACAATAGGAAGCTGTGTTCGAAATTGCTTCTCTATAAAAGAATATCTCCATAATCTATTTAGTTTGTCGAGTTTATTCGGCAAAGAACGTGCTAACTATGTTGTACTGCCACTTATCTAGTAGGTAAACAGCTGATGGTGCATTGTAAAGTGAATTCCTAATAGCGTGGTGACTTTATTGCATACTCACAGACAGTATGAGAGTGGTGTAGACTAAAATAAACAACCAATGTGACGTTTAGGAATGTTTAATGATTAGACTTCATTCCTGTTGCTTATCTGATGGGTATTATCAAGTGTTCGTAAAGTAAAATCAAAATGCATTCGTGCTGTTTAGTTTATTTGTCTACTACAAAGAATCTGCGTTTTAATACATTGTGTAATTACTTAGTAGTTTTTGTCGATTTTTATGTTACACCAAACGTCTGTTTTTGTTCCATGTAACATGAATAAATTATGAAGAAACTGTGTGCTACTTCCACCTTTTACATATTATAATCTTCCTAGCGTTAATTCCTTCATTTATATTCAGAATAAGTCATGCATTAAGCACTTGATGTTAATATTAACTATTTTCGCTGAGCAAATTGAGCTTTTATTTGAAAAATAATGTGTAAAGACATTATTTTTTATTATCATATGGCGACAGCGTAAAATGTTTGAAGTAAGGGGTTTTTTAATCGATTTTTATCAATATCTTTTACCAATGTAATTTTTAACAAAATAAGGCTTTGTAGGTACGCATATTCAGAACAGTTCAATGAAAACAATTCCATAGCTTGTAATGGTAAACATCTGTTGGACAAAATAAAACTAATAACTTATTCCAAACTATGAAATTATTTTCATTGAACTGTTCTGAATACTCGTACAAAGCCCTATTTTTTTAACAATTACACTGGTAAAAGATATTGATAAAAATCGATTAAAAACTCTTCAAGGCCACGCTCACTACTCAGCTTTTCTAAAAAAACTGCACTTGTATTTCCTGTGCAGTTTATGAAAAGGTTGCATAATATTTTCATTCTTTAAAACTTTAAAAGCGGTGAATATAAATTATATAATATGTTGTCATATGACATCTGTAATGCGATAGAAGGAAGTAGAATCCACACAAAAGGCTCCATTTCTCACGAGTTCGTGTTTTGCTGCTTTTTGTAAAGATATCAAAAATTATGGAGCCTTTCTTGTATATTATGTTCTTCTTCTCTTGTTACAGCCCGTAACATTGTTTGTGGTCGTCACAAAGTTTGTTTTGAACATTTCTTCTTGAAGTCGTGAAATAATTACCAACAAGTCTCGCCTCAAATGTGTGTTTTCCATTTCACGGTTGCTCGACTCTTATTCACATTTTTCTTCGTCTCGTCTCTGGGTGTACTTAAATGTTCGCCGACTCAACTCTAATTGTGACAAATTAATTACTTCACTCTGACGAATTTGTCTACTTAATTCAGTCAACTTCGTCTCACCTACTTTGCTTGGAAATGTGAGGGAGGATTTGTAATTTCCTCTCAGTCTGTGTCTCAATCTCTTTAGCGACACTGACAGAGCTTTTAACCAGTTTTCATGTTGAATGATGCGCAGTTTTCTACAGATTAGCTGTAATCGCTTACGATGCTGTTTTAAGATTGTGATACTGAAATGTATTTTGGAGACTTCTAAAGCGGTGGCAGTTTCCATTTGACATTAAAACTCTACAATATGTTTTATCTGCTTTATTTTACATAGTGTCTGCAAGAAATTCTATTAAATTTTGTTGGATTTACAAAACATAGGAAAAACATACCTGTTATGTTTTGTAGATACGATTGATTTTCTAGACCAAATCAGTTTGATGGCATGTGTAAAACCTTTAAAAATAATTACAAAAGTAATGATTACTATATTCGAGCATTATTACTTCTACATATTAGCAACACACATTTAAATACGTTTCTAACAATATTTATGACTTTTTATAATGACCACTTGCGAGAAAGACAAATTGTGCTGAAAAGGGAATAAAAAAGGTTGAAGTATGGAATGTTGAGGTGATGGCATATAAGCTATAAATCTACCCCCGGTTAGTTAGCTTTTAACTGTGGAAAACCATGAATTAAAACTCATGCAAGAAGTTTGACCACGGGAATCGAACTTATCCAGAACTCTACATCCTAAAGTTCATATGAACAAAGCTTTTCACAAATTATCTCCTCTGTAATATCTTTTTCCATCTTCAAACCTTTTATCTCTCAATCTTCGAAGCTTCGTCGAAGTCAAAGTCCTAGTTTAGCTCAAATAAGTTTCTCCAATCAGGCAAGTCTTGTTGTAGGATCTTCTGGAAATACGGTGTACTGAAACTTTTAGAAAATAATTCCCTCGAAAGAATAAGTTGCAGTGAGGCTGAGGCCCCGACTGAGGGATTTGGATCCATTCAATCTTAAAGTTATCTCATCTCCGCCTGATGCTGCTGCTTTACTCTCCGCTACCTCGCTGGAGCTTATTTTACCTGGATGATGAGAGGAAAACACCACGAGTGGCGGATAACGCTGTTTGTAGCACAACGCGTTTATAAAAGAGCAAGTGATGTTGAAAGTGAAGCTATTGCTTTGTCAGAGTTAATAATATGCAGGAATGTACTTAGAATTATAGAATCTTGCTTCAATTTAACAATTTCTTATTATAATAACGCTGTAAATATCTAACGTCAAATGCCATTTTAAATTTATATCGAATGTAAAAGGTATCAAATGTTAAGGTAATGTCAGCTAGGTACATTTGGGTTGGAACGCGAAATCTTTATTTTCTCATAAAGCATTTCAGACTCCCGAAAAAAGTTTGGTAGCCTGAAGATATTTTTGTATTTAGACCATCAATTTTCCAACCAAGTTAAGAGTTTTTTGTCCGCTGGGATCTGTTTTTATAATATATTGTGTAAACACAAAACTACTTCAGTGTTCGAAAACAAATTGAAGAATATTTTAATGGTGAACAAAATTAGCAGAAAAAATCTAGAAGAGAAGCACAGCTCACGAGCTCCATGGTTTATAAAAAAATTATTTAAAAACATTATCTACTGATAAATAGTGGATCTGACTTCTGAATTATACATCAACTTGTCAGTAATTCCAAATCTGATAATAACAGTTCAAATGCATGCACGTTTTATATGAAGTTCATAGAATATTGCTTTAGTGTCATCATGTTGAGCTAATTGCAAATTTAGCAAAATATTATTATTGGAATAATGATTGATTACATAAAATTAATGCAAACCCTGAGCTAAACTTTTTTGCTGTCTCGTTGAGCAAAATCTGTCGGTCGTATTTCACTTGATATTTTCACATGATATTGATTGAGAGTAGACATACGCTAAGTATAAAGCTTCTCTCAAATCCTATCTGAAACTTAACGAAGTCTTAAACAGCTCCTTAAGGAGTTTAACAACTGACTAAGCCGATGCGATTACGTAGAAGATGTCTCTAGCCCGTGTATAATAAGATTACTCAGTAACTAACGCAACAGCAGGGCTCTGCTGGAAGAGCTGCTACACATGATGTAAAGTATAAGATACAAGTAGGAGGCTGAAAGCAAATCGGGAAGATCGCTTTCAGTGATAAACTCTGGACCTCAGAGGTACACGGCCGGAAGTCCATTTTCTCGATTTTGTGTTGCACTTTTTTGGAATGATGTCATCAAACTCTATCCTGATGTCAACAAATACAGTTACATTGAAGTATTCTCTTACAAATGACTCATGTCACTATTCCAAATATGATTGGAAAAGCCAGAATAACTGGTTTATGAGATCATTTCAAGAATCTTTGAAATCGACATTCGGCCGTCTACATCAGAGATAAAGAACTGCAAACAGAAACTTTAAACAAACCCTCTCAAAATACATAATTTCTCACCAGTTGTTTGGGCAGGCATCAATTTGTATCAGTTACTTCGAATGTACCATTGGAAATTACGACCATTAACGCATATTAAATACACATGTTAATTAATAAGCTCGTAACTGTATCTTGAAACATTTTGTATAGAATTAATTCCTGTTTGTGGTTTAAAGACGAGTTCAAAATTTAGAAAGTGTTTTAGTGAAAATGCATAAACAACCTGAGGGCTGTAATAAGTTAACCTTTTTGTTCATAAACAAACCCAACTTACTAAAAACATGAATAATAAACATTTTGGAATACATAATTTCATTTGCAATTTGTTCAATTTGCACAATTACATTCTGTATGCGTGTATTTCCTTACCACATTATTTAAAATAACATTTTGTAATACGAGTACAAATAAATATATACATAAATAAGTATAACAATAACAAAATGGTGGAAAGACAGAATGCTTCTAAAAGTCTTATCACTTGAAACTGAAACTTGTCTCTCTACCACAAAGCCTGTAATAAAGACAAGAATGACCCATCCCGTCAGCAGCACAATACTCGCGCAAACACAAAGCTATTGCAACCGCCTCGGACTGCTTATTTAACATTAATCTTGCATCCTTATTAGTCCGCCACATCCCAGCATGGGTCTATCTCTCTCCACAGCATCCATCAACAGGATCCCGCTTGAAGGCACAACAATAGGAGGGTAATGATAATGATGTGGGTCACTCGTGATGATTCCGATGATTATAGCACACGGTCGGCAGTTAATTAGGTTATTCATTAATTAATTGATAAACTGAAGCTCAGGGGGGCTCGGTTTGTCAGCCTAATTGTTGATGTGCATTAGTACTGTTGTACTACGCTATTGTTTCAACTTATTTTGTCGTTTATTTTTCTTTATTTTCTTGTTTGAACATTTGTTTTGTTTATTATTACGATATTGAACTGAAATCTATATTTAATCAACTATATTTATTGAGTAAACTAAACCCCAAGAAAGTTTTCTCAAGTATTGCTTTTATCTCTACAACGAATATTGCATTTTAAATAAAACTAACATTATATTAATTATTTTTGGGACCAATTATATTACTACCTACAATTACAAATTAATAGGATTATATTAATACAATTTTAAAATCTCAGTTTTATATATTAATTTCTCAACTACTTGGAAATAACGTATAAATAGATTTCACCATCCATCCTTACCCACTAATCACAATTAGCGCCCAATTAGCGTCATAATCATTATTCAGACGCTATTAGCCCAGTTGCAAACAGTTTTACGTTAAATACTCAATTAAAATAAAACTAAACAATTCAATAGCACTTTTTAACACCATAAACTCTTAATTTCTCTTGGGATTTTCCTTGATAATATCTTATTCAGTCCATAATTAACGATAACACTAATTCAAGATTCCACAGGATATAAATCCACCCCTGTTCTTGCAGCTGAAGTATTTTATCCTTTCCGTGTGACTTCTTATTTTCTCCGAATGCATTGAATCGGAATGAATTCCCCGTGGAAAGGTTCGACTAATGTTTTATGAAACTCAATTGACCGGAGTGGAGCAATGCGTTGTGCCAGGACAGAATCCTGCATGAATAATTAGTTTTTGCAGCGTTTCAAAACCGATAAATCAGCAGAGAAATACGAGTAGGTTTTGTTCAAGCTTTTCAATAGTTGAAGTGCTGGGAAATAGAGGAAAAGTCCCGCTTTCAATTAAATCTTTGTTAAATCTGAATAATGTTGATATATTTTCATTACGGAGATCAGTTTTTAAGCCGCCATATTTGTTTTTTACGTTCCTTTTGAAACGTATTCAAAAGACATTTCTGTATTGGTCCTTAATTTCTTTCGAAGGACTACTACTTGGCCAAGTAAAAAAGGTATTTGAAAGAAACGGATTGGCTGAAAAAGTTTTGATGGCATCATTCGATGAAGTCTGTGCTAACGCATCATGTAACTCTAGTATGTGAGCTCTGATTTCATTAATAATAACAAGGATTGATTGTCAAGGAACCTGACCAGCAGCCAATCCGTTTCTTTCAAACAGCTTTTTAACTTTGGCCAAGTGTAAACACGCACGGACTTAATTGGAGCTTTATTTACCTTCAATGTTGAATGAGAAATGGTACGCATGCGTATACTAACTATTCACATTTACCTCTGTTTTGTCGCCTGGATAATCACATTTTGAAGCGCAAGCAAACATCGACTAGTGTTTATTTGGTAGCAAACAATGTTACAGTTTTATTACCATGATTTAGCCAATATCACAGAGACACTTTCGACATGCAGCTGTTTTGTCAAACACTTCAGTGCTGACATTACGTACACGATTATATTTAGTTTCTTATGATTCTAATAGAAATCTCAATATGGTACTGGCTGTGTTCTTTGACTGTATTGCTTGATTTTCTGTTTTTGAGAATTCGGAATCACAAAGATGAGAACATAGAAATATTTTGTAGAGTGATCTGGCTCAGAAACGTAACGAAATTCTTAACAGTGATTCAATTTTATAGGATATGAAACCCCAATCAATTTTCAATTTGATTCAATATATTCAATTTGAAAATTTGATCTTATATTAATGGTAGAAGAAACGGGATTTTCCTCTTTTATCTTAAATGTATACCCTGAAACTGATAACTAACAGTTACAGATGATTATTATGAGTTTGATAAATTTATTAAAACTCTTACTCTTAACAATACTTACTCTTACTCAATAATTTCTTATGGTATACTGGCTTGGGGTAACACTTCACAATCAAATTTAAATTCTATTAGAGCGCTTCAAAATAAAATGATTAAATTTATAGTACCCAGCCATTTCAGAGAACAGTGTGAGCACGATTTAGTTTCTATGTATCGCTATTGTAATTTCTTTCCCGTCGAAGTTTTATTCGAATATAGATTTATTATAAAATATTATTTTGATTCAACTTATAAATTAGATATAGACCATGAAATTAATACTAGACATAGCCTCTACAATTATTCCGTTCCACAATTTAATAATAAGTACGGCAAAAGAGCTTTAAGGTATGTGGTTCTAGCAATTTTTAATAAAATACCAACAGATTTAAAAAAGTTAAGAAATTATCAGAAAATTAAATATGAAATCAAAAATTGGTTATTACGTTCCTTGGAGTAGCTGATGTGTTGCCTCTTATTTTAGTATTATTATTATTATTATAAGTTACCATGATTTTTCTCATTTGATATGTTTGATTTTTCTTCCTCTGTTCAGGATTTATTATGTGTTTGTTAGTAATTAGTATTAGAAATTTGATTAATTAGTATCAATATCATGATAGATTGTTTCTTCCGATTGTGTATTTTATTTGTTATATTATGTTAATGTTATTATTTACCAATTTATATTTTTGTGTATAATACCACGGACAAACACCTCCTAGGTGTTTCGTGGTCTAGTGACTGTATACAATGTATTATTTATGTGTGTTTCTAAATAAAAAAAATAAAAAAACTCTAAACTCACTCTTAGTTCCATCTAGTACCAAATTTGTTCACTACAAATGGTGGCAGAAAATGGATTTTATTTTTATCATAAATTAACCCCCTGAAATTGATTGACTTAGGCCGGGTAGGACCAACTTTGGATTAAATTAATTATCGATGGTTAGTGAAATTTAGTGAATCCTATTGGCTGTGAAATTCGCGCCAACTGGATTCATTGGTTAACCATCGATAGTTTACTTAATTCAGAGTTGGTCCTACCCGACCTAAGAGTTACAGATGACTATTATGAATTTGTTATATTTATTGAAGCGGAATATGCTCTCTTAGTTTCATTTAGTTCCAAATTAGCTTCTTACTACAAATGGTGGCAGAAACGGGATTTTATTATTATCATAAATTTACACCCTTAAATTGATTGATTAACAGTCTTAGAGGATTATTATGTATTTAGTAATACATTTAATAATTCATTTAATCAATTTAATGGTAAAATATTTTGTTTCAGTTCAAAATAGAATTTCAAAATATAATATTTCCAGCTCAAGAAATACAACATCTCTATTTATTTTCATAAAACAAATAACATAATTTCTAATATGAAACCTTATCCCTCCTTTCAAGTTCGCCTCAAATCCTTCACCTCCCAGAGCGAAGATGGAGCGAAGTGAAGAGAATAATTTGACGGTTGTGAGAGCGAAGTTAACCACATTGACAATCTGTCAGACAGTGTTGCCAAGTTATTGATAACTGAAAGTCGCAACAGCGGTTGACTGTGCGTGCTGATACGCCACGCAATCTGTCTTAACTGACCGGGGTTATTGTTCTGGACTTTTAGCGAGCCGCTTATGACTTGTCTTCTCTTATCATCATCACGTCATGCTTTCTCACATTCATTGTTAGTTCAACAGATGCGACTGTTGAGAAAATAATTACATTATCATTCGACTTTCTGGATATTAAAATATTACATAAAACCATTTTTGTAGCTACAATATACAAAATATAGCGACCAATTTCCAGATTATTAGAGATTTTAAAAGAAAAAAATATTATTCTAGGAAAATCAATCTCTGTCATCGTCTGCATCTGACAACAGCTCCCAGACCCTAAGTCAACTCAAAAATAAGTAAGTTTCTTAAATTTACAAGAGCTATTTTCCTTTCATACATATTTTTTTAGCAAAATGTATGTAGTTGTATAAGTATTTTTTAGTAATAACTAAATTGAAAATAACTTTATTTTATTATATTTCTCTCGCAGATCCATATACTATTCCTCATATATACATACACTCAGTAAAACAAAATATGGCCACTCAATATAATCTGATTGACTAAAAAAATATTAGGTTAGAAGTCTATGCGATTTCCTTGTCTCCCACTAGTAGGTGAGATGTCATTTCATTGATAATAACAATTTTTTTTTTGTTAAGGAACCTGACCAACAGTCATTTAAATTTGTTTTTTCTTCTTTTGCTAAGTGTACATAATATAAAACAATGTGAAATTCTCACTCGCCCGGCATGCTAAGGGCTCAGAAATAAAGTAAAGTTTGGCAACTCTAGTGTAATCATCAAGGAATTTTAATTGACATTTTAATTAATCAAAAACAAACAGGTTCTGTATTTTATGCGAGACAATTTAAAAAATGCTGACTGCATTCATTTTTAATTCCTCAAAATCCTAAATAATAAAAGGTACCAACAACACTTTTGTCCAAGTCCTAGTGATTATATTTTTTAATGAAAACCGTTTTAAATCTCCATAAAAGTAGATTGAACATTCCGAATTACTTCCATTTGCCGGACAGATGAGTGCAAGAGAGAGAACAAATAACGCGGGACTGTTCTTAATATCGTACTTCTATTTGACATTCAAAACAATGCGAGAGGAAGAGAAGAGAAAGGTCGTAAAGAATCTTTTGAGCGTCTTCTGATGAAACGTTTTCAACGAACATCTCTGGATTTTACGAAAATTCGTCTACGAGATTTGAAGATTTATAACTTGTTTGAAATTCGACTATACTCTTTGATAAAGTTTCTAAACTTCATACGCAAAATATGAAAATCCTCAGTCTTCAATTATAATTCACTCTATTCTTCACCATCAAATAAAATATCTACAATATAACTTTATTTCTCGAATAAAAAGTCCTGCTTCGCTTCAACCGATGCCAATCTATTTACTGTGAAAACAATTGTTTTATTTACTATCCAGCTTTGCAGTTAGGCATTCCTTGCTGAAGTTTATAAAGATCTCTTCGTTCGGCAGTAAATTTAACTGGATTTGAAAGGCTCTGGATTTTAGTTCCATTACTGAGCCTGAGATGATGAAGAGATTGTTGGAATGATGATAGAGGCTGGCGACTGTCCATTAGGTTAAGATTGAAGTTCACGATTGGAAATAGGAATGTTATTTTGGAAAAAAAGACGTAAGACGAAATGAGACGAGTTTCAGTCTTATATACCAGTTCATTGATCAGTTTTGATGCAAAAATATTACGGCTCAATTTCAAGTAGACAAAACTATACTCAGAGTATGCATATAATTGAGATAATATCTGGGAATAAAATCTACATAAAAGGTCCAATTTATTTGGATTATGAGTTGTAACATCTTAACTTTCACAATTTCACTCAGAAGTCCCGTGAATTTAAATGGTTAAACTGTTTTGTTCCTAAGAGGACTTTTGACAACTTCAGTGATTGTAAAACTCATTAATACCCTAATAAATGGAACCTTTATTGCAGATCACCGTGTTGCAGATGTTAAATATTGAAACAAAACTAGCCCCCCGACCACTTGCTAGTTTATTGAAACAAATTTACTAAAGGCTATGCTTCCTATTGACTTTAACCTTAAGTACTTGAACTTTTAAGCCCAATTAACAAGCTACAATTTCTTAAACAACTTCTTGTCACAGAACTTGAGCTTAACTTTTATTTTATTCCGAAAATGTTCTAACATCCACCTAGTAGTGACACAGAAGTGGCACAGAAGTTGAACAAGAAATTGCTCCGTGTAAATTGAGCAATTTAGACAGATACAAGAACTAAAATCAGTATAAAATATTTCTATACATTTCTCAAACGCTATTCAATATTCCAAGCTCTGTGCTTGAATGTTAAGCAATTGACACATCGTATTTGTGATTCTCACCAAAACGTCAGGATTCCAGCCCCGGGTCCTGTGTTCGCATCTCGGTTGGAACCCGAATGTAGAGTCAACACTTTCAGAGCTCAAAGAGCAAATTTTACGATGCAAAGTGACTTATAGAACGACATCGAATGCGTACACAAACATGAACATTTTGTCGCTTGAATTCCAAGCCCAGAAGCGTTCTAGAGCATATGATCAACGCGGTATGGTATGTGGTTTCAATGTAGGCTTGATTTTACCTAAATACTGTGCCGGAGGTGAGTTTTTAGAACGTTTGATGAAATCCAGGGAATAGAGATAAATGTGTTAGACTCTTCAATAATAATCCCAGTTTCAAATGAATACCGCTGAAATTCAATTACGGTCTTAAAGGTGGTCAATATAAAATGGTGAGATTACATTCTCAAAGGTTCTCAGTTAACTTATGACGTGTCATTAAGTTGTAAAAACATTCTACTTTGTTTGAAATTAGCTGTTTCTATAGGCTTGATACACAGGACAGTGAATTATGACTATGGTTAATATTATATTGTCACGAAATTTAGGATCGATTAATGGAACGTCTTATTTTACGTTAGTATAAGTTGGAAAATGCTTTTATTTCCTACATAAATACTGATCTCTGGAATCAATCATAGTGCAAATACAATTACTTGAAAACACTGTCATGTAAATCTGACATCACATTTGAAATAATTCACAGAGGGCAGTTTGGTCAATTCCACGGCTTCCTGAAGGTTCAATTCCATTCTGTAGGACTCAATTTCAAAACACACACAAAAATCGGAAAGGGAAGTCATAGAGTACTTATTTTCTGCGTCCGACAGAGCGTAACAGTTTCCGATTTCCACTAAAAAAAACGTCAATCATTGAAATGTGTACATTCCTATCGCAAAACGATTATTCCAAATCATGAACTTTATCTGGAGTTTAAGTTTTCAATTGGCACGTCGAAAAATGTATAAAGCAATACCGCTAAAATATTCAATGGTGTCATAAAAGTGTGAGATGTAGATATAGAACATTTTCATTTTAACGTCGCGAGTTTAAACAACATTATTTATTATTTTGAATGAAACTGAATGAAAATGAAAATCGAACATGTGTCAATTAACAAACAAAAAACAATGAAATGGTAACAACCGATAAAAACAAACAGGATTTACCAAATAAACACTCTGCTAGTAATAGTCCAGTCAAATCAAGCTTAAAAATGACCAAATCCAAAACAAATTGCAACATTTGGTTTTTTGGTGTCATTCTCTTCAGAAAAATTCCCCCTACATCATATCCAAAATCCGCCAAAATCCGCGCACCGGAAGTACTTTTTAATCTCTGTTTAATTCAATTTACCATGTTAATTTCATCTTGCAAAAAAAAGTTTTTTTCATGTAACTCCGATTTTGACGAAACTTGGCAGAATTGTTCACCATCCTAAATGAAACAAATAGCTCTCTGAGCGTTTTTCCCTAAATCTTAACGTTTGGGAAATATCGACCTCGCAAAACGTCAAATTACACTCAAAGTGGCCGAAATCGTCGAAAACTGACTAAAATATGACTTTTCGGTGGGCCATATTTCCCAAACGATAAGTTTTAGAGAAAAACGCTCAGAGAGCTTTTTGTGTTCATTTAGGATGGTGAACAATTCTGCCAAGTTTCGTCAAAATCGGAGTTACATGAAAAAAAGTTTTTTTTGCAAGATGAAATTAACATGGGAAATTAAATTAAACAGTGTGTAAAAAGTACTTCCGGTGCGCGGATTTTGACGGATTTTGGATATGTTGTAGAGGGCATTTTTCTGAAGAGAATGACACCAAAAAACCAAATGTTGCAATTTGTTTTGGGTAAATCTCTCATTTGACTGGACTATAAATCAATACTCCACAAGGCATTGAAAAACCTACCCTAAGTGATTCTAAATGGACATTAGTGTTGAATTGCCAGAGAGTTTTCTCTAGTGGGTTTTGTCTCTCGAAACCCAGCAGCGTATAAAAGCTCTGGGAAGGAATATACGTATCAGAAGAAACCAAGAGGAAAGGAAATTGGCTGTCAAGGAGATGAAGCAAAACAAATCAATCTTATGTAATGGAAAACGTCAAGGTAAAACACAACCCAGTACATTGAGGCGTAAACTCATTCCAGGCACAAATCTGAGTAGTCAAGTGATATTTAAAATAGAGTTGAGCTGCTTTTTGTTACAACAGCACTTCTACTTTGTGACTTCTTGTTACAAAAACCTTTTGAAATCATACAAACGATTTCATGTTTGTCACTCTGGATTTTAAATTCCCTTTTCTGACTTTAATATGAAATTAATTACGATTTAGAAACTTTAATTTAGTGAACGTGTTAGATTTTGTACCTTTTAGAGAAAGAAGGCTCGATGTGCATTTTAATAATTCGTTAATGTCCTCATAAGTAGTATGTCTGCCGTCATCCAATCTTATTTGTAATGATAATTCCAGACATATTAAAAGAGAATACTTCAATATAACTGTACATGTTGACTTGAGTCAACTTGCAATAGTTGCAATAGTTGAATAGTTGTAGGGAAGGTATCCTACTAATAAGCAACGACGGCCTCCTTCCCACCTACCATCCTTACCTACTCTTCACCATCATCTCCCAATCATCATCATAATCATTCATCCGTCGCCACAAGCCATCGCTGCAGAATAGTGCGACGTTAAGCCCCAGACAAAAAAAATCAAGCTTGATTAAATTATTCGAAATATGTGCAACCAAAATTGAGGACATCCTTCAAGCAATAAGATTAAATCAAATGTTTCGGAGAGAAAAACGTTTCGTCATTTTGATTTAATTTCGCACGTAAGCCTAGGTATTTAGTAGCATGCAACTCAGCGTACAATAACGCAGTTTGATTACCAAACGGACTAGCGGGACCCTTCCCTGCAGTGTATTCACATTGTTTAAAATAAAGTTGTTTCAAAGTCGTACTGCTATTCAAATCACACATATCACAACAAGATGTTATGTGTAAAATACACTAAACAAATATTATAAATATAATTATTATATTTTAGTATTATTATAATATTATACATTTTGATTTTGATTTAAAATATGTTGTAGCTTTCCTGTTTAATAATACCGTCATGATATCGAATCTAGTTTTGTACTGGATTGCTCATCAACGTGTCCAAAACATCTTTGTAGAACTTTAAGCATCAATTTAATTGAATGATCTCCGAAAAGTCTGTTCTCATTTTGTTTTATTGTCTCCCACGGTTCGGTCGTGATTGCTTCACGCCGGGAGATCCTTAAAGTCTCGAGGTATAACTAGATGAGGAAATTATTCCTTAAGGTGTTAGGAGAGAGTATTTCAAGAGGCTTCCTTTGTGACTCATACAGACAAAGAGATCAGCGAAACGACTTAAAAATTTGAATATGGTTGGCAATGCAGTATTTTTGCAACTTTGCATTGTTGAATTGCGGGTAACCTTTTTCGTTTCTGCTTAGGTATAGTTATTCTGTATGAAATATTGAGAAATAGTTCGCTTTATATTCATGAACAGCAAAGAATTTGGTAATTAACCGTATCTCTGGTTGTTGTAAGATTAACGTCGCTCTGTCCTGTAACTAGGCTATTGGCTGTCACCTGTAAAATGTACTATTTGCAAGATGTTTCAAATAAATTGAAATTGACTTGAACCATTAACCATAATATCTATCTATCTAATATTAACGATATGGTAAAGCGGTGGAAAGGAGGTGGTCGTGAACTTTTAGTAAGGATTCTTCCCAGCGTTTGCCTATCGACTGAGGGAGAAAAAAATATCTGTCAGGAAGGAAGGAACGAAGGAAGGAAGGAGGGAAGGAAAGAAGGAAGAAATAAAGGAAGGAAGGAAGGAAGACAGCGGGAATCGAACCCTGGAACTCCAGAGTGTACGTTTAGAGAGTTACTGCCTGAGCCAACGTGCTCCATTTGGTTGATGGCCGAATAATAATTTTGGTTTAATAATAATTGAGGTTCTCCAATACTCTTACCAACTTCTGAATGCCAATCTTTATCTTTCAAATAGTTAGCACTTGTTACACATGGCTTAAAGGACGCTTAGAAAATTCTTTTACATTTCACTTTAAAGTTTTACTCTTTCTAGATATCTCAACAATAATCACGTACCTCTTTCAAGAAGGCCTCTTTTGTTACACCATTCCACTAGCTAGCAAATCACCTACAATATCTCAAATTACATTCTTTTCATCTTCAATACTTTATTTTTCAGCTACAAAAAGGTCTAAAGCCTTCTCTGTGACTAGCCAATGAGCGTGTAATATCACACTGTCGAGAAAATGGCGTCAGTACGTCGTTAGGTGTCGCCCATTAGCGGACGAGAGGAAAAAAGAAAAACGTTTTTCCAATAACGCTTTCCATCGTATATGCAGAGATTACCCCTACAGTGGGACATAATTGATATCTATCCGCCTGGAAAAGTTTCGCGTGGAAAAGTGTTTTTCTGCAGTTTCTTAAGAGATGAAAATATCCATATCTCTTGAAAGATATACACAATAAAAATGTCAGCTAAGTTAAAATCATTGTTATTTACGCTTGAGTTTGCCAGCTGTGACGCAATTGTGCTGGGAAAGAGAAGTGAAAAGGAAAACTTTTAAAAGGAGTTATTTCCTTTTAGCGAAGAAGTTTTAACTCAGCCAGTGATAATGTCTTGAAAATGTGTCAAAAGATACTTTATGGTGAAACTGGTTCTACATAGAGATAAGCAAATGAAAAGGCAAATAAATATGATAAACATGAGAGGTATTTGCGTTATCACAACAAATGTAGACGGTAGGTTTTCTTACAATTATCGTAATATGTTATACAACTTTGTCCTTATTGGGAATCGGGATTAGCCAGTAAGTATTACAGCATCAGCATGGCAGAATAAGGATAAAGCTATATTATGATGACAAAATATACTCTGCTATGTACTTCTGCTATACGATTAGATTAGATTATTATGGTTTAACCGGCGCGTCAACGACGAGGTTATAGTGCGCACATTAATTTTTACTTTTAACTTTGTTGATTATAAGTGGAGGACATGGGGGGTGGGGGGTCGACCTTACGGGCCCGGTCCGGGGGAGTCCAACACTGGTGAGAAGGCCAGGCCGGAATGGGGACGGACTGGGGGGCGTGAGGGTTCGGGCGGCGGGACCCGATTTCAGGGGGATCACCATCTCGAGAGGGAAGGCCAGCCCGAGGGACCCGCAAATTCAAGGGAGGACAAGGGTAGGTCGACCCTAGCTGCTCTTTGTCTGTGCCTCACCACTGATCTGTCCAGCATGGGTAGCCCTTACACATGAGCATATGCTCGCCGGTGCAGCTGCAATGTTTGTGCAATGTGCAATGGCGCAGCTGTTTGTGTTGGCCAACACAAACCCCACCACCGCAATAAGGTGGCAGCCGTCTGGGGGCTGCTATACGATGTGCACTTAAAAGAACTATTCGAACATGCTTGCAATTTGAGCTTTGAATAAAAAATATAGGATTCAATTCGTACAATTTCAAATTACAGCGCTGGGCCATGGGTTCTAGAGTCATCGGTTCCGTAGAAACAGGTAAAAACATGTCAGTCCACTTTGGAAGCGAATTTTCAATGGAAAGCCATGAAATCGTTCCCGAACGCCGCCCAAACTCTTCCAAAATGGTTGCATTCGTAAAACCATGTTAATAAAACGCACACAACAATCGTCTAAAAATTAAACGTATAAAATCCACTCAATATTACGAAGATGTTTATATCTTCTTCATCAGGTGCAAACTGACGCGAAAACCACTTCGACCGCCAAACCCAGATACAAACAACTGATGTAAATAACAAAACCGCCAGCTCAATCACAACACAGAAAGCAGATGACCGCCTAATAAACACACCGTGACATGGCTAAGAAAACCATGTTATCTTTTTATCTGTTTTTATTCCTATTTGACGTCAAAATTACGTGTAAATGACATTAGACGTATAAATGACGTGTAATGAGTAATGACGTATAAAAGATTCTGTAGCTAACTGAATTTTCTTCACTTTACCAACGGCAGCAGCTGCGGCAGGCCAGCCTTGAACGATCACCCATCCAAGTACTGGCCCCGCTCGATGATCATACGCGAATCGAGGTATTAACCAAACTTCTCAACCAAAAGCTGTCAGTCTGTATCGGCATTTAAAACGATCACTTACCTCAGTAACAACCGTGGCCGCGTACTCCGAGTAGTCAAAGTTCCATCCATTAACACATGAGGTGGTCGCTAGCGTCAGGTTCCCGCCTAGTTCCGCAAGTGCAGAGTAGTTCCTGTCGTACATCTCGCACCCGCTGTACCGCGTGGAACCATCCTTGGTGGAGCGCGGGATGCTGTGAACAAGACACACGCGAGATTAGAGAGTTAGTGGTCGCTAGCGTCAGGTTCCCGCCTAGTTCCGCAAGTGCCGAGTAGTTCCTGTCGTACATCTCGCACTCGCTGTACCGCGTAAAACCATCCTTGGTGGAGCGCGGGATGCTGTGAACAAGACACACGCAAGATTAGAGAGTTAGTGGTCGCTAGCGTCAGGTTCCCGCCTAGTTCCGCAAATGCCGAGTAGTTCCTGTCGAACATCGCGCACTCGCTGTACCGCGTGGAACCATCCTTGGTGGAGCGCGGGATGCTGTGAACAAGACACACGCAAGATTAGAGAGTTAGTGGTCGCTAGCGTCAGGTTCCCGCCTAGTTCCGCAAGTGCCGAGTAGTTCCTGTCGAACACTCGCTGTACCGCGTGGAACCATCCTTGGTGGAGCGCGGGATGCTGTGAACAAGACACACGCGAGATTAGAGAGTTAGTGGTCGCTAGCGTCAGGTTCCCGCCTAGTTCCGCAAGTGCCGAGTAGTTCCTGTCGTACATCTCGCACTCGCTGTACCGCGTGGAACCATCCTTGGTGGAGCACGGGATGCTGTGAACAAGACACACGCGAGATTAGAGAGTTAGTGGTCGCTAGCGTCAGGTTCCCGCCTAGTTCCGCAAGTGCCGAGTAGTTCCTGTCGAACATCGCGCACTCGCTGTACCGCGTGGAACCATCCTTGGTGGAGCGCGGGATGCTGTGAACAAGACACACGCAAGATTAGAGAGTTAGTGGTCGCTAGCGTCAGGTTCCCGCCTAGTTCCGCAATTGCCGAGTAGTTCCTGTCGAACATCGCGCACTCGCTGTACCGCGTGGAACCATCCTTGGTGGAGCGCGGGATGCTGTGAACAAGACACACGCGAGATTAGAGAGTTAGTGGTCGCTAGCGTCAGGTTCCCGCCTAGTTCCGCAATTGCCGAGTAGTTCCTGTCGAACACTCGCTGTACCGCGTGGAACCATCCTTGGTGGAGCGCGGGATGCTGTGAACAAAACACAAGCGAGATTAGCGAGTATCTGTACCTACATCTCCAAGATGGCTTAAAAGTTTAAAAGTAACCAAAGCACGTGCAATAAATTTGAATAAACAAGGAAGTCTATTCACAAAGTGTTGAAGCCTTATTCATGTTTATGCAGGTAGTATTTTAACTACCAATATCTCTATTACCATGAAATTACCATGATGACATGAACTATTTTATCATTATAATGGAAGACTTGGACGATTAAATTCTTACTATGTTGGTATGACATTGAATAATCCATTTTCGGTCATTAAGTTATAAATCTTTGAGATTTTTGCTCCGCTTAATTATGATTTCAGAATAATAGTTATATTATTAAAGTTGAAAGTCCCTACCTGATAGTAGAGATTATATTACTTTTGTTATGGAATTAATAGATTTAGGAAGATTGATCGTAGAAATCATCGGATTTTAAAATCTAAATTACGTATAAAATCTGTTACGTAGATACAAATTACATCATAATCTTGTCATGTCACACACCGTTTATTCCCTAAAATGGTCCATTAAATTAAAATTAAATTTTTATGGATGCAGATTTCACATTTAAAGATGTGTTTGCCAATATTTTTTTATGTTTATATTCACAAACGTACCGTATAAAAAATAACAACACTTCCCTATTGAGAATGATTGAACAACTAATGAATTTCGTCGAATTCCCTGAGCTCTGTTAACTATTTGCAACCTTCTGTTTTGAACACTAGGAGACCGACAAAAACTGTCAGATGAGCTCCGGGTTTAGTGCTGCTGTCAAGAGGGCAGCTGCAAGAACTTGGGACTTCAACTCAAGTTAGCCCGTCTTCAGTTTTCATTAGGGACTTCGTATCAACAAAAACGTGCAATTGCAGTACTGACTTCTGGTATTTCATTCGCTTTTGGCTTCAACGTGTCTGCCACAAGAGAATAAGAAAGACCATCCATGTGTTCGGATTGAAGTGCTTTTTAGAGATTCTAAATTGTCAAACTTTCACGTAGATGAAAAATGCTGTAATTGGATTTACACAACTTTAAAATTGACTTCCCAGATGCCAATTTTAATGAAAGATGTAAACTCATTCCACACAGACATGGAGCCATTTTGTTGGATTCCATTGCTCTTCTCTAGTGGTACGATACCAGCATTTTGTTTTCTTCAAATTATTTTCTTTTGGCTGAAAACGAATTTAAAAATAGAAGTCGAAGACTTAGAGATTTCAAACGATTTTAAAATCAAGAAATTAAAAGATAAAGTTATAGTTTTGTAGTAAATTTTCATATACATGTGTTCTGGCTTTGAAGGGTTTAGTGGTAATACCATGTACGAATACACCTGTAATACTACGTAACCATTTACATAGTCAATATACAATTGTATAACTCTTCAATGGTGATAGCAATTTTTCATTTTCAATGTTATTACTTTGAAAACGTTACCTCTTAATCTTATATGAATTTCACACTTATTATTATTGAATTCAAAGTTTTAATAAACTTAAACTCTAAATATGCAAATAGGAACAATATTACCTGAATTATATAATTAGACATAGAGAACATAAAAAAACAATTATATTGTAAAATACAGACATTGCTCATAGAGAATTGAGATGAGAAACCGGCCTCGGTCTCTCAATGAGTTCTCTGCGGTTAAAACGTTTTCTCTCCATTTCAATAACGTGACGTTGAAATGTGTTGATTCAAATGCTGGAATGTTCCGCACAACATGGCTGCGTGCGCATCGTGATATTACCACTTCTCTTTGCCATTGCCTCTGACACGCCACGGTGGCTCCGTCGGCATCTCAACTCCCAGAGTGATGGCTGTAATCAAAATGTCTGGCGCATGCGCACAAGCTTTCAGGTGCAGCTGGAGATATGACAACACTGTCAAAAGTAGCCGTCAAGCAGTGGGACTCAAATGCAGCGGAAGTGGTGCAGAGGAAGGGTTACACTATCAGCTGAAGATATGACAACACTGTCACAAGTAGCCGTCAAGCAGTGGGACTCAAATGCAGCGGAAGTGGCGCGGAGGAAGGGTTACACTATCAGCTGGAGATATGACAACACTGTCACAAGTAGCCGTCAAGCAGTGGGACTCAAATGCAGCGGAAGTGGCGCAGAGGCAGGGTTACACTATCAGCTGGAGATATGACAACACTGTCACAAGTAGCCGTCAAGCAGTGGGACTCAAATGCAGCGGAAGTGGCGCAGAGGAAGGGTTACACTATCAGCTGGAGATATGACAACACTGTCACAAGTAGCCGTCAAGCAGTGGGAATCAAATGCAGCGGAAGTGGCGCAGAGGAAGAGTTACACTATCAGCTGGAGATATGACAACACTGTCACAAGTAGCCGTCAAGCAGTGGGAATCAAATTCAGCGGAAGTGGCGCAGAGGAAGGGTTACACTATCAGCTGGAGATATGACAACACTGTCACAAGTAGCCGTCAAGCAGTGGGAATCAAATGCAGCGGAAGTGGCGCGGAGGAAGGGTTACACTATCAGCTGGAGATATGACAACACTGTCACAAGTAGCCGTCAAGCAGTGGGAATCAAATGCAGCGAAAGTGGCGCAGAGGAAGGGTTACACTATCAGCTGGAGATATGGCAACACTGTCACAAGTAGCCGTCAAGCAGTGGGAATCAAATGCAGCGGAAGTGGCGCAGAGGAAGGGTTACACTATCAGCTGGAGATATGACAACACTGTCACAAGTAGCCGTCAAGCAGTGGGAATCAAATGCAGCGGAAGTGGCGCAGAGGAAGAGTTACACTATCAGCTGGAGATATGACAACACTGTCACAAGTAGCCGTCAAGCAGTGGGAATCAAATGCAGCGGAAGTGGCGCAGAGGAAGGGTTACACTATCAGCTGGAGATATGACAACACTGTCACAAGTAGCCGTCAAGCAGTGGGAATCAAATGCAGCGGAAGTGGCGCGGAGGAAGGGTTACACTATCAGCTGGAGATATGACAACACTGTCACAAGTAGCCGTCAAGCAGTGGGAATCAAATGCAGCGAAAGTGGCGCAGAGGAAGGGTTACACTATCAGCTGGAGATATGGCAACACTGTCACAAGTAGCCGTCAAGCAGTGGGAATCAAATGCAGCGGAAGTGGCGCAGAGGAAGGGTTACACTATCAGCTGGAGATATGACAACACTGTCACAAGTAGCCGTCAAGCAGTGGGAATCAAATGCAGCGGAAGTGGCGCAGAGGAAGGGTTACACTATCAGCTGGAGATATGACAACACTGTCACAAGTAGCCGTCAAGCAGTGGGAATCAAATGCAGCGGAAGTGGCGCAGAGGAAGGGTTACACTATCAGCTGGAGATATGACAACACTGTCACAAGTAGCCGTCAAGCAGTGGGACTCAAATGCAGCGGAAGTGGCGCAGAGGAAGGGTTACACTATCAGCTGGAGATATGACAACACTGTCACAAGTAGCCGTCAAGCAGTGGGACTCAAATGCAGCGGAAGTGGCGCAGAGGAAGGGTTACACTATCAGCTGGAGATATGACAACACTGTCACAAATAGCCGTCAAGCAGTGGGACTCAAATGCAGCGGAAGTGGCGCAGAGGAAGGGTTACACTATCAGCTGGAGATATGACAACACTGTCACAAGTAGCCGTCAAGCAGTGGGAATCAAATGCAGCGGAAGTGGCGCAGAGGAAGGGTTACACTATCAGCTGGAGATATGACAACACTGTCACAAGTAGCCGTCAAGCAGTGGGAATCAAATGCAGCGGAAGTGGCGCAGAGGAAGGGTTACACTATCAGCTGGAGATATGACCAACACTGTCACAAGTAGCCGTCAAGCAGTGGGAATCAAATGCAGCGGAAGTGGCGCAGAGGAAGGGTTACACTATCAGCTGGAGATATGACAACACTGTCACAAGTAGCCGTCAAGCAGTGGGAATCAAATGCAGCGGAAGTGGCGCGGAGGAAGGGTTACACTATCAGCTGGAGATATGACAACACTGTCACAAGTAGCCGTCAAGCAGTGGGAATCAAATGCAGCGGAAGTGGCGCAGAGGAAGGGTTACACTATCAGCTGGAGATATGACAACACTGTCACAAGTAGCCGTCAAGCAGTGGGAATCAAATGCAGCGGAAGTGGCGCAGAGGAATGGTTACACTATCAGCTGGAGATATGACAACACTGTCACAAGTCGCCGTCAAGCAGTGGGACTCAAATGCAGCGGAAGTGGCGCAGAGGAAGGGTTACACTATCAGCTGGAGATATGACAACACTGTCACAAGTAGCTGTCAAGCAGTGGGAATCAAATGCAGCGGAAGTGGCGCAGAGGAAGGGTTACACTATCAGCTGGAGATATGACAACACTGTCACAAGTAGCCGTCAAGCAGTGGGAATCAAATAAGCGGAAGTGGCGCAGAGGAAGGGTTACACTATCAGCTGGAGATATGACAACACTGTCACAAGAAGCCGTCAAGCAGTGGGAATCAAATGCAGCGGAAGTGGCGCAGAGGAAGGGTTACACTATCAGCTGGAGATATGACAACACTGTCACAAGTAGCCGTCAAGCAGTGGGAATCAAATGCAGCGGAAGTGGCGCAGAGAAAGGGTTACACTATCAGCTGGAGATATGACAAACCTGTCACAAGTAGCCGTCAAGCAGTGGGAATCAAATGCAGCGGAAGTGGCGCAGAGGAAGGGTTACACTATCAGCTGGAGATATGACAACACTGTCACAAGTAGCCGTCAAGCAGCGGGAATCAAATGCAGCGGAAGTGGCGCAGAGGAAGGGTTACACTATCAGCTGGAGATATGACAACACTGTCACAAGTAGCCGTCAAGCAGTGGGAATCAAATGCAGCGGAAGTGGCGCAGAGGAAGGGTTACACTATCAGCTGGAGATATGACAACACTGTCACAAGTAGCCGTCAAGCAGTGGGAATCAAATGCAGCGGAAGTGGCGCAGAGGAAGGGTTACACTATCAGCTGGAGATATGACAACACTGTCACAAGTAGCCGTCAAGCAGCGGGAATCAAATGCAGCGGAAGTGACGCAGAGGAAGGGTTACACTATCAGCTGGAGATATGATAACACGTCACAACTAGCCGTCAAGCAGCGGGACTCAAATGCAGCGGAAGTGGCGCAGAGGAAGGGTTACACTATCAGCTGGAGATATGACAACACTGTCACAAGTAGCCGTCAAGCAGTGGGAATCAAATGCAGCGGAAGTGGCGCAGAGGAAGGGTTACACTATCAGCTGGAGATATGACAACACTGTCACAAGTAGCCGTCAAGCAGTGGGAATCAAATGCAGCGGAAGTGGCGCAGAGGAAGGGTTACACTATCAGCTGGAGATATGACAACACTGTCACAAGTAGCCGTCAAGCAGCGGGAATCAAATGCAGCGGAAGTGGCGCAGAGGAAGGGTTACACTATCAGCTGGAGATATGACAACACTGTCACAAGTAGCCGTCAAGCAGTGGGAATCAAATGCAGCGGAAGTGGCGCAGAGGAAGGGTTACACTATCAGCTGGAGATATGACAACACTGTCACAAGTAGCCGTCAAGCAGTGGGAATCAAATGCAGCGGAAGTGGCGCAGAGGAAGGGTTACACTATCAGCTGGAGATATGACAACACTGTCACAAGTAGCCGTCAAGCAGCGGGAATCAAATGCAGCGGAAGTGGCGCAGAGGAAGGGTTACACTATCAGCTGGAGATATGACAACACTGTCACAAGTAGCCGTCAAGCAGTGGGAATCAAATGCAGCGGAAGTGGCGCAGAGGAAGGGTTACACTATCAGCTGGAGATATGACAACACTGTCACAAGTAGCCGTCAAGCAGTGGGAATCAAATGCAGCGGAAGTGGCGCAGAGGAAGGGTTACACTATCAGCTGGAGATATGATAACACTGACACAACTAGCCGTCAAGCAGCGGGACTCAAATGCAGTGGAAGTGGCGCAGAGGAAGGGTTACACTATCAGCTGGAGATATGTCAACACTGTCACAAGTAGCCGTCAAGCAGTGGGAATCAAATGCAGCGGAAGTGGCGCAGAGGAAGGATTACACTATCAGCTGGAGATATCGCACCCTCAGTGTAAAACAGTGACAACTGCAAAAAAAATTATTTTCATTTTATTATGCAGTTGTCTGGTGAAATGTACATTCTACATAGTGTAAAACAGTGACAACTGTAGTTTCACGAATTCACGAGAGATGGCACATAAATGCATATGACAATTACTGCTTTCGACATGAAGCATAGTGTAAAACCAAGGTATCTGCAAATGTCTCGGTTTTACACTGATTCCGATGATTCCGAGTAGGATTTCTGATGATATAAGTATTTCCTACAGTAAAACTCATCAAATCTTATACTAAAAATATATAACTTAACACTCATCATTTTAATTACATGCTTGAATACCAGGATGAAGTTGAAGACAATTGCATATGAAGAAAAATAACAAAGTGTAAAAGAGGGGCATCTGCTAAAATGCAAATTAAAAGCTCATATAAAAGAGCATAAATCAAAATTGTGTTGCAGAAGAACATAATCAATTAATACTGATTATAATAACCATGTTATCATTTCCATCTGTTTTTAACATCATATTCTCAAATCCAGATTTATCCTACTGACCTAAAACTTTGAAACCGTGAAACCGTGATTACTCAGTATTTGTGAATTTGCAGTTGTCACTGTTTTACAATAAGGATGCGATATGTCAACACTGTCACAAGTAGCAGTCAAGCAGTGGGAATCAAATGCAGCGGAAGTGGCGCAGAGGAAGGGTTACACTATCAGCTGGAGATATGACAACACTGTCACAAGTAGCCGTCAAGCAGTGGGACTCAAATGCAGCGGAAGTGGCGCAGAGGAAGGGTTACACTATCAGCTGGAGATATGACAACACTGTCACAAGTAGCCGTCAAGCAGTGGGAATCAAATGCAGCGGAAGTGGCGCAGAGGAAGGGTTACACTATCAGCTGGAGATATGACAACACTGTCACAAGTAGCCGTCAAGCAGTGGGAATCAAATGCACCGGAAGTGGCGCAGAGGAAGGGTTACACTATCAGCTGGAGATATGACAACACTGTCACAAGTAGCCGTCAAGCAGTGGGAATCAAATGCACCGGAAGTGGCGCAGAGGAAGGGTTACACTATCAGCTAGAGATATGACAACACTGTCACAAGTAGCCGTCAAGCAGTGGGAATCAAATGCAGCGGAAGTGGCGCAGAGGAAGGGTTACACTATCAGCTGGAGATATGACAACACTGTCACAAGTAGCCGTCAAGCAGTGGAAATCAAATGCAGCGGAAGTGGCGCGGAGGAAGGGTTACACTATTCTAATAGGGTAGTTGCACACTCTGGTTGCTAGGTAACAGACCTCAGTCTTGTTTATTTTGATAGTTTTATCCTATAGATGTGAAAGCAAGATAAAAGGAAAGAGAGGAATAGTATCATATAAAATTAGGAAATAATATCATGAATAATGATAACTTTATTTACTGAAAGCATCTGTCATCCAGTTAGACTTTGGTCTGCTGTGAATTTAAAATATTCTATTTTAGCTGCATGTATGAAGAATTATATAAGATTAACAAACGTGTCTGGGAAGGGAACAGGGTATATATATATTTAATAGCTATTCACCTTATAATCAAGTTTTACCTAGCAAAAGTAATGATCTATTTGAACTTACAGCACAATGGTTTGCAATGTTCTGTTGAAAGCAGTAGCTTAATTTAAGTGGCCAGTCAAGGAATGTCATTGGTTTTTGCAATAAGAATATAGTCATAATCAACTGTTTAAAATTTAACAGCGTATTGAAAAACTATCCCTTATAGTTTGAGCATATCAATGTTATTTTTATTTGTATTATAAATGTTGAGGGTTGTTGTTTTTAAGCAAGCGAAGCGAGCGTCTCCTTTTGACTCTTTTGACACGGACCTCTGTTTTTTTTTTTTTTTTTTTGTTTATATTTTTGGCTGTTATCTGGAGCAATCGCACCGTTTCACCGATCGATCTGAAATTTTGCACACATGTAGAGACAACCTTCTCTGTTTGCTGACCCCAATTTTTTTTGAAATCTATCAATTGATTAAAATTTAAATAAACATCTCCTGATAGGCTAAAAAATAAAAATGGTCTTCGACAAATGTGATCAACCTTATATTTTGCATGGTCATTAAGACCAACATTGTCTCTTATTTTACAAATTTTCAGCCAAATCGTCCCATTGGTTAAAATTTAAAAAAATATTTAATGTGCTTTTTGAAATTTAAACCAGAACCGTTTAACCGATAAACTTAAAAATTTGCATGGTCATCGGGTCCAACATTATCTGTATTTTTGATAATTTTCAGACTAAACTGTGTTTAAATTCAAAAGTTATTGACAGTTTACGGATATTTTGCGTGTTGGCTGTCATATTTCTCGAATTTCACATTTCACGGCATCTTCGAATCTTCACTTCAAGGTTGTTAGAGCAGAAACTTTCAAACGTATATTATGAAACTGATATTACCGTTTAAATATTTTTTAAATTAGATCCAGTGATTTTTGTAAATTAACAAGGAATCGTTCAATCATAAAGGTTCAATCGATCAACTTAAAACTTTGCGTGGTTATTGGGACCAATATTTTAGGAATTGTTGGAGATTTTCATTCAAGTCTGTGACGAAATTCAAGAATTATTGGCTTTTAAGGACATTTTCGATAAACAGAATTTCGGTTCGAGGTATTGCGCGTATCCGTGCTCGCTCATCAACGCGTTACTCAGAGCGTTTTCCTAGTATAGGGGTTTACAGGTCTGTCAACATGATTGTAGATGAAGACGAGACGATGCAGTTGGTTTGGTATGGACATGTCAGGAGAATGGAGGAAGAGAGTGCCAATATGATGTGGGGATTCCAGCCTCCGTACAGAAGGAATACAGTGTAACCCAGTCTTTGAGCTTTTCTCTTATTCCCTTATATATCACGCTCTATTACCTGGAGATGTGAAAAGGAAAGAAGGAAAGCAATTCTTCACATTCAGTATAATAAGATGGATGAAAATATGTTTAAAATATGAAGAGATAACATCCCAGAACTTCTCTAATCTACCACAATACAAAATCTAGATGAAACAAAGCGATATTATTATAATACAGTAACGGAGCAAGTTGGCAGAGGCAGTAAAGCTTTTTACTTAATCTCTTGAGGTTTCGGGTTCGATTCCCAAAGCCGTCTCCTGACAGAGTTTCTCGCTGTTTCTCAGAGTCGACAGCTGATGGAAAGATTCCCTTGATATGCCATGAGTGCCTCATTCTACACGTTCATCCTTACCCTTTCATGATGATCATCATCATCATCATCAAAAGTCAAAATTATTCTAGTGCACAACAGTGAGAGGTAAAAACAATTTTAAGCAAAATGTACACTAATCTTGGATAAAAACACTGATTTAATAAGTCATAAAAATGGACCGCGATATTTCTCCGACAAGTTCGGTCGGGTTCCTTAGGCGAGACTGTCGAGAAAACACCAAAACAAAACAAACCTAACTACTAGCTTAAAATGACCCCTACAGAGCAATCGGTGAACTTGTCATACCACATTTCAATTTCATCCCGCGTATCAGAAAATCTCGCACAACCGGCCGCACAATACTGCGCCATGAGTCATCGAAGAAATGGCTCAGTTGGCTGATAATGTTTGCTTTTGGTTTGCTGTCTGTCAGTTTCGCCTGAGGAAACCGACCGAATGCGTCGTCGAAATATTCGAGTCCATTTTATATGACTTTTAATTAATACCAGTGATTTTATCCTCGATTAGTGTACATTTTAATGTATTCGTGGTATCGAACTTCTCGTTTTATTAACTTTAAACAAGTACCTACCTAGTTAGTACGATGTATACATGCACTCGTATACATGCACCCTCAAGGCTCGTACTATTTAAAGGTCTTAATTTTTTGTGTACTTATTGATATTCTGCCATGCACAATCCCTGAAAAAATTATGCATTTCTCGTGTCTAGTTTCTGAGATAATTTGAGTTTTCTCCCCTATGTTTTCTTATGGCAGAAAAGTAAAATCGATACATTTTTAATGAAGTTCTAATTATTTTGTACCGAGAGATTTGAACAAAAAACTTTTTTTCTTGCAGATAAACGGACGTACCATCAGGAAAAAATTGAAAACAATTCCAACGTGAGCTATTTTAAAAGTTAGAAACCAATTCGAAATGATTTTACTATCTCTACCATTTTAAAGCTTTGCCCATTCTAATAAAATAAAATTGAAACCTCACTTTTGGACTGGAGTTGCAAACTAAAAGACATTAAAATAATATTATATACTTAAATATACCTAGTTGAAATATTGGAAAACGTTTTTTGAAATTATACTTTCTTAAGATGTGCTTTCACTGTAAGAAAGCTGAGATCTTTAACCCGCATATTTCTTGCCCCTGGATCTCGGCAATCTGCTCGACATTTGTCACGTGACTCGTGTCACGTGGGTAATCTCGTTGTGATCCATCTGAGACGGATTGCTGAGGCTGACTCGTCAGCCGGGTCCGATGATGGAGAAGAAACTCCATCGGGTTTCAAATAGAGTTTAGATGACATCGATACACTAACAGAATTTCAAGGACATTTTTCATCCCGACTTTGATTTAGATGACATCGATACACTAACAGAATTTCGAGAACATTTTTCATCTCGACTTTGATTTTATCCACGTCATGGGAATCAGCTAAAAATTGGGATGATAATTTCCTATTGGGATGGATCCATCCCGAACGTATGTGTCTAAAACTCAATAAGGAGGTATTTTGAAGGATAAAATGCTTCAATGCTCAGAAATCAATAGAAATCTGATTAAAGCTAATCTACGAAATTACTCACTAAAATATCAGAGATTACTGGAAAACGAAAAGTACTGAAACTTTAAAATATTGTGTGCCGATTTGTACGTTTTTTTAATTTTCCATTGAATATTGTCTTTGTGTAAAATATCAACCATTATTATATTCATCTATTTTTATCTCAACCAAACTGAAGTTTGACAACATAAAAGGGAATAAAGTTGCCTTTTAGTGTGGTCTATACATAAAGTATTTTTTGTTTGAGTATCGGGCCACTTTATGTGATAAACGAAATGTACATATTTGTTCAACTTTGATTCGCCTCTTCTGTACTTTCATTATTTACACGTTCACATTTTCCAGTTATACAATTACTCTCGCCAAAAACCCAGACTTGTATATATTCTGAAACAATTTTTTGTTCCGAGTAAATTGTCGAATTAGAATACATTTTCTACTATATTCTGAATATTTTTAAAACTAATTTCTTTATTCCGCCAACAATTTACATCCATTCTTCAAAAGCTTTTGGTTAGTGGGAAAGCGAACACAAAGTAAATATTTACATAACTAATCATAAATAAAGTAAATTCCAGTACTGAAATACATCAAAGTGTTGGTTTGTAAAGGATAATTTCGTTCTTTTGACACGTTTTCTCCTCCAGCAAATAAGTGAAGCTAATAGAAATCTTCAGTAGAAAGTAATCAACCACTGATCAAAAAATAAGGCTACATTTAACGAGAGAGAATGTAAAGGCTCTTTTTTTTTCACCTGAGAGAAGACGTAGAAGGATTTGTGTAAATAGTTGGATGCCATCTATGAGAGTAAAACCGAGATAAAAAGGAATATATTCCTGTGGTTTCAGCTTTGGTCACATCCATCCTGTCGATTGATACTATAACCAGCCAGAATATCAGCAAATTGCCTTTGAGTGACAGCAAAATGACATAAATGTTGTGATCTATATGCATTTAATATTCTACATAGATTCTATATTGTTTTTCAACCATTAAATTTTTACAAGAGAAAACTATATTCAACTTTTTTCGCACTTCTGACAATCAAAGGGAGAAATTGTTTCAAACCTTCAAATATTATTACTTCTGCTGAATGTTGTATAACAATTCAATTGTGTCAGAAATCAAGTTATAAAATAATAATTAATTTTTGTACTCTGACAACCATACTGGGTGGGGGAGGGGGGGGGGGAGGATTTATAGAATTGTGGAGTTTATGTAAGTTGGTAAGTTCTTATTCTTTTAATACACATTATACACATAATAGTTGAAATGCATTATTGAATGTTTCATGCAACAGGTACAAGCCTCGCTTCACTAAACAGTGCCACATTTTCGTATTTCTTTCCATTTTTCATGTAATGTAATAAAACGTTTGCGTCAAGTTTGTCGATGGGAAAGTTCTGTTAACTGAGCGGAAAACTATGAAGTTTACTCGTCTAGAGAGAAAGCGTACATGTTTGATGGCAAGACAAATATTTTCATCCCATCTTTGCTCAAGTTTCTCTTAGTTGTGAAAACAACTTCATGTTTGCTTTAAAATATCGGAAGACTTGAATAATCTTCAAGAAGATCTTAGAGAGGTTTTTATTTCTGGAAGGCATTTAGTTTCTAGCTAAAAATTATGAAACTAGGAAATAATGCAATTTTTACAAAATGTACATCTATATTGATACCAATAAAGTAGAGTCTGTATATGTATGTCTGTCTGTATGTTCTTCATACATTTCTACATCCTTTGACAAATCTCAACCAAATTTGGTATGGAGATTCTAACTGAGCCTGCGCACATCGTAGGGTAATTACCCCCCTCCCCCCCCAAACCACCCAAATTGAAAAAATAAATTGACACTTTCGGCCATATGCTCCTACACCATTGACCAACCACAATAAAATTTTGCACACATGTAATTCGTTAACCTGTCCACATTTCAGGCTACTCACCCCCTCCCCAAACCCCCCTAATTGAATAAATTCAGCTTAAAGGCAGAATGTACGAGATATAATTTCACATTTTGACATTATCAGGTATAATTAAACTTACGAAACAATCTCCCGAATTTTCTACTCTCATGTACCCCCCTCCCCTCCCTCCCTCCAACACGAGCAGGCCAGCTAGTTTTATATAAAATGTAATCGTTCACTGAGCCACAATTCACAGAATAGTACTTGAGATTTCTGAAGTGGAAAGCGTCCGGGGCATTCCAGCTCCAAATCCCCAAGCAAAAAACCTGACCACCTGGGATATTATTAATTTTTTGTGGGAATATTGTATACTAAAAAAGAGTCGACACGTGTAATTTTGTTTGACCTTGAGGTCATCCACTTCCGAAATGCAAGCTTGCAAATTATCATGATTTTGTATTTTTTAAACATTTCGCTCTCACTCTCATAGCTCATAACTTTTGATCCAAACATCGTACAAAGATGCCTTTTTTACCAAATTGAAGCTCTTATTATGCTCTATTTTAATATATTATACACAATATGTTTCTTAAACCACATCATTTAAAGAAATGAATGTAAAAAATTCAAAATTTTATTACTCAAAAAGTCATTTTTTAATTTTTTTAAAAATTTTACCATATAATTGCCGATGTGTTACCTACTTACTGTAAAAATTTCAAGACGGAGTGTCAAGGGATGTGCGAGTAATAAATTATTTAGCGCGTCAAGGTACATGGGAATCCGCGCGGCCGAGCGCGGGCGATGCTGTCGTTCTAGCGATTGCACGTGACAAAGCCGCAGATATGTTTAAACAATAGTTCATCTGCTTGGATGGACACAAATTCATCTCTTGCTTCTTCAGCGTAGGAATAAACTCTCGTTTGAATGACGTGTGTTGATACAGCATAGATATTTATACTCACGCATAAATGTCTATGGATACAGGAACAAATGAATGCAGTTTCTGGGTGCCAGAGATAAGACGTGCTTGTGAAAATCTTGCCGCGAGAATCTGATCCTCCAAGTCGTGCTCATCTTGCGTACAATACTCGAAGTTGATGGATGTGATGTTGGACTGGACCCAGTCATAGAGTTGTCGCGGAGCCATGATCTGGCCGTCATAAGGCATGCAGACTGGCTCGACTGCAAGCCGCTTCACAGTCCACCCACACCCTCACAGGCCCCCTTTCCGTGCGATGTGGCTGTGAAGTGCCACTCGGCTGCATTGTGGCGGCAAATATTGTTTATATTTTACGATTTTTGTACTGGGCAGCTGAACCATTTGATAAATACCTCCATGATTTTGTTGGCTGATTGAAAATATTGTTTCAGAAAATTAATAAGTTTTTTTAATAAATAAACGGACGGCAACTGTATCCTGCTGCATTCAGAAATTACTGCAAAACTGATGTGTTTCACTTCACTATTCTCTTTGTAGTATGCGACGAATGGATGGAGAGTGGTGGACGATTTGTTTCAGTAAAATCCCTGGGCCTCGTCTTGCAGCACAAAAGAAAAGTGTTTAGCAAAGTCGCGACTGATTTACACCTTTGACGCACTGATTGAATTTGAAAATAATGTAATAAGTAGTATTTACTCTCAAATTATTGAACTCTTCAATTTTACAGAAAGTAGGTACCTATAGGAAAAGCCTACATAGATGTTAACTTATTCTATAAATTGATTTCATTAAATAATTACATCGACTCGATAAACCATAGATAAAAAACGCAAAAAATTGAACACCAATTTCACTACGAAATGCACTACGAATAGGTATATCAGTATTTCTTGTCTATCAGAAAAAAAACCACACACAAATGTATACCTATTATAACACCCAACACTTGGAGAGCTCAGAGGTCCGTGTGGTTGGGAAGCCAAAACAGATATGATTGCTCTTAGAAGTTACACAGTGTAGAAAATCTCCTCAATCAATTACATACCTAAAAACCAATAACAATACCTATAGAAATACACCTGCACCCGAGACCAACGCAGGGTGGGCAGTTCGTGTCGGCGAACACAGAGCAGGGATTAAAAACTGAAAGGGTTGAAATTAATTGACAGGAATATTTATTACATGATTGGTCGGCAAAAATTGGCGAAGAACGGAGTACCGTCTATGAATAGCAAAACGTAAGACAAGAGATTTTATTATGATGTCGTATACCTAAAGTTTCAGAACATAACTGTTTTCGTGATCCCATGAGAACTCAACTAAAAACAATGCATTGATTGTCAAAACGACCCACAACAAATATTATAAAAGTAATTGAATTATAGTAGACAGAGAGAATTTATTGTGATGTCGTGTAACGAAGGTTTCAGAACATAACGGTTTTCGTGGTTCCACGAGAATACATATTTAAACCATTGCTATGATTGTCAAATCAACTAACAACTAATAGTATCAAAGTAATTGTTGAATTATAGTAGACAGAATAGAAAATGAGTAGTTACAATAGTGATCGAGTTCAGTGGAGTTTTTACCGCGATCGCTAGAACGAGAGCAGCGGCGGCGCTCTGCCGCGCGGTTTCACAAGTACCTTGACGCCCTAAATAATTCATTACTCCCACATCCCTAGACACTCCAACTTGAAAGTTTTACAGTAAGTAGATAACATATGAGTAATTATATGGTAAAAATTTAAAAATTATAAAAAAATTACTTTTTGAGTAATGGAACTTTGAATTTTTCACTTTCATTTTTTTAAATGTTGTAATTTAAGAAACATATTGTGTATACAATAGTAAAATAGAGCATAAAAAGAGCTTCATTTTGGTAAAAAAATAATCTTTGTACGATATTTGGATCAAAAATTACGAGCTATGAAAGTGCAAGCGGAATGTTCAAAAAGTACAAAATCATGATATTTTGCAAGCTTGCACTGCGGAAGTGGTTGCCCTCAAGGTCAAACAAAAAAACACGTGTCGACTATTTTTAGGTAGACAATATTCAAAAAAAAAATTATTAAAATCGCAAGAGGTCAGGTCAATTTTCGTCATTTTTTGGTTGTCCTGAGGCGGAACGACCCGTCCCTTTCATGAATGTTTTGTTTCATTGGAATGAAAACACATTCGTCCCCCTCCCTGTTGTCATCAGGACGGAAATCCGATGAAATAATGTGGAGATAATTTAATTTATTTTCAAAGAAACCCGGATTTGTATTTGAGAGACGTCACTCTCCAATTCAATTCAAAGCATAATGATGACAAATCCGTGCATTGAAACGTCTTCGTGAATCTCCAAATCTCTTGAGTTTATAAGTACCTACTTAAAGCAGAACTTTTATCCTGAAACATGTATTTTTGAGCGAGCGAAGCGAGCGTCTCCTTTTGGCTCTTTTGGCACGGACCTCTGTTTTTTTTTTTGATTTTTTTTTTGATTTTTTGGCTGCTACCTGGAGCAATGGAAGTCGCACCGTTTCACCGATCGATCTGAAATTTTGCACACATGTAGAGACAACCTTTTCTGTTTGCTGACCCAATTTTTTTTTGAAATTCATAGATTGGTTGAAATTTAAATAAACATCTCCTGATAGGCTGAAAAATTAAAATAGACTTCGACAAATGTGATCGACCTTATATTTTGCATGGTCATTAACACCAACATTGTCTCTTATTTTACAAATTTTCAGCCAAATCCTCCCATTGGTTAAAATTTAAAAAAATATTTCATGTGCTTTTTGAAATTTAAACCAGAACCGTTTGACCGATCAACTTGAAAATTTGCATGGTCATCGGGTCAAACATTATCTGTATTTTTGACAATTTTCAGACTAAACTGTGTTTCAATTCAAAAGTTTTTGACAGTTTGCGGATATTTTGCGTGTTAATTGGCTGTCATATTTCACGAATTTCATATTTCACGGCATCTTCGAATCTTCACTTCAAGGTTGTTGGAGCAGAAATTTTCAAACGTAGTATATTATGAAACTGATATGACCGTTTAAAAAAAAATTGAACGAAATCCTGTGATTTTTGGAAATTAACAAGGGATCGTTTAATCATAAAGGTTCAATCGATCAACTTAAAACTTTGCGTGGTTATTGGGACCAATATTTTAGGAATTGTTGGATATTTTCATACAAGTCTGTGGCGAAATTCAAGAATTATTGGCTTTTAAGGACATTTTCGATAAACAGAATTTCGGTTCGAGGTGTTGCGCGTTATCCGTGCTCGCTCATCAACGCGTTACTCAGAGCGTTTTCCTAGTAAATAACACAGGGAAGGGTTGAGCTAGCCCGCTCAATACCTCCAACTACGTCACTGATGATGTGGCTGCAAATATCAAATCGCAATTATAAAACCATCATTAGCGCGGAAACCATCCGTTGATTTTATCAAAGCTTCTTCATTGTCCTTTATTCATATATAAATAAATAAATCATGCGAGCGGAGCTAGCGTCTTCACTTTAAACTTATGGCTCAAATCTCTGTTTATTTTATTTTTTTGTTTATCTGTGTTTCTCGCATTATATTTCAAACAAAGTAGCGGATCTTGACAAATTTTTCATAAAACATTCATTACTATCCAGTGCAGAGTGCTAACGATTTCCAGCAAACTCAGTCTATTAGTTTCATCGGAAACTTGATTTGTAGTTTGTACTTAGCTTGGCAATGGGGATGGAAAAAACCCTGTGTGCAAATTGAAACTGAAATCTTTTCACCGATCATCACCAAATTTTGCATGGTCATTGGGACCAGCATTATAAGTGTTTTTTTGACAAACATGTAATGAACTTCAAGAGACACACAGATTTCACACTAATTCGCATTCAATATGAAGGTTCGCTTATTTACGCGTTACACCGAGCGTTTTCCCAGTGTATTCTAATTTGAAGATAGGAGGGATTCTGTACACCGCAATTCAGGATATATCAAAGCATATGACTCCGAGATTGACAAGAACAATACGTATTGTGACGTCATTGTACGGGTTACCTTTTGTTCGAATATAATTGATTAATTATTGAGACCTATGAGATTTAAACTATCATTAAATTAGTTTCATCAATGAGATTAAAATCTGCGGCTTTGCTTCTTCCTAATCTCCCACACAATAGCGTCAAAACTCTACCCCCAGTGCGAACTGATAGGAAGTCGGATGTAGCCACTTCGTCATCATCATATTAATCATTCATCCGTCGCTATTTGCCTAGCTGCAGAGCAGTGCGACGTTAAACACTTTTAAAAATATAAATATTGTATAAAACAAACAAGTTTTGTTTAAGAAATTAATGGGTATAGAACCATTGCTGATGGTAACGCTCTGAACTTGTATACCGGGGGCCCGGGTTCGATTCCCGCGGCCGTCCTTCCTGACTGGGTTTTTTCCGTGATATTCCCTCAGTCGACAGGCAAATGCTGGAAGGTAACCTACTAATAGGCCACGACCGCCTCCTTCCCACCTTCCATCTTTACCTACTCTTCACTATCATCTCCCAATCATCATCATAATCATTCATCCGTCGCCATTAGCCTCGCTGCAGAACAGTGCGACGTTAAGCCCCAGATTTTTTTTCACTTGAAGTTTAAACAGTATTTTTAAACGACTGCGTACTTATACCCTTGAGTATAGAAGGATCAACGCTTATACTCTCTACGTACTCATGTCAATCTATGATCGAAACCTATTTCGTATTTATGTACACCTCTCATCTTCATCATCTCTTGTGTTTCTAACTACTTTGATCATCTCACCCAACTCAACGTTCCATAATTGAGCGAGCGAAGCGAGCGTCACCACGGTACTCTTATGGCACTTTCTCTGTGTGTTTTTTTTTTTTGCCTGCACTGCCCAGGTCAAACCGCACAACCAATCGATCTGAAATTTTGTACACATACTAACGTAATCTATGCGATCCCTGGGATCTTTTCTGAACGAGATCCTGTGATTGGTTCAAATTGTATAAAAATTATCTTTCGATTGGTTGGTTCGATCAATTTGAAATTTAGCAAAGTCATTGCAACCAACATTGTACCCAATCAAAAAAAATTTCAGCCAAATCCTCCAATTGGTTCAAATTTGAAACCATTTTTCCTGTGATTTTTGACATTTAAACTGGAACCGATTGACCGACCAACTAAAAACTTCGCATGGTCATTGGTACCAACATTTAAGGTATTTTTGCCAATTTTCACTCTAATCTGTCGTTATTTTCAAAAGTTTTTGTCATTTTAGGGACATTTTGCGTGTTGGCTGTCAAATTCACGGCGACTTCGAATCTACAGTTCAAGGCAAGGTAGTTAGAGCAGAAAGTTTTAAACGATATGAAACTAATAATGACCGTTCAACAGATTGATCTGATATTGTGTACACACTAATATCATATCATATGGGTGGTCCCAGGTATATTTTATGAACGAGATCCTGTGATTTTTGAAAATTAACAAGGAACCGTTCAATCATAAAGGTTTAATCGATCAACTTAAAACTTAGCAAGGATTGGCACCAATATTTTTGGAGATTTTGGAGATTTTTATACAAGTTTGTGACGAAACTAAAGAATTGTTGGCTTTTAATGACATTCGATAGACATAATTTCGGTTCGAGGTGTTGCGTGTATCCGTGCTCGCTCATCAACGCGTTACACAGAGCGTTTTCCTAGTGTAACTTGAAGAGGCAATGATGAGGGTTACAGTGAAGTGACGTCATCACTTCAACCAACACTTAATTGCATCTAATGAGACATGCAGTAACCTACTATACCGACAAGTACGAGTGGGTCAGCCATTTTGAAACTATTATAATTTTCGAACTGTTTTGAATAAAATTGATAAAAATGAACGAAATATTGAATAGTTTCTCGACGTCTATGTCAGAATCATTTGGAACTTTAGTGTTTAATATTTCAAGACCGATAAAGATGAATGTCATGCTATTTTCTTGTAAGTTTTGACTCTTTTAACTTTTCTATGTCATCGCTTCAAAGTCGCTGCAGTTTCAGATCTCACAAGAATGAAACTGTGTTTTATTGTAGCAAATAAAAGTTATGCACTCTATAAGTTTAATGTATTTATATATGCAACAATTTATTTCAGAACTTATGTAGGTCATCATGGAATTTCCAGAAATACGGATTCTATTATTATAATAGGTACATTCAATACATCCTGAATCCAGTACCTAATATTTTTCAGCCAGTTAAATGTTTATGTTTAAAAATTTAAAAATTTTAAATGTTAAAATTAAAAAAATTGTATAATTTGTTTTTTACTTTGTATACTTTGTATACTTTATACAAAGTATAAACTTTGACTTTAACTTTGTAACAGGAAGAACAGGAGAGTATAACTCATTAATTGAAAATAACTCGTAATACAAGAAGCAAGTAATAAGACGAAAGATGGAAATAATCCTACCTCTGCCACCGTTTTGTAATCTGACACAATTGTAAAGCCTCAGGTTTGGTTATTTCGTGTTGGCATGAGGAAGTATAAAATCAACAAGCTGCTGAATAATTTATTGCTTGAGTAGACCTACATTGGAATATTGTTAAACTATGCATACATATCCGTGTTTAACATGGTTCAAGTATCAATATTGATCGGGCTCGGATATGATTTGAAGTACCTATATTTCATGAGATTCAATACTTCTGTCCTCGACCGTCGACTTCCCCAGGAAGCCGAAATTCAAATACATTTTTCTCCCTGACGTGATACCAAGACCAGTCGTTCCCTAAAGTGACCCGCAGTCGATCTATGGATTGGGATTTTCTTGAAAAACAGGTATTTTACGAACCCCTTAGCGATCTCAACCCAAGAGAAGGCTCGGCATGAACAATGGGGCATGGTGCGCACGCAGGTAAAGTAGGGGACGGGAAAGTAAAAAGACCCTTTTCCAATCCACAGATCGACTGCGGATGACTTTAGACGTGTGTTTACCCTCCCCCCCCCCCCCCCCCCCAGTTCTTAGCAGTCGTATTATTATACAATAAATAATAATTCTATAATCTGCAAAAACATGATATGAAATTTAACTGAAATGCATGGTAATTCTTGACAATTATGTTTTTTTGTGCTCTTCTGCTTTTAGGATCATTATTTGACATTGATCGCTTTCTTGTTGTGTTTGTGTGAGTATTCTAGTAAGTTATCTAGACGGATTTAAACTACAACCAATTTAATTTCATGGTAATTCTTGACAATTTTGTGTTTTTGTACTCTACTCTGTTTATGTTCACTATTTGATATTCATGTCCTAACACACCTGGTACGAGTAGTAATGTTCACTGTCTAATAAAACTGCCTCTGGCAGGTACCACAAAAAATAATAAAAATAAATAATGAATGAATCGATGAATTGTAAATATTAGGAATCTAAAAATTGAAAGTAAATGTTTTAAGTCCTTGGCATAGGCGTGCGCACGGAAGGGGGGGGGATTGAGAAAGAGAAGATTTTCTCGGGGGCACCGCCCCGAACCCCCTTTTCTCGCAACATTTTTTTTTAATAAGTATGCCTATAAGCACTATATTATTGTCTGCTTGAAATACACAACTCTGCATGCAGCAAGAACATTTTACATTTCTACAAAAATATTATTGGAAAATTCGAAGGGCCATCGTAGTTCAAAACTCATAAAAATGCATCAAATCCACTCGAGGATCACGATTTTTCTCCGGAGACCCGCGTATTGTGGGTGCCTTTAACCCCAGCTACCCTTGTCTCATTTGGAGGTCCCCCCCCCCCCCCCTAATGATTTCTCCTGCGCACGCCTATGGTCCTTGGGTTAGGTTGCATTCAATTATGAACATTCCATTTGAACTATCTCAAACTCTTCATCAATGGTAAATTAAGGTGATGCAAGCGCTCGGCCGTTTTAGCAAATTGAGGGAAAAAAATTGTTTCATAAGTGGGTGTAACTTTGATAGGATGTTCACATGATCTGTCTGATTTTGTATTAGCAGCACTTTTTCATTTTTGCTTCGTGCCTTGTTAACTAGGAAAACGCTCTGTGTAACGCGTTGATGAGCGAGCACGGATATCCGCAACACATCGAACCGAAATTTTGTCTATTGAAAATGTCATTAAAAGCCAATAATTCTTTAATTTCGTCACAGACTGGTATATGAAAATCTCCAAAAATTCCAAAAATATTAGTCCCAATAAGCATGTAAAGTTTTAAGTTGATCGATTGAACCTGAAACTTTATGATTGAACGGTTCCTTGTTAATTTTCAAAAATCACAGGATCTTGTTCAAAAACTATACCTGGGACCACTCATATGATAAAAGTGTGTTTAAACAATATCAGATCGAACAATCTGTCATAATTATGCGTTTGAAAGTTTCTGTTCTAACTACCTTGGAACATTGGAACTGAGGCGTCAATGTAGCCGTAATCCATAGCAACAAGCAAAATGTCCGTAAAATGTCAATAACTTTTGGATTTAAACACAGATTTGTCTGAAAATTGTCAAAAACACAGATAATGTTGGTCCCAATGACCATGCAAAGTTTTAAGTTGATCGGTCAAACGGTTCTAGTTTAAATTTCAAAAATCACAGTAAAGATGGTTTTAAATTTTAACCAATGGGAGGATTTGGTTGAAACTTTGTATGATTGGGTAAAATGTTAGTGGTAATGACTTGTCAAAATTTCAAATTGATAAACAAACCAATTGAAAGATAATTTTTTAAAATTTGAACCAATAACGGGATCCCGTTCAAAAACGATCCCAGAGACCGCATAGAGTACGTTAGTATGTGTACAAAATTTCAGATTGATTGCTTAAGCGGTTTGACCTGAGGTGTGACCACAAAAAAAACACACACACAAAGAGAAAGTGCCATAAGAGTACCGTGGTGACGCTCGCTACGCTCGCTCAATTAAGCACCGGTTATTCAACAAAACCGCGCAAAACTATGAAATTTCCGATAAGATTGGAAACCAAACCCGTTAACCAACTGATCCCAGATTTTAATAACTAGGAAAACGTTCAGTGTAACGCGTTGATGAGCGAGCACAGAACATGCAACATCCCCATAGTAACGATGCACGACACGGCACATGACGATTTTCTCTGCAAATTTTCAATCTCCATAATACTCTGGATGAATAACAGATCCATTGTGTCGTGAAGTCTTACCTACATACCTTCTCCAGAAATCTCTTCTGACATCCCATTCTTAACTCGTAAAATTACAATTAATACTTGACTGATTGGGCTTACAATATGTAAAATTTAATATTAAGTTGGTCTTGATCACCATGCAAAATTTTAACATAATGTGAACATTTTTATTGTCGACCAATCAGAAGACATTATTTAAACTTAAACCAATTAGAGGATTTGGCCTTCGTACTGCATCCGATTTTATGCGCTAGCTCAAAAATGCTTTCATTTTACTTTACATTGTGGATAGCTTGGCTGCTCTACAGGCCTTGCCTTGGAACAGAAGCTTAAAGAAGGCAGGGATGACAATTTAGTATTCATTTTTCAAGATTATGGAATAAAATGACCTTAAAATGACAAAACTTTTGAAAATAACGACGGATTAGACTGAAAATTGGCAAAAATACCTTAAATGTTGGTACCAATGACCACGCGAATTTTAAGTTGATCGGTCAATCTGTTCTAGTTTAAATGTAAAAAATCACATGAAAAATGGTTTAAAATTAGAACCAATAGGAGGATTTGGCTGAAACTTTTTTATGATTGGGTACAATGTTAGTTGCAATGTTTTTGCTAAATTTCAAATTGATCGAAGCATCCAATCGAAAGATAATTTTTTTAAAATTTGAACCAATCACGGGAGCTCGTTCAAAAACGATCCCAGGGACCGCATAGAGTACGTTAGTATGTGTACAAAATTTCAGATCGATTGCTTGAGCGGTTTGACCTGGGCTGTGACCACAAAAAAAAAAAAAAAAAAAAAAAAAAAAAAAACACACAGAGAAAGTGCCATAAGAGTACCGTGGTGACGCTCGCTACGCTCGCTCAATTAGATTAAAGACAAACTTAGGGTTATTACTTAACACATTTTTTAAATTAAATTTTATTCGCCACCCAACGAGACAAGAAAATAGACAATAAAAAAAAACTACTTTACAAAGCAAAAAATTAAAAATGTACCAAGTGATAACCAACCCTAAGTTTGTATTTTATCTATTAAGATTACAATTTCAAATCATTTCGTCAACCCATTTTGTCTCCAATCGTATCCAAAAAAAGTGCCTTCAACAAGCGACAAAAGTGCTCGCGCTTGCAGCACCTTAATGACTAACTTCACTTAAATGTTTCTAGAACAACAGTTTAAAAAATATCGTCAATTTCAATATTGGAATTGAAATATTGATCTATAAAATAACACTATCACGATTATTTTATCATGTTCCTAGTTTACATGTATTCTTACTTAAAGGTATAGATTCATATTTGGCTCATCATTCGTGACTATATACAAAACAAAAACGAAAAGAAAATAGATTACTATAAAGTGAGCATCCGGAAATGTACTAAATTCAATAACTAGGAAAACGCTCTGTGTAACGCGTTGAATGAGCGAGCACGACACGTGCGCAAACATTAACCGAATATGCGTTCGTTAACACACAGAAAACATTATTTTAAGTCAAACTGAAAGCAAACTACGATCCACTGAATCAATATAAAACAATGTGTCATTGTATGACCACCATTAATGTGTAATCCGAGATATACCTAACCTTCAAGGAAATGTCAGGCTAGACAGAAGCTCAGAAACGGAATAAATCCAACGTTTCCAAGAAGAAAATAATTTGAAATAATCAATCCCCTGGACAAAAACTGTAGATACCTAATATCTATGCTTTAAAAGCGATTCAATTTTACTAATACCTTCACAAAGTACACCAAATTGCCAAAATTATCAACGAAAAGAAGCACAATGCAGGAGAGATTTGGAATGACGTGTGAACGCTAAAAGAGAACAAACGCCACTCAATGATATTATTGAAATGTGAGCTTATGTTTCTAATCCCTCCTGGATGCAAAATCAGCCAAGTAGAAACACGGGAGGCACGGCCATCAGAACTACGAATTGACGAAAAGACAATCAAGGTCCTTAAAAACTCGAAATGATTTGTTGGAAACTATGATCCAAATTGAATTATTCAAATTTGATCAACTCAATACACATAAAAATATCTGCTTTTCACTAAAAAAGTGTACATACCATCAAAACACTCTTGTACCTAAAGCAAATCAGATTCAGTTGCATTGGAAAGACATTCATTTTCAATGTTTCATTTCTGACAGCTATTAAAAATGTCAATAAGTGCATACTTTCTTGACAGATTCGGCTGAAAATTGGTAAAATAAGTGACATTGTTGGTCTTACTGACCATGCTAAATATGAGTTTGATCACATTTCTCGAAGACCATTTTCATTTTTTAGGCTATCAGGAGATACTTATTTTAACAATGAACCAATGGATGGATTTCAAAAAAAAATTGGGTCTGCAAACAGAGAAGGTTGTCTTTACATGTGTGCAAAATTTCAGGTCGATCGGTGAAACGGTGCGACTTCTATTGCTTCCTTTAGCATACAAAAACAAAAACAAAAAAAAAACAAAAAAAAAACAGAGGTCCGTGCTAAAAGAGCCAAATGGAGTCGCTCGCTTCGCTCGCTCAACTATGATACATTCACTGAAATTCTTGTGGATGACACACTTACAAGTGATCTCTTTTACCCCACTTAATAAACATGAGTTTATTTAGCAACCATCATAAATGTTTAAATTGTAGCTTTGTGGAGTCACGAACCGTAGAAGGACACATTTGGATACTTCGTAGGTAATGGTTATAGCATTTATATTTCATATATAATGTTTAGTCCAATTTCGTATAGATAGAGTCTCTTTACCCTCTCCAAGCTTAATATTCGTTTTGAAAGTTCTTCGTGACCTATTTTATAGTTTCGTTAAACTTATAACTGAATTGTTAAAGTCAATTTATATTCAAAACTTCGTACTGTTTCATCTTTGTTGTTATTACAAAACTAATTATATCTTTGTACTTCTGAACAGATTGACACTATTCTGCTTCAGGGATGTTATACGTGTGAGGTTCAAATTGACGTGAAATTAATTGAACATTATGTGTCGACTTTTTTATTTATTTGTATTAGAGTTTTTAAATGTGTCATGCGAATATGCCATGAAAACGCTCTGTGTAACGCGTTGATAAGTGAGCATTCGTATTGCATGCGAATTAATATTCGTGTGAAAGTTGCTGCTGTATAAAAGACCTTGGAAATAGCAAGGAAACAATCTAACCAAAAGCGTAAAAGGATCTTTAAAATGTATTGAAATAAATTTGACATATTTAAACCAAACAAAAAATGTCGGTAAAAATATCTATAATTTTTGAAGTTCATGACAAATTTGTCTTAAAATTGTAGAATTCACGTAAAATATGGGTCCCTCTCCCAATGACCATGCAAAATTTTAAGATGATCGGTCAAATAACCATTTTCAATTTTCGACCAATCACATGATCACGTTCAAAAACGTATGACCGCTCATATGACGTTAATGTGTGTGAAAAATGTCAGGTACGTATATTGATTGAACGGCGTGGGCATTGCCTTAGAAATAAAAATATCGAAAGATCCAAAAGAGTATCGTAGTGACGCTTATCGTAATGAGAATGCCAAAGACGGTCGCTTCATGAATAGACTTTGAAGAATTATTATGTCAAGAATATCGTAAAATTCTGGTTTTATTTCGAAACTTACTTAATTTGCCGATTATTTTTAAGTAAGTTGTAGTTATTTTAAATACTTTTCAAGAGTAATTGTATTTTTAATAAAAATCTTTAATCTCTCAATCCCTTTAAAACAGCTACTTTCACGGCACAAATATCTTCCTTCACAAAATGAATGAAAAGAGATTGGAGTTTGGTTTGATAAATCAATATGCGTTGCCAGTGGCGTGCAGAGGGTCAAATAGTGAAGGTGCTGAGCCTTATGAATGACACCCACCCACCCACTTTGCCCGCGATTACATTCCGCCGGTCACACGGGGGGGTTTGGGGGGCTTGCCCCCAACAAAATGCCGCGCAGCGAATTTTTTGAAATTTCGACTTTTAAGAGGCAGTTTTGAGCATATTGAGCTAACTGCTAAAGCATAAAAGCAATTAGTGAAAATAGCCATTTGTTAATAAGCATTTGTGGAAGAGGAAAGAATGTGGAAAAAATTAATTAACGAACATTAACATTACAGATTTGTGAATCATTTAGATTTACACATATTTAATAATGTTGGAAAGTTTTCAACATAATAGGTATAACATTTCTTCTTAATTATCAGGTTTGTATATTACAAATCTTTACAGTCAATTCAACTTCTTCTTAAAAACTCATTCACTTTTCCTTGCTAGATTAGTCAATGTTTATTTTCGTGATACGAGATGCTATATATTCTTTCTAAATGTTATTTATTGATTGTAAAAAAATAAGAACAAATATAATAAGTAACGGAACAGGATGGGGAAACAAGAAGTACGTGTCAATCTTAATCGCAACGGTCAAAGTTTTAATGATACATTAAATGCTTTTTGAAGAGTGTCGATGTAGATGCGAAAATGTCCACTGCTTCATTTAAGTTTACTTCAACATCCTGTTCACAGGCTAAAATCATTAGATCCTCCAGCCTCTTTTCCTCCATGGTGCTGCGGAGTCGAGTTTTGATTAACTTAAGTTTTGAGAAACTGCGCTCTGCTGTAGCTGATGATGATGGAAGAGTACACGCAGCCTTGTAAGCAACGAACAGATTTGGGAAAGTTGATGCCAGGTTAAATGACCCGAGAATCTTCAATATATCCCTTATTGTAAGAGGCGGATTTACTCCACGGGGATGTGCCGTTTCTTCCTATGGAGAATACAAAATCAACTTACAGCAAGTGTAAAATAACAATGTGTGCATTATTATGTAATAATAATGTGTTACTAACAATAGTCGTATCCTCGAACTCAGAATCGCCGTTTTCTATGTCAACTTCACTTTCATTTCCGCCATCACTTTCGAATTCTTCAAGAGCATTTGAATGCAAAAGAATTGGACATTTTTGAGTGGACTTCAGAGAGCTCAGGTTTTTGCCAAACATAAGGTATTCTCTTCTGAGTGCAGTTTCATCAATACCTTTTAGCCATGTTGCAAGTTTTGAGAAAGCGTCCTCCGGTATGGTGTCCCTTTCTATACAATTATGGATAAAATATTGTTATTAGTCCAAGATTTATTTAAGAAAATATTAAAATTACAATGAAATTACAATGTATTTTCTATCTAGTGGAGCGGTCGCTCCACCCAGCCAAGTCGTACTATACACTCACAGTCACTCAACATACCGTAAATGCCTAATAAACTGAGGAGCAGACCAAACACTTTTACTGTAAGCAACAACATGGCATTTTCGGCCTACTGGATCTTAAAATTGGAAAATCTCACATTGTTGTGAAATGTCTTAATTTCGAGCTATGGCCCACCCCACTACATATACCAAATTTGGGAACAATAGGTTATGCCATTTGCGCGCTAGAGGACCGAGAAAACAGTGAAATTACACCACTTTCTGATTCTGAAGATGATGATTCTGATGATATCAGGAAACCCTGTTGACAGCGCCACAGCCTAAACGGCTAAACCGATCGACCTGAAACTTTTACCACATATGCACTTTTGGCGTCTGATGATACCTTGCCTCTTGTGATTTTTTGTGCCGCCATTTTTAAACCGGAAGTGACGTCATAACTCAAAAACGTCTGGACCGATTAGAACGAAATTAGCGCCATTCGATTTAGATGGTCATCTATATGAAGTATCAATAAAAAAAATATTATTTTCTTATTTTCTAAACCGGAAGTGACGTCATAAATACGCAATATTTAACTTATTTCAACAAATTATACTTAAAATACGTACATAATTAACTTACATTGTAACATAGACAATACAATTTATATATTCAAGGTAGCAGTGTTCTCGGCCGCCATTCCTGAAACCGGAAGTGACGTCATATATCTAAAACGCCTGTAACGATTGCAACTGAACTAGCTCCTGCGTATTCATTCTGCTATTTATTTGAAAAATCAATTGTGAAAAATGAATAAATAAATTAATGGTACCGGAAATGGCGGCAGGAACCACTAAATGAAACCGGAAGTGACGTCATATATTACAAACGGCATGACCGATTTTACGGAAATATAGGGATTAGGAATTCAGATGGTCGTTCATGAAGGTATCAACTAGATAAAACTAGATTGTTTTCTTATTACCTATACCGGAATTCGGCCGCTATTTCAAAACCGGAAGTGACGTCATGTATCGAAAACGGCTGGATCGATTATAACGAAACTTAAGCTATTCTTCTTGGATAATCATTTTCATCTTATACCAAACGCAACTTTTCATAGTAACCAAATCGGTTGAGGCGTATTTTTTTAAAGAAATTAGTCCCTGCTCGGACATGTGCTACAAGCTGTATGAATAAACTAACAAAAGAAGTGATATCCCAGAAAAAACACTCCGTGTAAAAATACCAGCCAAGTCTCTTTAACTATAAAAAAAAAATAGAAGAAATCTAAAAATTCAGCACTGAAAAGGAGTGATATCAAAAAAGGAGCCAAGTCAACGAATTTTCAAAATTTTAATCGTACCATTGAAATAAAAATATCAACCCCCGAGAAATACTTAAAAAAAGGACTTGGCGCATCGTTTTTTTAAAGACATTTTTCTATTCTTAAGCTTATGCCACTCACATACTACGTAGTTCAGAAATGCCTAGAAAAATTGGGACAAAACTTTCAAATTAAATATTGAACATTCTGTAAAATATTTTAAATTTAAATATAAGTACGCAAAGAAACATAGCATTGTCTTACAAGCAATAAATACAGAACAGTTGTGTTTGTGATTGGTAGGTACCTATAGTTTTGTGGGTACATCAACATACCTACTACAGCATTATACTTTGAACCTTCTCGCCGTGTAATTAATTGCTATTAATTAACATTTTATACCAAAAAAATTCATAAATTACATAACGTATTACTTTAGATAAAAATCTAGTCAGTAATTATTTGAGCAGCATGGCTCAGTGCACTAGTCACTTATACAAATCTCATTGACGGCCTTCTTGTAATGAGCGCTTTCGCTATTTCCCTCAGTCACGATATTGAGAAGTATGATTGATTAATATGACCCTAGAAATAGTGGCAATAACGAATAGACTAGGCCGCTTCCGTTTATTCGTTATTCGTTTATCCGTTTATTTCCTCTGAATATTGACAAAATACCAAAACTGCCAGTAGGTAAGAGTACTAGTTATATTAAAACGTAGTATGATTCGTCGATAATGAATGTGATATACTCAGGAAAATATACTTGTAGAGTTCTTCCTATACTTTTAGGATAGAAAAGTGTCTTTAAAAAAACGATGCGCCAAGTCCTTTTTTAAGTATTTCTCGGGGGTTGATATTTTTATTTCAATGGTACGATTAAAATTTGGAAAATTCGTTGACTTGGCTCCTTTTTTGATATCACTCCTTTTCAGTGCTGAATTTTTAGATTTCGTCTATTTTTTTTTATAGTTAAAGAGACTTGGCTGGTATTTTTACACGGAGTGTTTTTTCTGGGATCTAACTTACCTGTCACGAAAGAAGTGATACGTTCCTCTGAAAGAATACTTAGATCCTTAAGAACATCTCTGGATCCACTGAATCGTTTTCCAATGGACATAGCAACTGTGGAGGTGAGTTCATAGAACACATTAACTCTGTACCTTTCTACTGCCGATGAGGATATCTCATCTCTACAAGATTCACCAGGCATTAATGGTTTCACTGATGTTCTCACTTCCTTCAGAGACTTTTCTTTCAGGTTATGCTTGGTGGCAAACTCTACGGCCTTCTCATTAAGAGTATCTAGAATCTTGTTCTCTGGTATTCTCATTGCCTTCAGCCTTTTCTCGACGACATCAACTTTACCAATTGCCGTTAGAAAGTCTATATTTACAGACTGTAAATAAACTGACAATGGTGTTGTCACCTCAAAGATTTCCTTCATGACAATCATGGTGAGGATGAAGTTGAACTTCGTTATTTTTTTTAGGTAGAAACCTGCCATAGTGGTGGTAGTCCGATCTGTATCTTGTTGGAGCTCTTGCAAAGCCAACAACAGAGCGTCAAATCTGTCATAGATTACGTCGATTGCTCGGTAATGAGATGTCCATCTCGTGGTGGATAAATGTTTAAGTCTACGGATTCTGCCTTTGGAATGCAACGTTTTCTGAGCTCTATCGAACGCATCGGTTCGTTTTCTAGCTCCCATAAAATCCACTAGAGTTTGAACAACGCCAAAGAGGTTTTTTGATTCTGGGCATGAATCGCAAGTATCTACGATCACCAGATTGAGAACGTGGGCGAAACACCAAACATATATAGCACTGCTGTTCTCTTTTTGTATATATGTACGGAGACCTTTATGCTGTCCTTGCATATTCGCAGCCCCATCAAAGGATTGGCCTATTAGTCGGGTCCGCCAATCCAAGCCATGGATATCACATAGTCGCTTGAACAACTCGAACATTCCTTGACCAGTTGAATCTCGACAAACGTCCAGTGCTACAAGGCGCTCGTGGATTTCAAATGCAGAGTCTGTGTTTACATACCGAACCACGAATGAGAACTGGTCTAGTTTCGCCACGTCTGTCGTGGTATCGACAATTATTGAAAAAAGTCCCGAGTTGCTAACTTCCATCAATATAGATTTTCTAACCATATTGGCCAACACATTTAACATAGTGTTTTGGCTTCTATTTGATAAAAATGTAACTCGGTTTCGTTCCCTCTTTGCCAGGCGGGCCAGAAACGAAGCTAGATGTGGTTGCTTGTCTGCAAACATATGGACAAGGTCTAGGAATATTCCTCTGTTACCCGACTTATTTGTCATTTTTTCATTATGGCCCCTGAATGGTAAGCAGTGTCTGGCAAGAAACAAAGTAATTTGCAGAAGGCATTTAACAATGTCACGGTTTTCGGCGACCTGCAAATTATGAGCAGTTGCGGTTTGAGTGTCTATTCTTTGACCAGAGACATAAATACCTCTCGACAGCTCTGCTTCTACGTGCTCCGTACTCATTTCGTGAGCAGAGAGGCGGTCTAATATATGCCTCCAATCATTAAACCCTACTTTTACGAATATACTACGTTTGGAAGATGGCTTGCCATGCAACAAACAGGTTGCACAGAATGCCTTATCCTCCGATGGCGAGTATGACAACCAATCTCTCCTTACTCTCCTGGATTCGGGAAATGGCATCACTGTAGAGTAATACGACTCTTGAAAGCTTCTTGAGTCACTCTTTCTCTTAGGAAACTCGTGAGTAGGCAATTGGTCTGCCCTTGGCTGACATGGTCCCAAGTCTGTAAATCTTTTTAAAATCCCAGGGGTGACCACAACTTTAGCTAGCTGCACAGGATCATTTAGAAATAAATATGTATTTCCACTCTCATTTTCTTCTGAGACACTTTGGGTCTCGTTGTCAGATTGAACGGATTCAACGACTGAACTACTGGGCGTAGTTTCTACAAAGTCTGCACAACTTTCGGTAGGTTGTACGCTGCTTGTGCCAACACTTTGGGACTCGTCAGATTGAACGGATTTCAACGACTGAACTACTGGGCGTAGTTTCTACAAAGTCTGCACAACTTTCGGTAGGTGGTACGCTGCCTCTGCTACATTCAGAAAGTTCCAAAATGTCTGGACCTCCAGAACTTTCGGGGATGGTGCAGTTTGGCACATCTGTGTGAAAAATAGTAAATCAATAATAATATTAATAATATATTATACTTGAAGGCCCGCCCAATTTAAATGTTAAAGAACGGTGACATGTTTTCAGAGCATGGACTGAAAAAGCTTCGGCAAAGACTGACGTTTTCTCGCGAATTTCATTATAAGAATGGATTCTTATGACAAAACAACATCAAGTCTTATTATGCACAAAAGTCTCTAAAAATAAATGTGACTGGTATATGCTATAATGACAGAAACAGCTAGAGTTTCAAGTAGAGTCAGTCCAGTCCGCTATGTTCGGCTAGGTTCGATATTATTTTTAAAATTACCTTTACATTTGCATTACCTATACCTACATTTGTATAGGTGCCTATTTTTTTTTATTGCGAAATAGATTTTTTGGAAGTAATTATTTACAAAATATATAATTAATTTATTGAAATCAGGAATGGCAATAGTTTGGAACAAATTACAAAAAAATAAATTTTATATTCAATTACTACATTGACATTTTATGATTTTTGTAAAGTAGCAACAAGTATTCGTCCGGCTCCAATTTTCTTCAGTTTAAAACAAAACGGTAAAATTTTGCTTAAAGTTCTTTGGTAGGAAATATAGCAAAATGATTGTGTTTGTAGGAAAAAGTTCAGACATTTAGTTTCAAAATAAATTAACACAAATTATTTATTTGTTGTAATTTAATTACAAAAATGTATTGATATTTTGTTTCAAATAAAAATGTATCTTGCTAATGGGAAAATCATCCATAATATATCACATCATTTAATCTGAAATTAATTTGTCGACGACACCTCTACGATATTTAAAAAAAAATGATTACTACGTACCAATCAATATGCAGAGATGAATCCCACTCTCTAATTATTTTTAGATCAAATAGTCGAAAAGTAAATTAAGTGACTGCCGGAAATCGCAATGAATATCATCTGCTCATTAATACATTTGCCTCGCACTTCACCTTGCCATAATTAGAATTAAACACATTGCTTTTACTAAAAAGTGCAGTGTGTGCTCTTTTCAAATAAAATACAAAAAATTTGTCATTACCGTATACCTACATGCATTTTTTTAATGTCAAATCGGTCGAACAAAAAATCGACTTTACGAAATTTTAGGAGGCCATAACTCAAAAATTGTTACAATACAAGAAGAAAAAAATCGTATGTATTGTTCTAGCGATGAAGCTTATTTAAAAAAAAATTCGTAATTTGCGTAAATTGATAATTTTTCAGCCTCTTCATGGCGATAAGATATCTGAACATCGAAATTTCCTAATTTGGACAATTTTTGGGATCCCATAGCGACAACGGTGTATAATAAAGGGAGTTCCATCGTATTTACTTGGACTATAATACAGTATTAGTTTCAAAGTTTGATTTTGTGTTTCTGAATGATTTGGAATTACGCCTATTTGAAAACTGAAAAGGAATCATGCTGCTGGGCTGGTAGGGAGAAGTGGAGGGAGAATGACTTGGCTGCTCAATTTTAGCATTGGCAGCATTTACTAACTAACCTAGGAGGAAATAAAATCACACTGCAAAGTGCTAGTAGTAGTGTTAGTAGCAGTTAGCACTGTTATAACAGTGCTACATTCCTTTCTTAGATAGCACGGAATACGGATTGTACGACATCTACCTTACCTTGCCGGAATAGAACCTAGGAACATGTTATATAAGTGAATGAATTTTAACTTACCGGCAGCGCTGATATCCTCGGCCCTTGTTGGGTTAACGCATTGCTTTTTAAAAAATGCAGAAAACGCAGATGCTTGCGTTATTGAGGCGTTACCTTTCTTTAACTTGCAATGTGATTGATGCCTATTCCAATTAGTGGGGTTAAGTCCACCCCTTTCTCTCCCGCAATAACGACAACACTCCTCTTTGGTAAGTAACTTAGAAAACATTGCGCTTCTAAAAGCAGTACGTTACGGAACTTTTAAACTAAATACGAATCATTTGTTGTTTCACTTTGAACGTTGTTTTATAAGAAAATAGTTACTAGATACTACACTAATCTAAACATGTTAGCAAGCACAGCACATTTATCATCAGATAGTTTTAGAGGTTCAACTGTCTGCCTGCAGGGTACTTCCGGTAAGTCGATCTTTCGTTTATAATTTCTAGACGCGGGAAATTTAAGTTTTTCGTAGTAATATTCCATTCACACTACCCACAGATTGTTTCTATCTTATAGGTCTTACTTCGTTTTACATTAAATACCATTCCACTCTTCTAATCTCTTTAGTCTCCTCAATTATTTTCTTTTTTCATCCACTCACCACTCAATCTCCCGGGCACCTACCCACCCACCCACCCACCCACCCACCCCATTTCGGGACGGTGCTTGAGCACCAAAATTAGATGCTCTGCACGCCACTGTGCGTTGCACTCTCTTGAGGGAATCTTTTCCACGATAGCGCAACGTTATACATTTTTAATCTGGTAGAATGCTGTGACAAGGATTTCAAAGCGAGTGCCAGTGAATGAACTAGACGAACCCTTTGTGATAGCAGTGAATGAAAAGTAGAACACATTTTACGTTTGATAAATTCTCTTTTACCCTTTCAACTAGCTTAGAGTTTCATAGATGCTTTTAATTTCTACTATTTTAAAAAAGGGAAATGTGTTATTAAAAAAAATGTTTTGAAGCTTAGATATAGGTAGTAATAACTATTAATTAATAACTTTCAATTTGTTACAATTTAAAAAAAGGAAATATATTATTGATAATAATTGTTTTAAAATTTTGAAATAAACTGTTCAATGTATCTTAACTTATAGCATTTTGAAGAAGTGTATTTAAAAAAAGACGATACTATTGCTGTATTGTTTTAAATAGTAGAAAATTATTACAAATATTGCATCTCGACGCTATCATACTTTTCCAAACAGCTTCCAGAAAAGTATGACAAATGCGTCTAACCATTCAGAATTGTCAGATTTCATCCCATTTCTGTGGTAAACTCCACTGCGAGATTGGCTTCTACATTTTCAAAGAGAATGCCAACAAGAAAAGGAAAGGGAAGGAATGACGGTATTTTCAAATACTGAAATTCTCCTGTGACAGCCTCACTTTCGGTCTGTCATTAAAGATTCCTTTACAGTTTCAACATCGAGCACATGTGATGGATGTGCTGTGCTTTCCGCTGTTAGATCAATAAAACATTCGCCAAGAGAACTTTCAACCAAATCTGGCGACTCTACGTCGACATTAAAAAACAATTTCCTGTTGAAACAAGTGGAAAATGCAAATTTATGACAAATGCATTTGGAAGAATATTTGTTGTTGTGGGAATACTGTTAATCGATAGGGATTTACATAAAATAATTTGACCGTACCTTAACAAGAAAGCCAATGAATATGCATTGATTTCCATTGTTCAGTCCTTCATATTGTTCAAGCCTCTCTGAAGAAAAGCCCTAAGTCTCTACTTTCAACGAGCTCCTTTCAACACAATTATACTTCTTGTGGCAGGAAGAAACTTTTCCGATAGGTCGTCACCTCAAAATGCAATTATTCGTCTACGACATTATGCAACTTATAAACAAAACAGGGGTGAAGTTTGTCAATGCAAGGAGCATGGACATATACATAGTAGTGTGATTTTCATGCTTCCTTTATAACTTTAGATAAAATGGGACTTAAAATTGGTTAAAAGAAAAAGCAACGGTAGGTACAGTGAAAAATACTAAAAAAATATGTAAAATAAGCCTCACCAATGGACTGCCGGGGTTTAAGGGGCCAACTCACATTACGAGTTGGTCCCAACTTAGTGCAGTTCAGGGTCGACCTGGTCCCATGCCCGCCCTTGATTTTCAACAAAGTTCAATAAAAACTTATTGTGCGAAAAATAACCTCGCTGATGACGTGCCGTTAAACAATAATAATATACTACTACTACTACTACTACTACTACTACTACTGTAAAATAATTACAATTCCGCATAAATAAACTATAGATAGGAAAACGCTCTGTAAAACGCGTTGATGAGCGAGCATTCGTACCATTGATAAGTATGCGTTTGTAAGTCTCTGCTCTACAGGCCTTGGAACGGAAGCATCAAGATGGCAGTGCGATAAAATAATTTCAATTCCTGGCATAAATGTGCAACTATTTCTAGATTAAAAAACAAAATGTCATTAAAATGACAATAACTCTTGAAAATAAGGACAGATTAGTCTGAAAATCGGACTACCTAATACCTAAAATTTTGGTTCCAACAACCACGCAAAGTTTTAAGTTGAACGGTTCTAGCTTAAATTTCAACCAAATATCTTATGACAACGCTTTTAACTAAAAATCTCCAAACAAAGAACACAATTGTGTTTCCATCCTTGAATTATCACCAGTCGCATTCCACAAACTGTCAACCACGAGACAAATATTTGCTTGCTGACGTCAGACGAAATAAAAAAAACATTCAGAGAATTCCTGGGATCATTAGCATCTCCCATTTTATTCCATACCTCGAGCGCATTTTCAAGTGGCCTCCAGAGTGGAGAGTTTTGCCTCCATTAAAACCTCCTTCCGCAATGGAAATGGAACTCTTTGACGAGAACCAATTTAATAAGAGCGAGAGTTGATTTTCACTCGACTGTCCGTCATTTTGATTGCGATGTCCCGCCATTTGCACGGGATCATTTGCAAACGGAATAATACGAGGCACAACGAGAAGGCGATATATTAGTTCGAATTCATAAAAGCATTCTGGTGAAAGTTTGGTTGCTTGGTAATCTATGGCTCGGTAGATTTTATTTGCGTAAAACATTAGAGGTTTCCCTGAAACCAATTACATTACTGAAAAATATCAAGTTAGTACATAGATACCGAAGCATTGCCAAAAATATGTTTTGTTTATTTTAGAGTAAAAATCGTGGCAGCAGTGTATAAATTACAAATAACGGAAAATCTGGGTCTACCGATTATTACATTTCCTTTCCACATAATATTACTTATTGTTTATTCTCAGTCTCTTTTCATCCAATTATATAAATATAACTATATAGATACTGATGGCGGTTGACCGGTCCTGTCGCATCTTTGTCTTTCTGCTCTTCACTCTCTTCATTCTCGATCTCTTTCTCTTGCTTCATCAGTACATCTCTCTTCATCTTCCCACCATCTTCCAAGCTCTTCCCACTTAAATCCTATTAACCTAATATCTCCATCTTCCCATAGACCTTTTAACTCTTCGTTTCCACATATTCACATCCGTCCAGAAAATCTTATAATTTCAGAAATGGAGGTAATCGCAAAACTGTTTTCTTTTACAAATAATGAAAACTTCTTTCTTGTTTTCGTCATGACTTATAAAACTAGTTGTCTACAGAAACTAAAAATCTCCACTGAAAAACGTCAAAATAACAAAGACAACGAAAAACAGAAAGACCAAATTATCTACGCCATATGTCTTATTAATTGGCTTCTAAAATATTATCTACTAGTCAAATTGATTTTAGTAACACGCCAATGACATTTTCTGCGTAACAACATCGTTGGAAATCATATCCTGGTCAGTAATGAAACGACGAGATGAAAATGGTGTGTTTTAATCGGTAGCCGGATGGGCGAGTAATTGCCGAGTAGCCCATTAGCTTGGCATAGCACGAGTAGCCAATTCCATCATTAACTCAACTGCATTGAATCAATTACGTGAAATTCATTTCTCCCCTGATTTCAAACCCCCGGGCGGATTGAAATATGTGGGATTGTGGAGTGAGAGATTCGTTGTGATAGAATTTTACACAAACATAATAGTTTAACGAGAGTCTCCACTTGAAACTTATGGCTCGAATATCTGTTTTTCTGTTTGCACTTTTCGTATTTCAGGTTAAACAAAGTAGGTAACGAAATGTTTTCACAGAAGATTAATTACTATCCAGTTCAGTTACCTTATGATTTCTAGCATGTTCGGTCCATTGGTTTAATCGGAAACTTGATTTTGTAGTTTTTACTACGATCAAATTTTGCATGGTCATTGGGACCGACATTTTAAGTGTTTTTGACAATTTTCAGATAAATCTCTTACACATTTCAAGAGTTTTTGACATTCTAAATACATTTAATGCTTGTTTTGAAATATTTGTCTAATTTATTCAAAGAAAATTCGAAGACAAATTGTCTTGATCACTGGTCCTTTGACGCAATTTGCTTTAGTTGTTTGTTATGGCCGAAAGAGTAAACTTGTAACTAAATAGAAATTTCAATTGTTTCTCCTTTTTCACTGCCCTATGGAATCACGAACTTCAAAATAAAAACGTGCATCTAAAAAGTTTCTTGACTGTAAGTGGCTACATCACGTATCGCTTATTTGTTCGAATACGAAGGCTCACTTATCAACACGTTAACAGAGCGTTTTCATGTAATCTGATAATCAAATTAATCACTTCATTTACAAATTAGCAGTTTCAAATACCTTAATACGTTTATTGGTAATTTTAAATTTTTGCTGGTCTACATTTGGTGGCAGCCGGTAGGATTTTTACAGAATTATTTTTTAAGTGTTAAAAACTGACGGAAGTGATGAAATTAGAGGGGAGATATGAGATTAGGCGCTTTATTCCAGCAAATGAAGGTCCGGAATTTGAAGGTCCTGTCATTCCACACTCCCCTTGAAGTTTGTCATAAAGCTTGGACAAGTCTTCTTGGTTGATGATTGTAGTTTGATGGGACTCTGATAAATTGTTGTAACTTTGTACACATTTTTGTTAATATTTCTCAAGATTACAAGCTTATTGCAGAATAGAACGATTAATATATTATATATATTTAGTTTTAAAATGTCTAGTTACTAAATTTAAATACTTGCAACCAACCCAAATTTCGAGTGTATAAGAAATTCTTTGGCTCTAATTATTTCCACGAATAAAATATCAATTATTTAAAATGAAATTACCAGTACCTTATACCATTACCATTAAACCACAATCATTAAACTTTTGAACAATACCAATAATTCGCTGTCAAAAAATTTAATTTAGTAGGTATTACTGAATTTAGATTATTATAAAGATATTTTGAACTAATTGTTACTGACTGATTCCTATTCTTTACAACCAATTATTCTAAGAAGTTGCGTGTCCACTTTTATGCCGAGTCAACATAATTTTGTCAAATGTTTTTTACGTCACCATTATCGCAAGAGGAAGTTATCAGGTGTCTAAAAGCACAATTCTAAAATGTTTTCGTTTTGATGCCCAAGCCACAAGAGATAAATCCATATCGACTTTAGATCAACTTTCAATACAAAATCCTCGGATTGAAAATTCATTTCACGAAATGTAATTTAAAAACGTAATCTTCGAACCACACATCACTAACATACAGATGATGAATCAATAACTTCAGATTGGAAAAGATATTACTATTTGTACATATTGATTTTATGTAACTTTTCATAAAAATATATTTGTTTTAAAATGAGGCTGTATTATGAAAATTAATTAATACAATAATTAATAACACCATATTATGAATACGCTATAATAATGTCGATTTGTGAATGAACTATAATTCTGAGCATATTACGAGGGCTGTACCTAAGGTAACGCAATTTCGGGCCTAACATTACTGTTAATTGAAATATATCGTGCAAATAGGGAATATGCAAAAATGGATTAAATACTTTATTTCAAAATAACAACATATTTGTTAGTAAAACACACTATTTTCACACTTAAAAATGTAATTTACATTCATAAATATGAAATTGAAAATCAGTTGACATTTTGGCGGGAAAATAGTATTCCTGACATTACCCAACGAGTCATGTCATATATTATTGTCACCATGGCAACATCATTGTTGATTGATAAAAATGACGTAGCAGCATTTATGTCGTTAAGTTGAAAAATTGTACTTTAACCACTTTAAATTAGACGTTTGCATATTCCCTATTGCATATGATGATAGATTAACTCTTCCTCTATACAGCGGCAAGACTCAACATTGTCTTTTAAATAAGATAGTCACGTTTGGGTCATCATTGAACCAATTAACTCTCAAATAATAGTCGTGTAAAACCTTAGGGTAAAACCATGTGGGGCTAAAGTACCCACTTTTTCACAGCCAATACTTTGTTTGCGTAATCAAATCGTGTCCCTAAAGACTGTTATTAGGTAGAAAGGTAGAAGTCGAGGGTGAAATTCTGGATGTTATATGGATGGGAACACATTGACCGACCCAATCTGTCGAATGCCTGTTGTTGCCAAACAGCAGCGCATACTTGATTTTGCAGAATATTAGTGGACAGATGTGTTCTACGATCGCGCAAACATTGAAATTACAATCATTATTAGATTTAAAAAAAATGGCTTTAGCTTTGTAAAAATGAATGAATTGATTTTTTGTGAAATTTGATCGAGTGCTTTTCGATAAGATGTTCAAATTTACAGTACAAAGTGACAACATCCTTCTGGAACACCTTCGTGATATTTTCAAATTAACTGGATCACATGTTCAGGCTTCAAACATATGTGACGAGCTTGGGTTTGCCCGATGTAACAACATACCCAACAAAATAGAACTAGGAAAACGCTCAGTGCAGCGCGTTGATGAGCGAGCACGGGTACGTGCAAATTCTCGAACCGGAAATGCGTACACAACGCAAAGAAAACATACACATCCATATTTAATTAAAATATGATCACTCAATCAATAAAAAAGTAAATTATGCTTTTCATCGAAACTTGAAAATAGCATCTAAGCACCCTGGTAAATATAGCAAATCAGATTCAATTCAAGTGGTACTGGAAAACATTACTTTCGATACTTCATTTCTGACAGATATAAAAAATGTCAATAAGTTCATACGTTCTTAACTGATTGGGATGAAATTTTGTAAAATAAGAGACAATGTTGGTCTTAAATGCAAAATATGAGTTTGATCAGAATTATCGAAGACCGTTTTCATTTTCAGCCTATCAGGAGACATTTATTTAAATTTTAACCAATGAATGGATTTCAAATATAATTAGGGCCTGCAAACAGATAAGGGTGGGTTTACATATGTGCAAAATTTCAGCTCGATCGAAGAAAAACTCTGACCTGTATAGCCAAAATATTAGTTTGATCAGAATTATGGAAGACCGTTTTATTTTTTCAGCCTATCAGGAGATATTTATTTAAATTTTAACCAACAAATGGATTTAAAAAAAATTTGGGTCTGCAAACAGAGAAGGTTGGTTTTACATGTGTGCAAAATTTCAGATCGATAGGTGAAATGGTGCGACCTGTGTATCGGCTATTAACAGACAAAAAAAAAAAAAAAAAAAAAAAAAAAAGAGGTCCGTGCCAAAAGAGCCAAAAGGAGACGCTCGCTTCGCTCGCTCAATAATGTTAATTGAATGCAATATGTTGGATCATATTATACAATCTATCAGACAGAGACTACACACAGATTATTTTATCGCTCTAGCTAACTCCCACGGCCAGCCAAGCCCAAGTGGCATCTTGTGAATTATTTCACAGCTAATTATTCAGGTCCGAACTAATATTTTGGTAACCGAGAAGCGTGCGTTCATAAATTTAGAGTCAGAAAATATTACCTTGGAAACTGTGAACAAAATCAAATCTTTTACAAAACTAAATTAAAATTCTTGGTCAGAATACAAATCATATTTCACATTAATTTAAATGATATTCTGGAAAAAGTGCTCAACAATTTTCCGTAGTACCTACATACCTACTATCCGTTTAGTCAGAGAATAGCCACCTGACATTTCGTTAATCTCACGAAATCTCAGTTGGCTATTGTCCGAAGCAAAACCACACAAAAGAATACCTTCAACGTATTTTAATATTTTAAGCTATTAAAATACCACTTTGAAGTTAGTCAACCTTAAAAGTTGTATACGTTTTTAGCTCTAAAATAAATTGTATACATCTAATGAATTATTTCAAAGCTAAGAACTCAGGTACTAACTAATATTTTGGTAAACCGAGCAGCGTTTTATAAACTTAGAATTGATAGTGCATGATAATCCAAAGAAATTAATCGTTGACTGCGAATTCTATCTCAATTCACTGAACGGATAGTAGAAAAAAATTACAAATTAAAATGCAGTCCATTCTGCCAACTTGTTATTCGTAACATGTGTCACTTTACATAGCACATGCAGTAAGTATTCAACAGCACAAAATGCCATAAACATTTCAGTAATGTGTGTTGTCTGGTGTAGAATTTGTGCCACTTGTAGCAGCTCGGCATTGTGCTAGGAATTATTTATTGGATGTAACGTGGTGGCGTGGATATGATGTACAGAAGTGAGCTTAACTTTAAATAATACGAACACAAATGAGGAAAATCAATGGTGGCGCTCTCTTTGTTGCCTATTGGTCAGCCTCCAGTTTTCAATACCAAAATTCGTTGATACGTTTAAAAAGAATAAATTTAAAACAAACTTATCTTAGTAGTTTTTAACAAATATTTGTCCCTATTGACACCAAATTTACATAATTAGGTACAAATTATCGCTAAATGTTTCCAAAGCAGATTCTAACGCGTCTTTTTTTTATAATTTACATGTCAAACAATACCGTACATAATATAATATTTATTTTGTCACTTCGTATTTATCTGGGACGACGGTTTATATTTCTAAAATAATAAAACTCTTTCATCCTTAGAGTAGGTATAGGTAATGTTAAATGTATCATTACTTCTTTATTTCGAGAGCACAGCGAACATGTGACCATCTGCTGCAATCATTTCCATCATGTTCCATGTCAAAAGAAACATGATGCCGCAGCTTTGCAAGCTCGCAAGCTCAAGAGTGAGTATCGCAGACTCTAGAATGACTTCTTCTGAAAGGTTTCATCGTAATGACAATTAAATTCTCTTCAATTTAATTTCCTGCAGTATAATGGTTTGTTTTAATAGCATCATATTACAACTATCACACGAGAGTAGGTACGTGAATAATCCTATTTTGATGCATTCCTAAAAAGTGATAAACATTAATCTCTCTGACTCGTTTTATGTCTTCTTAAAGTTTCGTTCGAAAGATTTCATACAGTTGAACATTTGAAAGAATCAAATGTCATACATGGGAATGTAAGTAATATTAATTTTTATTGACATCTGAGACATACAATAGATCAATATGAGTGCACTCAAATTTGTAAGACTCATCCCTATTTGCATTGACACTTTCACCGCATTCTGTGCAATAAAGCAAACGTATAACCTATCAGTCTCCACCTCTTTCCCATAAAATGTCTTCCATAACTTGGAATAATCTGAACAAATATCCGATGCTTTCACAACGATCCAATGAAGTTTCTGCATATGTCGCCAATAAACGTTTCTGTCAAACAACCTCATGCATAGAAGACACTGATACCTTCTTTTATTCTGCATATCCGGAGCTGCTACAGTTTCAGGGTGGATCTTCTGTTGATGACGATGTAAGTAAACCGCTCTACCGAATGTCCACTTGCAAATAGGACATTGATATTTTCTTCCACTGGGGTGACTTGCTTGATGTATTTTTAAAGTACGACCTTCTCTAAATCTTCTTTGACAGTCTGTACATCGAAAAGGCGAGTCAATATTCTTCAGAACTGACTTGGTACAGCTCGCAAGAAGAGTGTCCCCTTCTAACGCAGCTGTAGGTACATATTATTGAAGGTTTAACATCAATCGTGTTTTCTTCAATGTCAATCGTGAAAGTTCTATCGAAAGAACCTTCTTCCTTCTTGATGACATTTTGAAGTGGAAATGCAGAGGTTTCCAAGTTTCCAGACAGGTAATTTACAAAAGCTGGATTTCGTTCTTGTGAAGTATTCTCCCAGACAATTTGTGAAACAATGCTGTCTTTTGTATCCAATGGATCTTGTTTTAATGATGTGTCATGTCCCTTGTATTTGATGTCTTCATCATAATTCTCGTTGCAAGATACAAAGTAAGGCAAAGTTCTGATATGCGATGATGGTTCCACTTTGTAAATGGGTGTGAAACTTGACTCAATATTTGGCTCATTATCTAGTGGTCCAAACAAGTATTCTGGCTGAGACCGTACTTCTACTGGTTCAGTTTGTACTTCCAGCGAGTCCATCAATGGGTGAAGATGACGCTTTTGTGGTATTAAATTCCCTATGCACGAAGCAGGGCAGAACACGATATAACAATCTCAAAGAGTAGAACATCAAATCAATTTCCTACGGTGTTGGTGAAGTATCGGCAAACGTGAAAACAATTATGTACACACCAATGCGTTATCTTCTTTAAATTGAACCGAAAGTAGCGTGTGTTGATATTATTCTGTAAAAATCCTAAAACGTAAAAGATGGTGTAATTTTCTTCCGTTATCTTGAGTTCAAATCAAGAAACAATCAAAATGTAACTTCAATCTTCAATCATATGGGCCGTGGTCAATGTTCCTTATATATTCCATGGTCTGTAGATGGCATCTTTTCTGATGTCAAAACCAAAAAATCTAACTGAGGTAGAGATGCATTCATTTTTATTTCCTTATTTTATTTGAAAGCACTTCTGTCGTTTCTTTTTAATATCTTTCTTTGAAAATGTGCTTGTCTCCCAACACAAAACCATGATTGAGGTCTCTAAAAGCAACCAGGTAAATACCCTTTACATCTCCACTGCAAATATGATCGCAGACTACAGATGAAAACAATAGGTACTTTGAGTACAGTTCGTTTTTCCTATGTTTGAACTCTCTACAGACCGAGACACCGTCAGTTGTTCTGCTAGGCCGAGAAAGACAACATTGCAAGGTGAGCGCGCAATGAAGTCTTTCTCGGCCTAGCAGAACAACTGACTGTGGCTCCATTTGGTGAGAGTTCATACAGTAAAAAAACAGACTGTAGATACCCAAGAGAAATTAATGGAATACGCACTACAGTGGATTAATTTATTGGAATATGTATGCGGTTCTACATCTTTAAAGTTGTAAAAAAAGCCACTTTAGGCCCGGAATAACCAAAGTTAAATTGTGCTGGATTAACTAACTTTTGGATTAAATTCAATTGTTTCACTCATTTTGAGGTATCTGATTGGCTGTGCCGCCAATTTAGTCCAATATTTAGTTAATCAGGCTCAGATTAACTTTGGTTATACCGGCCCTTAAAGAACTAGATTGTTGATATTTTTGGAGTACTTACACTCGTTAGAAAGAAACTAATGATTCCATAAACTGATACTTTATATTGTGTGGATTCTTGGTGAATTATATTCTGCATTAAAATGGGATCTTGTTGTACATATAAAATGTACAAACTAAGGCCGGGTAGGACCAACGGTGGATTAAGTTAACTATCGATAATTAGCTAATCCAATGTTGGTCCTAACTGGCCTAAACCATGGAATAGGTAAATCCAGCTGCTTCAATCGTTTTGAATATTCTAATTGACTGCTACGTAAATCTGATCCCATTAAAGTTAATCCTCTTGAACTTTAAGTTAGTTAAACCGGCACAGAGAAAATGTGAGTTGACGAGTGTAATTCTGTCGTAACTTTAATGGATTTTTCGAGTAATTATAGTTCAATTCAAACTTTCCCTCACACTTTTCAATATTAATGCACTCCATTTCGATTACTTTCGAAGGAAATCTGGTGCGAGGAACAAAGGGAATTGGGAATGCTTTTGACATGTTTACTGGGAGTCCAGGGAATCGGTTGGGATCAAATCACGTTTGCAAAATCCCAATCGCTGGCTGGGAAATGAAAAATAATACCACCTGGGGGCTTCAACGGGCACGGAAAGAGCACGTTTATCAACAACACACGAACGTAACGTAGCTAATAATCATACGTTGCTCGTTATTAATGTAGAACTTTTTATATTTTGTCATTTTTCGTCGTGGGGAACGAAATGAAAATTTATGTATTAACTTTGATTTTACGTTTCAACGAATTTGAAATGGAATGTGAAACGTTAGGTTTGTATCCAGTGAAATTCATCTTGTAGATCTTTTTGTAGACTTTTTTCAATTTGCTTTTTGATCGAGCTAGTTATAAAGTTCGTACTTATAAAGATGTTACCATGGCAACATGATAATAATAAGTCACAATTCTTTTCTTCCGCCTCAAATATGTTCGTCAAAAATTGAATTTGCTGCATAGCAGAACGTAAATTGGCAGTTAATCCGAATATGATCCAAACATCCTGCCAATTTTTAAAACCTTCTTGTGGTACCTCCTTTAATAATAACAACCCAGTGATATGTCTTCAAAAAATACCTAATATTACTAAACTAGGAAAACGCTATGTGTAACGCGTTGATAAGCGAGCACCGGTATGTGCAGCACACCTAACCATGATCTAAATAATCCACGAATAATCACTTAAGGATCACAGAAGAGATCACAAATTTCATTCAGAAACTGGGAAGATTATTACAAAACCTTACATTTATTTTTAAAAAAAAATCCAAGAAAGCATCGCCAAGCAGCACGGCTGTTGGAATAATCACTTGCAGAATGTCAAAATAGTGTAACAACTCCGGTTATACGTCAAAATTGTGAAATAAATGTCACCTTCTGATACCTAATGATACTTAAACCAGTGGACCGATCTTGTTGAAAATCATTATGTCGCCAATATGTATAGTACCTAATAAGTTTTGTGAAATAATTGCCTGATCAGTCAGTGACTTCGTATAACAGAAGATGTAAAAGGCATATACGGACAGACAGACAGACAGACAGACAGAGAGACAGACAGACAGACAGACAGACAGACAGACAGACAGACAGACACACATACAAAAAAACAGAGGTTCGAGCCATACGTTTCCAGTGGAGACGCTCGCTCCCCTCTCGCGACCGCCCTTCCTGACTGAGGTTTTTTCGTGGTATTCCCTCAGTCGACAGGCAAATGCTTGGAAGGTACCCTACAATAGGCCACGACCGCCTCCTTCCCACCTTCCATCCTTAGGCTACCGTATCTTCACCATCATCTCCCAATCATCTTCATAATCATTCATTCGTCGCCATTAGCCTCGCTGCAGAACAGTGCGACGTTAAGCCCCAGACAAAAAAAAATCGGGGTCAACCAAAAACAAAACAACATTGGTTATGTTTTTGATTGTCACAAGAAATGAAACCTTCTGATGTAGATTGTAAGAGAGAATTACCTGACACTCTTGATCCATGCCTCTGAAAGATTCGTGTGCTCTAGTTCTGGAACTCGACACCAGTGCTCTGGCGTTGCCGTCATGAACAGCTGGTTGTACGCGTGGAACGCACATGGCAGTACACTCGGTAGCAGCACGAAGTAGAGCAGACACTGTTGGTACACTCCGAACTCGCCGATCTCTTCCAGCACTTCGTCGAGGTCCATAGCGACGTGCACCGACGTCGAGCGTCGGAATCAGCAGAGATGAGACGACGCTCATAAAGGGATGGGCATTTCAGTGACGACGGTCAGTTCAAGAGCACGGATATTTAATCACCTAATGCGGAACCGGAAAATTATCAACTTTGGATACCGAAAAAATGCTGCTATCTTTGAGAATACATTCACATAAGGGCTAAAATTCTTTAAATTTTTTAAGATTTTACAACTTTTATCTCTCGCAAAAGTTCGAATAATTATCAGGTAACCTCGATTGGTTGAATGTGCTGACAAAACGCATACATTTCCTATTATGGAACCTTATGTATAGATAGTTTTCTACATAAATTATCAGTGGCCTACTGTATCTACTTGAGTAGTTTGTCCTTAATACTGTTACACTTTTACACTTGGCAGTTTGACTTCGCGTTCAAAGTTATACTTTTATTGCGTTGTAAAGCTATTTGTTGACTGTTATGGATTGGCCAACGCGTAAGTTTAGAATGTCAATGTTCTGTCTAACCACAAATCGTTTTATAGAACCTTGTTATTATAAGAGGACGAACGGTCGACGACCAAACCCCCAACGCCGAGCGTCGGTTTGTAAACCAAATCGATCATTTTTACGTTATCCAATTTTTCTTCCGAATAGCCCGAACAATTTAGCAGAGACTCGCAAACTGTTGCATTTACAAACGTATTTTTAATAGATACTTTTATTTTTTGTTTGCGAAGTTTAGAACATATTGACAATTTTGTATCTAGACTTAGTTGCTGTGAAAATCGTCAACAACAGAGGTACTTTTATATCTACGTAAATTAGAGATAATTGGTGAAATGTTTTGTGCAAACATATTTTTTGACACAATGAAATTATCAAATAACTCAATAATCGAAGATTTCATTGGGAGCCTGGGGCCCTATTCTATATCTTTTAAATTCCCGCTTCTGCTGGAATCCGATTCGGTGCAATGTTAATCCATATGGCCGTTCATCGGAATCTGGTCGAATCAGGAATTTTAAGATATCGAATAGGCCACCTGGATAATAAGAGAAACTTTTTTTATAAAAATATTTACCAACGAATTATTATCATGAATTCAATGAATGTTTTATGAAATTTAAATGGAGCATCCATGTAGCAAATTATGTTACACCAAAAAAAGTGTCCATCCCTATTTTTCCAGCATGTAACCGCTTAAGTATAGTATGAAACTCTAGATGTAAATTGGTTTAATTTACCGACATGTGATGCGAATCAACTGTCAGTCGGTATTTCTTTTCCACTTTTTACTCAATTAAATTCGACGCGTTATTTTTTCATGAGACGTACGGTTTTTCATTCGCTTCGCCTTTTTAACTGAGTTAATGGAAATATATCGAATATTGAGCATTGAAATTGGAAAAATTGACAAAACGATGGGTTTACAAAGAGTTATAACTAAAATACCTAGAATTCTTCGATGAACTAGAAAGACGCTTAACATTAAAATTTACATTTTGTGTGATAGTTGCTGACCTTGTATTAGAAAATTATCTGTAATTGAGGTGCGGTGAATTTAATTGCTCGACAGAAAAATTTACAAATAATACAAAATTAGCTTAAAATGTCAATCAATAACTCTTTGAGACATCCACTGATTTTAATAAAAATTATAAAAAAGTTGTAAAATGTTGGTCTTGACGACCTATCAAAATTTCAATCTGATTGGAAAATAATATTCACTTTTCAACAAAAATCGTGGGATCTCTTTTTTATTCATTAATAATTTTGTTAATGCAACATTTTGCTTTTGATTGCCTCATTTATTTAATAAGAAAGGCTATAAGTACTATTTCTTATCCCGAAGAATACTCCGATATTTTTGTTTCCTAATTTTGTACTTTCCTATTTATTACAAATATAATTTTTGATTGACAGAATGCCAAATTTTTACCTTCCCAAGTGTAATATTAAATATAAAAAAACTGAACGAGGCTTTTTTCTCTAAACCAAAAGTCTGTATTATTTATAAACATTAATTATAAAACAATTTTTATATTTATTTATACATTCTTACAATTAATTTAGAGAGTTAGAGAATAGTCTCTAGACAACCCTATCGTCTCCTCTGCACACAAGCAAAGCTCACCGTCGTGCCAAAACTCCGAGAGCACTGCGCGGGAGCGTCTGACAACACGTCTGCTTCCGACGGAGTTCCGCGGAACACTGAGCTTTGCTGACGACGCGATCGCTGACACTGACAAGCCAGACGCCGCGATACGACGTCGTGCTGCACGCATGCGCGCCGATCACATGTTGAGACGGGGCAGCGTTTGAAGGGGACTTCTGACATTTTCAACCTACATTTTAGATTGTAACAATCTAAATCTACATTTTTCTACATAGACTTTCGCTCTATGGGATTATCGGGACTGAATGCTTTCAGCCACCATTTTACACCAAATTCTAGCTTAATTAAGACATAAATTATTATTATTACTTCTGTTTGCGATTTGACTAGATCTGAAGAACATTTTTGTACTTTGTCAGATTTCCCTGTAACCTGGTGAAGCATCTAAGCCGAACGCGAGAAGAATTAACCTCGGTTTATACGTAAGGTAAGAAAGAGGCGGCGTGCTTTGCCAGCATACATCGACGACAGATTTGCCAATCCAAAAATAGAATCGTCAATGCTAACATCGAAATATGAGAAAAACTAGGTATCTATATAGTAATGGCTGGCAAACCCCCCAATTTGGTCTGACTAAATTATAACTAATCTCCATTCCAGCCAATAAGATCGGTCAAAATTTTAATAATACTGGTTTAAGTTCAAAAGATAAAGTCAAACAAATAAAAATAACATACAAAACTATCAAAAAGTCAAAATTTTCACTTTACATTTACGGCCTACCCCAGTGTTGTGACTTATCTAGATAATTATTTTTTATCTTTTATCTTATCTAGATAATTAAATAAATGGTTATGTTTATCTTTATCTAGATACAAATATTGTTATCTATTGGCAATTATCTAGATAAAAAATATAAAATTCAAAATGTATTTGTGTGTATGAACATGCACAAACCTCAAATGTCAGATGATATGAAAAAGGAAAATCATCTTCATTTAGTCACATTAGTTAGCTTGTTTTGACGGCCCAATTTTTAAAAAACTTGAGTTCCAAATTTAGGATTCGAAAAAAATTGCGGAACAGTAGTATTTGGTAAAAAAATTATCTATTATCTATTACAATTATCTAGATAATCATTTTTTATCTTTATCTATTATCTAGATGATTTCTTGGAAATTTATCTATTATCTTATTTAGATAAATTTTTTGACAGTTATCTTTATCTTTATCTAGATAAAAATAAAATTATCTAATCACAACACTGCCTACCACACGCCAAAGTTGCATCGACTGAATTTTACTGCAATGTGACACGTTCACTAAATATGTTCAAATGTCCGCATGGCGGATGGGAGATTCCGCCATATTAAAAGATACTGGGAGATAACAAGGATCTTTGATTTCAGTGTGTGCATTTATCATGAAGATCAGCGAGTACATCGATGTGAAACATCGTCACCCGGCAGTAATGGCTGAAGGTGTGACTAAGACTTGCTAAAACTCATATTATTACGATGATTGAACCTGAATAACCCTCACATAAGACGTCATGCACTGTCATTTTTAAGTGCTCGAATATTATGCCAAGTAAAATGTCCTGCTTATAGGCATCCTGCGTGAGAAAAGGTTGCCATAGCAACCTATACAAAAGTATAGGGAAAAACAAATCTGACAGCGGCAATCCAAATCTCATATTTTGAGTGATTACTTGTGAAAGAAAGATATTTAAGTAAGTACAAGCTAATAATAATACGCAATATTTATCTTTACACATGTTCAAGTTAAATATTCATCTGATAAATATGATTTATAGCTCTTATTTATAGCTTTGACACATTTCCCCTACAAGAGCATCCTCCATTTTTCTACCACTGTGACGTCACGAGCAGGATTCCTATATACCGCGCATTGAAATCTCTGAGAAATATTCTCAGTTCTAAAAGTAACTTATTAGGAAAGTCCAGAATATGACGAACAACTTACTTATCACCCAGTTATCCAATTCCAAAGATACAAACACAAAGGAGGAAAGTTGAAGATCTGGAATGCACTTGAGGTCCCTGGTTCGATTCCCAGGTCCGGAATTCTGAAGAGATTTATTTAAACATGAGTAATTTTTCTACGAAGAATTACGGCCGCCTCCTTCCCATCGTCCAACCATTCTTAATCATCATCTTCCTCAACTAAAATAAAAAATATGAAGTAGAAAGAAACGTCACACCATAGAGATTCATATACTTACAGAGAGGGGCAAGTTGGTAGCAAGCATGGTAAGATGCGTTATTAAGTGAGCGGAGCGAGCGTCTCCACTTGACTCTTGCGGCACTTTCTCTGTGTGTGTGTTTGTTTTTTGTTTTTTTTTGCTGGTTCAACCCAGGCCGCACCGGTCAACGTATCGATCTGAAATTTTGCACACACCTTCATCTCATACTAACTTAGACCTGTATAGTTTTTGAGAAAGATCTGTTCACAAATAAAAAAATCGCGTTTTCCCATATAAATAGCATTGTAGGTTTGAGGAGTCCGTTGCGGCCGCCCGATGCGCTCCATTCAAAACAACTCGGAAGCAAGCAGCTGTCTATCTATTATTGTTTGAATACGTAACAATTATTTCTTTGCGGTTAGATAATAGTTAAAGCAATACATGCGAGGTTATACTTAGGGTTTATTTTTTTATTTTTGAAGATGTAGTTAATAGGTATAGATATTTATTGTTTATGAGAGTTTTAACATGCAGTCTTACTTCCAATCTTTTCAAAGGCTGAGCAAATTATTTGTGGACCGATGAAATGTCTGCTTGATTGTAGAAATAGATTGGTTGGTTGATAATTGAAATTATGTTTATGAAATATTTATTTCATTTGTATCAGATACAATGTGTTAGTTTTGTGTTAGGTAAGCAATGTGCTAGAAGAAATAAGCTCTTTTATACGGAACGGCAAGTAACTGTTTGGATAATGTTTCTTAAATTATGTTTGCTCATATTAGCACTTAGATAATGGCCTATTTTGTGGTTTGAATCTCTGTATTTTTTATTTATAATAATTCCATAATACCTACGTACTACCTAAATACTGAAATAAATACACATGAGTGTGTATCATGTTGCAATGACTTGCAATAACTGTTGCAATAACTTGCAATGAGAAGCAAATTCAGCAATTTTTTATATAATTTAGTGGATCGTGCTTCTAGATTTCAGTTGTTTTAGGTATATTATTGCCGGCTTTTAAGGAATTATGGTTCGAGGTTTTGCACGTATCCGTGCTCGCTTATCAACGCGTTACACATTTGTCAGGATAGATCTGAGCATGCTCAGCCACCATCTTGGATACTATTTCAAGCAATTATTTTCAATATGGCACCCCCCTCGATTGTAATGTTGTTGGCAAGAGACTTGAATGTTACTTTGTACTAACCTTCAGTGCATACTTCACAGTAACAAAAATCGAACAAATAAATGTACAGTAATAACAAGATATAATATTGTAATAGACTTCTATATCAAGTTAAAAACGTGTTTCTAGTAATATTCAGAAGTTTAAAATTTGACAGCTCAAAGTAATTTTTTCACTACCTTCCGAAATAATTTTCCATTTCAGTGGCAGTGAATTATTAAATATTTCCAATATGGAGAAAAAGGATCTTTCAAAATGAGTCAAACATTATAACCAGTCATAACCAGTTATACCAGTTATAACCAGCGTTGAGTTACCCCTCTCTGTAATATGTCTCTATGGTCACACCAAGTGTGTCTGTATTTTCTTACAGTTTCGATGATATTGAGGAACCAGGATGTGGAGGCTTTCTGGCTGGATGCGGAGTGTTTCTATACATGTTCTTCTTCACAACACTTGGTTGTTATGTCACAAGTCTGCACTGTTACAGGTTTGGGCTATGATGGCGTTGATGGAAACATTGATTGGCTTTGTGTAGGAAGTTTGATCAGCAGCAAACAAGGACTAACTGCTGTTTGTCTGCATAGCGTGCCATCTTGGAAGCTAGGCCAAGATGGCGGCAAGTAAAGCCAAAACTAAAGTTAAGGGGGAGATTAAATTAAAAAGGAGTGTTTCACCATGTAAAATTTGCACCATTGGGGTAAAATCAGGGGTTTGTTGTGAAACTTGTGATCTGTGGTATCACTACAGGTATCTTAAAATCTGTGAAAGTGATATAAACGGTGATTGGCGATGCCCGGCGTGTGAGGGTGAAAAGGAAGAACTTTATGAGGTTAAGTCACAGGTGCGCCGGATGGAAGAAGAAATAAAATGCCTAAAGGACACAGTAATAAGGTATGAAATATCAGTTAAGGAATTAAAATTAGATCTGGGTAAATTCAAGCAAGTGCTAAAAGAGAATGAAGCGATAATACGTTGCCTAAGGGAAGATTGGGTAAAGAGGTCATTGGCCTCTGGACTAGCCCCAGCTGATCAAGCTCCAGTTGACCGCGAGGGGGTAGAACCTGCCACAACTCACTGGATGGCACCAGTAGTTTCGCATGTTGACCGAGAGATAGCAGCAGCGGGAGGTAGCAGAAGATCGAGGCCAAGAATGACGACAATGACTTCTCAGCAGCCAGCAGCCATTTCAACTGAGCTCGCAACCTCGCCAGGGGGTACGCATGTTGACCGAGAGATAGCAGCAGCGGGAGGGAGCAGTTCGCAGCCGCACGTGGGAACCAGAGCGCCACCACTTCCAAGGTGGTGGAACGGCGGAACGGCAACCGTACCGCCAGGGGGTACGCATGGTATCCGAGAGGTAGCAGCAGCGGGAGGGAGCAGTTCGCAGCCGCACGTGGGAACCAGAGCGCCACCACTTCCAAGGTGGTGGAACGGCGGAACGGCAACCGTACCGCCAGGGGGTACGCATGGTATCCGAGAGGTAGCAGCAGTGGGAGGGAGCAGTTCGCAGCCGCACGTGGGAACCAGAGCGCCACCACTTCCAAGGTGGTGGAACGGCGGAACGGCAACCGTACCGCCAGGGGGTACGCATGGTATCCGAGAGGTAGCAGCAGTGGGAGGGAGCAGTTCGCGACAGACGGAGAGAGCCAGAACGCCAACGTTGCCATCTCCAATTTCAACTTTCACTACTATAGTAGGTAGTGTGTTTGACGCTCCGATGGACCATGTTCTGGCTCACTGCGTCTCCGAAGACCTCAGGATGAGTAGAGGAATTGCTGCCGAATTCAAGGCAAGGTATCTAGGTGGGATGGAGACCCTAAGAGCACAGAAGAAGAAGATTGGAGAGGTGGCAACGCTGGAGGCACCTGATGGTAGACGTATTCTCTACCTTATCACAAAAAAGGAGTTTCATCATCTACCGACGTTGGAAGACTTCATCCAAGCACTTAGATCCGCTAGAACACTCTGCACTCAATCTGGAGTTACCAAGCTAGCAATACCTAAGCTTGGATCAGGGAAAGATCAAATCGAATGGAGTGCAATTGAATCTGCAATCAAACAAGTATTTGCAGGTTCAGGCATCTCCATTGTTGTTCACATTCTCCCAACGGGCAGTGAACGAGTAACGGAGCGTAGTCTTCGAAATCGCAACAAGTGGAAGAGCCATCAGAACAGCACGGAAGTAGCAAGAGCGTCGCCACGTGCACTTGCCGGGAAGACGGGGCTGCTTATTGGAGATTCCATCATCCGTTATGCTGCTTCAGACTCGGGATGGAAGGGTCTACGAGGAAGCTGCCACAGAGGAATACTCATTGAAGACCTGAAGACAGTCGTGGATCGGATGGAAGTCGACTCACAGCCAGATGTAGTCCTCGTCCATGCTGGAACAAACAACATCAAAAGTTCCAAGGGGCCGGACTACATCGCTGGGGAGATGTACGAACTGATCAGAGCAATGAGTAAAAAGTTTAGTGCTCCGATTGTCGTAAGCGGAATCCTCTACAGAAGTGATGTCAAGAATGAGGTGGTCGACATAATAAATCAGGGGATTGACTGGGTGTGCGAATCATTGGGAGTGATGTACGTGCACTCCAGTGCATGGATCTCAGATGATCACATGTGGAAAGACGGAGTTCATCTCAACAACAAGGGGTCACGGGAACTCGGCACTCTACTTGCTAACGCAGCGGAGGCCCAGCTCAAAGCGGGAAACTAACTTGCGGTCTCGAGACTGTGATTCCTTCAATCAGCATTGAAGAAATAAGAGTTGAAGCCAGAGCAATTGGTGCCAACACCAACATTAGGGTTATGACAATCAATTGCAGAAGTATTGTTAATAAGATAGTAGAGCTTCACTCAATTGTAGATATTTACAATCCAGACATATTTGTGTGTGTTGAAACCTGGCTTGACCCAAATATTTTAACAGGGGAAATAAAATGTACCGAGAACTATAACTACTACAGAAGGGATAGAAACCGTCATGGTGGTGGAATTATGGTTGGAGTGAAGGACACTTTAATAAGTAGAGAACAGTGGAGTGATGATTTGTGTGAAATGATGGGCATAGGGGTCAAGATCAAACTCAATCATGATTATGTGAACTTAAATGTAATTGCTCTGTACAGACCTCCAGGTCGTGATAATGACGTAACATTAGAAAGGCTGGCAGACAAAGTAGAATCATATTGTGAAACACAAATGTTGTTGATTGCAGGAGATCTGAATCTACCTAATGTAAGATGGTCACCTGGAGGGGAGAGTCATGGGAATCAGGGATATGTAAATACACTTATGAATTTAGGACTCATCCAGACTGTAACAGAGGGAACTAGGGAATCAGCTACTGGGTCAGACAATGTTCTGGACATAGTATTAGTACGGCCAGAAAACTTGTGGTTTCGTACTGATGTAGTATTCGGAATCAGCGACCATAAAATACCTGTTGTAGATTTAATGTTAGTAGGGAACGGGCCACATGAACTGTCGGATAGCAAAATCAAAATTAGAGATTATAAAAAAGTTGACTCATTAGGGATGAAGACCTTTTTTGAGAGTGCCTACCAATCGTGGGAGAGCACGAACGTAGATGTTCAATCACTCTGGGATGGTTTTCTAGACATCTTCAATAACGCCGTAGAAAAGTATATTCCATGTAAAATAATAGCAAAATCAAAAGATCCCCCATACTTCACCAAGGAAATAAAGAAGCTTAAAAGGATTGGCAGAAAAATGTACAACAAAACTAAATCTAAAGATCAGGCAAGTAGGAGTAGTATAAATGCAATACGCAAGAGACTAGACGCAGCAAAAAAAGAAGCAAAGGATAAGTACTTGCTCAAAATGTTTAACATTGATGATAAACAGGGTAGCTGGAATAAAATGTATCAACACATTAAATCACAGGGTGATAATCAAGTAGTCATTCCAGCACTAATAATAGAAAATGAAGAGGCATTCACCGATCAGGACAAGGCAGAAGCTCTTAACAAACAATATTCCAGTGTTTATCAAACAAATACTGAGAGCGAAGACAAATACTCGGAAAATTTACATAATGTTTTCGAAGCAGGGAAATATGATAAATTTAGTATCTCTGATCTAGACATAATAAAAGTTATACGTAAATTAAAAAATGGTAAGGCATCCGGACCTGACGGCATTAATAATAGAGTAATAAAACTTGCTGCAGTAGGAATAGTACCTTATCTAAGAACGTTGTTTCAAATGTCTCTACAAAAAGGGGAACTGCCTACAAAGTGGAAACTTGCACACGTCATACCCATTTTTAAATCTGGTGAGAGATGTAGAGCATCGAATTACAGACCAGTAAGTTAAACGTCTGCCATATGCAAAATATTCGAAAAGCTAGTCTGCAAGTACCTCAATAGTGTATTAACAGAACATCTTAGCGAAACCCAGCACGGTTTTAGGCAGTATTATTCGTGTGAGACTCAGCTACTAGGACTAGTAGAAGATTTAAATACTTCTCTAGACAATGGGGAGGAGACTGACGCAATATTTATTGATATGGCAAAAGCCTTTGATATAGTCCCGCATAACATACTTATTAAAAAACTAGACACATTAGTAGAGGACAAAATACTATTGGCATGGATATCAGACTTCTTAAAAGACAGAAAACAACAAGTTAAGGTAGGAAATTCTTTGTCACAACCTATAATGGTCACGTCGGGTGTTTTTCAGTTTCAGTTTCAATATTCTTTATTAATAACAAAATAAAATTACAATTTTCCACAAACTAAGCCCCGTAGCCATAACGGCTAGTCTGGGGCAACATTTTAACATAAAAACATAATTTTTCTTATGGAATACAAACATACATATTAAATTATACTACTGGAAAAAATAAACGTTCATTGCAATTGAAATAACACATTGAAATTGGCATACAAACATTGAAATAATACATTCAAATTGACATTGAAATAATTATACTATCAATAATGAAAAATTTATCAACTACATTGAAAGAAATGCAAAAACAAATAGGGAAAATAACAATGAAACTCTTTTATGACCAACAGTCTTAACCATATTTCCTTACTCATATCGATGTAATAACCACTGCTTAATTTCATATTTTATTTTTTTGTAGGTCTCTAAATTCTTCAAATTTGCCGGAATTTCATTAAATATAGTAGGTACACTGTATTGAAGTTGTCTTTTCCCATGCTTATTTTTCACTTTAGGTATTTTTAATCTTCCTTCAATCTTCGCCCTTGTTTCAACTCCATGGTCATATTGTAATTTAAATTCATCATCATAATAATAAGTTAGTATTAGCCTAAACTGGAACAAATCAAAAATATCTAGAAATTTCAAATACCTAAAATATTCATCTACATCAAAATTTAGAGTATTTTGCATATGCTTCGGTAATATTATTTTTATAATTCTCCTCTGCAACATAAATAATTTTTGTAAATGAATAGCTGATGCATTCCCCCAAGCTAACACCCCATAAGTTAATACTGATTCTACTATTGCCGAATATACCATCTTCAATAATTTCAAATTCAAAACATCACTTAAATTATACAAATTATACGCACAAACTCTAAGTTTATTACAGATTGAATTAATGTGAGGTCGCCAAGTAAAATGCCTGTCAACAACTAATCCTAAATAAACATGAGAATCAACAACTTCAATTAGCGATCAAACACCCAATACAATTTCCCTGATCCAAAGTATGAACACAATCATACGAATGATACACAACATTGACAGGATTACCTTTATAACTATTGAATGGTGAACATATGTGTAATATCTTCGTCTTGTCAGCATTTATCACTAACTCGTTATCATGCGTCCAACAGAGTAATGTATTGAAATTTAATTGTAGTTCGTTTTCTGCTTGCTTTAAATCCTTACTTGTTGACAAAAGTACAGTGTCATCTGCATACATAAATATCTTGCCAAAATGTTCTAATAATTTAAACATATAATTCACATATATAATATACAATATTGGCCCCAAATTAGAACCTTGCGGAACACCAGTTAATACTTCCTTAGAGTAACTAAAAACATTTCCAACTTTAACTAACATTACACGACTGTCCAAGTAATTTTTAAACCAATGTAACAAAGGACCCCTTACCCCAATATTCTCCAACGACTCAATTAACTTATTATGATTTATGGTATCAAAAGCTTTTGAGAAGTCAATGAATAAGGCCAATACATTTTCATTTTCATTGAGATGCCTGTTAATATAATCCGAGAATAAAACCAAGAGATCCGTTGTACTTCTCCCCTTTTGAAACCCAAATTGAGAATTATTTAGAATATTGTAATTTTTCAAGTAATCTGTTAATTTATTAGCAATTAATTACTCCATTATTTTTTCTACAGTCGGTAACAAAGATATAGGTCTGTAATTTGTGAAAAGTAAGTGATCGCCTTTTTTATATATAGGCCTAACCACAGATACTTTTAATTTCTCAGGAACGCAACTACTCTTTATCGATAAATTCACTAACTTTGCAATAATTAAACTAATCTCCCCACTCAACATTTTAAGATCCTTCACTCTTATACCATCAACACCTGGCTGTTTGTTTACATCCATTTTTAAAATAATCTCTTCAACTTCAATTTTGTCAATTGTTGGCATGCGCATAGACTGTATAGCCACAGTACAAATCACATTATGAGTAGCCACCTTAATACATTTATGCTGAATCCTATCAATTTCATTAACAAAAGAGTCAACAAAATTATTATCAATATTTTCTAATGTATAATCAACTCCTAAATATCTTTTAATAACTTCATCTACGGAATTCTTATTTACCTTCCCAGAAATTGAATGTATTACTTTCCACGTTTCCTTCATACTTCCTCTTGCATTTTCAATCTCACTTGTGTAATAAGCTGTCTTCGCATTTCTTATTTTCTTTGTCACCAAATTCCTACAAGCCTTATACTCTTTCATAAATACACTTCTTAAAGTATTATTACAACTTTTCCACTTCTGAAACAATTTATCTCTTTTTTTAATCTCTATTAACAAATCGTTTGACATCCACTTCTTCCTAAACACCTTTTTACTATGATCAACCAATTTTGTATATGTAGCAGACTCATAACATGCTTTGAACGTTTGACGCAATGCATCATACAACTCATTGCAATCATTACATTTTAATAATTCCGACCACTCAACATGTTTAAAACTCTGTTTTAATTTTGTTTCACATATTACCTCTCTTACAATAGGAGTGTCTAATGTATCAATCTTGATTTCCTCCATTAGAATATCAACCAAAATCATATAATGATCTGTTATTTTTGTTGTAAATATAGCTGATTTAATCTGTTGACAACTCATTCTTGTGTATATATGATCGATGCAACTTGTAGTGACCCTATCCATGACGCACTCTTCCCTTGTGATACCATCAATACATTTTAACATTCCATTAGACGACATAATATTTTCATAAGACGATACACACATATCTTCCTCATTCAATAAATTAATATTAACATCACCTATGTACAATATATCATTAGCAACATTCTGAATCAAAAACTCATCTAATTCTTCCACAAAAGCATATTTATTTTTGTCTGGTGGCCGATACACCGCTAACAAAACAAAGGATTTATTATTGGGTAAAGTCAACGTCCCTGAAATGCCTTCAAAAGATATGAAATTTGTACTTAGTCCAGTAAATTTGGCTACATCTCTTACAAATAAGAAAATTCCTCCACCTCTCCTTCCATCTCTAACATTTACAAACAAGTTATAACCTTGCAAAACAAATGCATCATTTATTCCAGCAAAGGACACTTCCGTCAGAACCAAAACATCAAACAAGCCCACGTGATCATTCAGAATAACTAACAACTCATCCCAATGCTTTCTCACTGATCTGATATTAATATGTAGCACTGTAAAACCCTTAACACTTTCAAACCAATCATCAACATTATCAATCACTTGCGATTTAACATTTAAATCCACTAACCAATCTTGCATACGTGAACAAAATCTTCAAGTTGTTTAAATGAGTCAATTCTACGTACTTGCTTAGCGTTCTCGTCCTTTCGTACTAGAACGTGACCGTTCTTAAACCACACGTACTTATAAAAACACTCCTTCGCCGCTTGCTTAGTACGCCACAATAACTCTTGATAGAAAGGCGATAAATTCTCGTTGATATAAACTCTGTTGGTACTTTTCCCATCCGTAACCACGTCACAGCTTTTCAAAAATTCCTTCCTTTTTTGCAAGAACGCGTCTCTCTTCTTTCTCGTAGTAAATTGAACAATTATTTTGTTTACTTTCCTCTTGATGTTCCTCGTTGGAAGACGGTGAACAGCGTCTATTTCCTCCGGTTTAACTTCAAGGTCAAGCTCCTTAGCAATATTAATCACAATAGCTTCCACGCTTTCGTTCTCAACTTGCTCAACGTTATCAATTTCAATATTTCTGTTCCTACTATACTGATCATGCGCATGTACATGAATCATCAAATTCTCAATCACAATATCTTTTTCATCACTATTTTTCTGAAGAAATTCTACTTTATCCTTCAAGACCTTAACCTCTTCAGTGAAATCTTTCCTCAATTTCTGCAATTCTTCCGTTAACAGCTTGAAGTTCTCGCGCATTTCAGCCTTGAACTCATTGAGAGCTTCTCCAAACACTAGCAATGAAGGTAACTCACCGGTCGGCGTGTCAATTTTTTTCTCCTTGCACTGTGGACACCTCCAAGCAGCCTTCTTCTCTTGCGTCTTGCTTACATAAGAAGTTTTAAGCAAACCAGCACAAGTCTTATTCAAATGATATTGTTTATCGCACACCGAGCATGAGCATGACTCCTCCTCAGAGTTCACCTCCAAGCCGCAATTTCCACACAACATTGATAATGATAACAGCAGGAGCAGCAAGCACGTCCGCACTCCACAACATTCAGTCGTAGACTGTGTTCCGCAAGGTAGTGTGCTTGGTCCCATGTTGTTTAATGTATTTATTAATGACATAACAGAAGGGGTCATCTCAAAAGTGAGACTGTATGCCGACGACTGCGCTATCTATAGAACCATTCGTGGAACAGAGGATGAACTGGCCCTTCAGTGTGATCTAGATAGAATGTGTAATTGGGTAAAAAATAACAATATGAAATTAAATATAGACAAATGTGTAACAATGTGCTTCTCTAGAAAAACTAACAATAGAACATTACATTATACAATGGATGAAGCAAGGCTAAAAAATGTAAAAAACTTCAAATATCTCGGCGTAACACTGAACCATAAATTAAATTGGGGAGAACATGTAAAAAGGGTTTCAGGAAAGTCAATAAAAACGTTAAACTTTGTTATGAGAAACCTCACAGGTGCATGCGAAAAGGTCAAGGAAAAGGCATACATGTCCCTAATAAGACCTATAGCGGAGTATGCTGGTCTAGTCTGGGATCCATATGTGGCGTACCAAGTAGCAGAAATTGAGGGAGTTCAGAGGCTAGCAGCCAGAAAAGTCAAAGGAAAAATGAGGCGGTATAAATGGGTTCAGGACAAAAAGGGAGTGTGGGTAAGGGAATACCATAGCCCTACAGCAATGGTAAAATCATTAGGGTGGAAAACACTAGAAGCAAGAAGAAAGGGTGCTAGACTCGGCACGTTTTTTAAAATTGGTATGGGTGTCAAAGGGTGGAGTGAATTGTCTGGTAAATTACAGCAAGGGCCAGTTAGAGGTGACCATCATTGGAAACTCTTGAGACCAGGTGCTAGAACCAACCTAGGTAATTCCTCATTTATTCATAGGACCATTGCAGAATGGAATAGACTACCATTAGACATGTTTAAGGAGATGAATAACATCAATGCTAGAATCTTTAGGGACAGAATTATAAATGATCTAGTCTAACGGTAGAGTCTCATATTATAGTGTTATATTTTATTTTCATACTAGCTACATGTTGTTTGTACCTCAGTCACTTGTATTAGTATTTTAGTCTTTAAGTGATGCATAACCTTCCGTTAGTGTATTATAAAAAATGTGTATTCCTAACTTTCAATAAATTGTATTCCTTGCCACAGGGAAGGCATATTCCTGCCTTTCCGCTTGTAAGAGTAACACCAATAAATAAAAAAAATAAAAAAAAATAAGGTAATTAAAGTCTTGCATTATTCATTTAGGGTGTCCACAAAATATTATGATCACTGTTTTGACTTTCGATCAAAGATATAAGTTGCAAATGTCTATTATAGAGAAGAATCTTTCACACAATTCGCAATCAACTTAAACATAAACATTCGCGTTAAACATAGCGTTTTCTATAGTAAATTTGACACACATATTGTTTGCATGACAAAAACTGGCATATTAACGCATTATTATAAACGTTTTCCGGGTAAGATATTTCATTTTTATAACCACACCCAATAAGTTTTGCTTAATTAAAATCAAGTATCCTGTTATAATAATCAATTGTACAATTACTTCCCGTGGCTGATTGTTAGGTATTCCAATTATACCTCATTAAACGAGGCAAATAAAGCATACAAAAGCCGAGTCTAATAGAACAGTGTTGAATGATGACAACCTGTCAATCATTATTAATTATATTTACAGAGCTTTTCATTGTTAATTGAATGAATGAGACACAATTGCTAAATCGACTGACATTTAATTAATTAATTGAAAAGGGGAAGTTCTAATTGAATGTCCCTTGGCAGTGATGCAAACATTTCTGCAATGGAAACATTCGTCCCATTCTCCTGCACATTGAGTGCTATATAAATGTATTTTTCCCCCACTCAATTACCTAGTTATTTTTATCTTTAAACATTACATTGATCGCATACGTTTTTACATTAAATTAAATAGTAGGAAATCGCTCTGTGTAACGCGTTGATGAGCGAGCACCTGTACGTGCAAATTCTCCAACAGGAATAGGGAATTCTCCTCTAATTTTATTAAGGTAAATAAGGAGGGATGAGTTATATAATCACGGTTTTATGGAAATTTCTACAAATTTGCAGAGAATTTTGAATTTCTAGAAGGCCGTTTTACCATGACAACACACTTTTACATGTAAAACTGCACTTTTCAGATGGAAAAACGTAAAAATAAGGCAGTAAAATCCTCATAGCTCGGTAAAACGTCCACGAAGGTATACATTTCAAAATGTAATAATAAAATATTGCATCTGATACACGCTATAGTCGTTTTTCAAAAAATTCTATAGGTGGGAAAGCAGCCAAATTCGCTTTTAAAAATATCAGCATGACATTTTCCGTATGGTCGCAATGTTAAAATGAGAAAGAAACTGTTACTTTGAAGCGATATATCTCGAAAATTAGTTCACATTGACCACTTTTTCTCACCATATTATGATGCAGAACATAACAATCTATTTATTTGCGAAATTTGAACGATTTCTATACATAAGTGAACTTCGGAGATCCCTCCTTAAATAACAACACAAATAATAATCAAAAACACTCTTATCACTTGAGAAATAGAACATTTTCATTCATAAAAATCAATTTCAAATGTCATGGGACATTTTGGCGGGAAAAACGGCATGTAATAAGAATCTGGGTTGTGATGTCATTTCTTAGTCCACAACAATGTGTTACCATGGTGATATGCTTTGTTGCCATGGCAACATCTGAGTTATGACGTCAATATCAATTTTCCTGTTTTAAAGTTAGAAGAAAAATATCAAACTTTGTGAATCAATTCCGAGAGAACTATTAACCCCAAAACAAAATTAATAACATATCTGTATTTAGCAACATCTCCCCTACCATAATAATAAAATTATTTGGACAATTAATTTAGAGAAGAATTCTCTATTCCGTACCAATAACGCACAGAAACATATACATCGATATTGATTTGATATACGATCCACTCAATCAACATAAAAGTATGTTTTCTACTGAAACTTAAGAATAGCAATCTATATACAATTTGGTACATAAAGCAAATCAGACCCAGTTCAATATAAATGTGCACTTTTTATTGTTAATGATTACTGATAAAATCTTATATTATTTGTGTATAGAATACATATCTACATATTTTATATTTTACATATAATTAAGAATATGAGAAATTAATTTTATTTTTGAAAATAATAGCTATTTAACTTTTCTAAAATCTGGTGAGAAAATTGAGTTAGACTGGAAACAAGATATAACATAGGTACACTCGGCCAAACAAAACTTGAACGTTGACCAAATTTGAATGACTGCTGGTCATGTCCCATAACCAATCAATGCTTGTTATTATCATTGAAATGTGAGGTCACCTACTAGAGTGAGACAATGAGATCGCTTAGACTGACTTCTGATGGTGCGATCTTACATTTATCAGCCTCTCAGATTTTTTGAACGTTCAAGTTTTGTTTGGCCAAGTGTACATACATTTACATAATACCTATTTGTAATTTTGTGATTACATAAAATTGAATATTATTTCATGAGATCCGTTTGTTTATTTCTACGCTCTACAGCTGATGTTTCACCGAAACAAAATAAAAAGACTGAGGAATAAAGTAAATTTCGTTATTTTGAAATCTTATCATAGTTGTAAAATATAATTAATATTGTCATAGCCTACTTAATTATCAGTAACATTAGGTTCATTTGATTATATTTGATAACATTATATTTTATGAGTAGGTATGTTATGAAATTAAACTAAATAAAAATGTATTTCTGAAAATGGATCTTGTATTTTTGGAAAGAGAAGAATAGAAACAGTATCAAATATTCAACTTCTTGTTATTTTTGCGTACAATTAGTTTTTAAATGGATTTATTTGAAAAATTATTTGAGAAACCGGGAATATCGGACGCTATGGCTCTGGACAAACGCTCCATTCGTAACTTGAACATTCTGAGTCTGGACGACCAAGTCAACATTGAAAGGTTATGTCCCTGCTCACAACGCTATCTATTCTTTACATCACAAACATAACGAACCAAAACATCGAATTATTTAAAATATGCAAGCATTTTTACTTGTCTGAGCTCGTGTGAATCTTGTTTTTCTCTTCATCATTATGTTTCTCTTTACCCGCGTATCTCTGTAGTCCATGAGGGAATGTTTGCATCCAGTTGTTCAAGGCAGAGAACTTCTTACAGTCGGAGCGGTGAGCGGTTTGATCTCAAGGTCATGCTTCTTGTTGCAGGAATTCAGCATCTTAGATTCATCTGAAAGTACTTCATACTTAGGTGATAACCCTAACTCTGTATTTTATCTAATCAAGATTAAAATTTCAAATCATTCGTTAACCCATTTTGTCTCCAATCGTATCCAAAAAAAAATCTGCAAATTAAGATGTAGTATACATTGACTATGAAAATATCAACAAAAATTTATACATTAGATAAGAGATCCTATACTTTTCAAGGTCCGATCATAATGTAATTCCTAGCTTGCACGAACTTCCTTTGTTTTATATCAGCAATGCTACAAATCTAAATTTTCCCCCGAGGACGGACATTATGCTGGAGGTAAATCGATGTATTTTTGTCCAGGTAGTGATTCCTCTTCGTACTAATGATTTATCCTGAGCCTACAATAGCCCAGGACCCTTATCTATAATATCGCCAATTAATACCGACCTTGAACCTTGAACTCAGCCCTTGAACTCAGCCCCTCACCGACCTTGAACTCAGCAGCATCGTAGCACCAACGTTTGTCGGTATTTGGTAAGGGTACAGGCAATAGGTATCCATTAAAACTATCAATTATCGCAAAAACAGCACAGAATCACAGCTATTCTGAATGGTGCCATCAAGATGGTCGAAACTATGAGATGACATCACGTGCAAACTAAGAATTAAACCATTTTTTGCTGCAACAAACTCATTTCAGAATATTCCTAAGACTATCAATGATTGTAATAGGTTGTCACTATTTAGTGATCTCAAGCGTTGTAAATAGTTTTAGTGCATTCCTAGATTTATTATGATGACTGATGAGTAAGAGGTATTGTAGTAGAATTCTATACTTATTGTATTATTGAATCATTCATGAAGACTATTATAGACTCACATTTCTGTATTAATGAATCTAGAGAAATACAAAAATTAACGAAATCTAAAAGCGATTGAGACGTCCAATGAAGGTTCTACAATCAACAAAATTATATGCAAAACTGTTGATAATTGTACTAACCTTTTTGAGCATTTTTTTCTCCGGTATCAGAATCAGAATCAGAATCTAATGACGGCAATACCACTATATAATCATCCTCCACGTTCAAACTGGCGTAGACATTGCTAACTGTAACAGCAAAAAACGACAATATGAATCAAATTTAAATCACAAAACAATGTCCAGATTCATGTAGATCTAGTGGAGCGGTCGCTCCACGCCAGCCAAGTCGTACTGCGCGCGCACACACTCATTTAAAAAGGCTGGAGCAAACCCACTTTTACTGTAAGCATCAAAGTGGCATTTTTGGCCTACTAGATCTTAAAATTGGAAAATTTCACATTGTTGCGATATATCTTAATTTCGAGCTATGGACCACCCTACAACATATACCAAATTTGGGAACAATAGGTTACGCCCTTTGCGCGCTAGAGGGCAGTGAAAACAGTGTTTTAGGGCGGTTTTCATAATAATAATAATAATAATCTCAGTAGTAGTACCTAGTAGTAGTAGTAGTCTCCTGGAATTCAAATCCGGTAAACAGGCCACAGCCTAAATGGCTGAACCGATTGATCCCACATTTTTACCACGTGTGCACTTTTGGCGTCTGATTTAACCTTCACCCCATGCATTTTTTGTGCCGCCATTTTGAAACCGGAAGTGACGTCATATCTCGTCAACGGCTGGACCGATTGAAACGAAAATTGCGCCAAACGATTCAGACGGTCATCTATATGCATTATAAGTAGCAAAAGCCTAAACATAAGGTTAAAGAAACCGGAAATGACGTAATGAAATTTGAAATACATCGATTGGCATTTCGGCAACAAAGGTTGATCCAATTATTTTCATATTTATGTGACGTAAGTACTTTTGATATCTCATTTGACTTATTATAAAACCAACCGGAATCCGCCATTTTGAAACCGGAAGTAACATTATATCTCAATAACGGCTAAATAGATTTGAACAAAACCAGCGCTAAACAATTTAGACGGTCAACTTTATTTATTATCACAATAATATTTGCAGTTTCCCATACCGAAACCGGAAATGACGTCACACATTTTAAAAATCTTACAAATTTACATTTTGATGCAATAAAATATATACTATTTGAGACAGCTTATAAATAAAATTTAATCATGTTTAAATTATAATTCAAGGGGTCAGTGATTTCAGCAGCCATTTTAAAACCGGAAGTAACGTCATATCTTGAAATTTGGTTGACTGATCGGTATGAAACTACCGCCAAACGATTCGGAAGGCCATCTCTATGGAATAGGAACAGTCAAACTAGAATTTTCCTATTTATGAGACCGGAAATGACGTCATTCAAATTAAAAAATTATTATAATCCCCTCCTATATAATAAATACATATTCAGAAAGCTTAAAATGATACACATCATTTATAGAAATAAATTCTATGTGGCATTGCAGAAAGTTCAGCAGCCATTTTGAAATCCGAAGTGTTGCCATATCTCGGAACTGGGTTGACTGATTGGAATGAAACCTTTGCTATTCTTCGTGAAAGATCATTTAAAGCAATTATTTAGGACCATACGCTGCTATTCATTAGTGGTAACCAAATTGTAAAGGGTGATGATTTTTTAAAAGAATTTAGTAATTGTTCATTTCATATGTGTCACAAGTTGTTAGAATAAACTAAAAAAAGGAGTGATATCCCCATAAAAAAACACTTCGTGTAAAAATACCAGCCAAGTCTCTTCTTCTAAAAAAAAATATATGAAATCTAAAAATTCTGCACTGAAAAGTAATGATATCAAAAAATTTGCCAAGTCAAAACTTTATTTGAAAATCAAAAAATACTTGGCGCATCGATTTTTTAGGGCATTTTAGGTATACTTATGTTTGTATATTTTATGTGTATTTTATATCTGTCCTATACTTCTAAGCTATTAATATACACGATGCGCCAAGTATTTTTTGATTTTCAAATAAAGTTTTGACTTGGCAAATTTTTTGATATCATTACTTTTCAGTGCAGAATTTTTAGATTTCATATATTTTTTTTTAGAAGAAGAGACTTGGCTGGTATTTTTACACGAAGTGTTTTTTTATGGGTGATAACTTACTATCCCTCATGCGTGGTAGAGGGCAGGGCGGACGATGCCGCATGTCTACAGGTACACCGCTGGCCAAGTTATCTGCCACATGCACAGGTACACCACTGGCGCTGGCCAAGTTATCTGCCACATGGTGGGGGTGACTGCATACTACTTGTACTTGAATTGGTTGACCTTCAGGGAAGAAACATTCATAAAATACAGATATCAGTATGAAGTAACTATCATTGAGTATGAATAATACGCGGAGGTAACCCTGGTAAAGCGTATAGAAACTATAAAGGCAGGGAATTGTTATGGTGACTAGTAAAAATTATGTCTATCATCGAGTTTGGTTTTCGTCTTCCTTCAAAGAAAGTCACGTGTGATTAAATAACGGGCCTTAGCCAAATATTTGGCTAAAGGGCAGCATTGAGAACATATATTATAGCGGGCCACCTAAATAAATTATGATTATACGGATACGCAATGAAAGAAATAATAGGTAGGACAGGAGTGAACATGGACACATTATTTGGAGGGGAGGTGGGTCAACGGTCCGGACAAAGACATTGGAGGTCAGGGAGAGGTCCTCACAGAAGACACGGGTCCGGCGCGGAACCCAGAAAGATTTTGTAATAATATCTTGATTAAATTTGATACTTTTTTTATGCGTTTTACCGATATTTATCTTCCTTTTGAATTCCGATTCTACCATTCGAGAGAAATGTATACCTATTTAAAAAGTTTCTTGTTATGAAAGAATAGGATAAATTTGAAGTGTTCGGCTGGAAATCTTTTGTCCAGTCAGTATATAGGAAATGCTCTGAGGTGCTCTGTCCTGCCAAAGAAACAATTATAATTGTTTCTTTGGCAGGACTATTAAAGCTGTACCTAGAAGTTGGCGGGCCGCAGCAAAGTACGTAACAGGCCGCTGCGGTCCGCGGGCACTGCCTGTTGTATACGTTACGTACAAGGTTTTACGTGTTTTTTGAGTCAAAGAACGCATATTTGGTATTGAGATCTAATTATTCTTAGAATGAAGCTCAACATTTAAAGTCAGTGGATTCCCAATAAAGGTATCCAGTAGTAACTATACCACTCATATTCAAGCGACCAGTCCTCTTCATGAATGCGAAACCACTCGCCACTACAGCAATGAAGACACCAGCAGTGACCAGGAATGTAATCCCGATGCCTGCTCCAAGATCATCATCTAAAACAAGACCAATACATCATTTACGTTTACGTCATTCTGCAACCAATGTGTGTGGTTATGATGCCTTGCAAGTGCTTATAAGATAACATTGGTTTGTCTTAAAGATACTAGTCCTACACTTCCCCCACCCCACCACTGGGAAGAGCGTCAACTGCCAATGCTGCCAATGCTAATCCTTGAAGAACAAAAATTCATCGGAGTTACTACCGCAAGCGCCATCTTCCACGTGACAATGGAAGTAAATGAACATTCGATGGCTCAGTCGATACAATATTTTTGTCATGATTCGTATTAAACGCATTAAATACGTAAAATGTAATTAAAAATACATTTGTTTATGCATTTGTATATTTATTGATAAATATATACGTATATATTTATATAAATATTTACATATTTAGATTATATACATAATGAATAGTTCTCTTAGTTCCCACCACCCCAGCATTCAGGAGCGCTGCGGTTCGTAACTCAGATTTTAGAACGCTTCGTATTGGCCATTTTCAGACCGCGAAAATCTGGAAGTTGACGCTCTTCCCAGTGGTGGGGTGGGGGAAGTGTAGGTCTAGTCTCTTTAGTCTGCAATATCATGACATTTTCTCGCGCTCGGCCATTTTAGCAAATTGAGAGAGAATTTTCTCTCTCAACTTTTAAGTTGTTCCTTCATAAGTGGGTGTAACTTTGATATGATGTTCACATGATCAGCCTGATAGTATATTAATAGCACTTTTTCATTTTTGAAGGTGGTGCAAACGCTCTGCGGGATAGTTATTCTATAACTTTAAAATTCTATAACTTTTTTATGAAAGTAATTCCTACGTCCTGACTCATTGGTTCTTCCTGTTCTTCTAACCCCTGCCTTTAACAATTACTTCTGAGAATAGCCTAGGAATAGGAGCACAATATTCTATTTAAGAGGGCTTGGTAGTGAGTTTGGCCTTGACGAGTTTTTTAATCGATTTTAACAATATCTTTTCCCAGTGTAATTGTTCTCAACAATCTTCAAGGTCAAACTCACTACCCAGCCGTCTTAACGACGGAAACCTATACGTACTTACTCTTTAATAGTTCGTGCTTCACGTTACACCATCCCACCAAGCGTATATACTCGGTCTTGATGAGACTTCCCGTCATCCCCAGATGTGTGACCTCGCACTTGACCTTCTTGCCGTGGTCATCGGCAGTGATCTGTCGCCTCAACCTCTGTCTTCTCTTCTCGGCGTCTACACCCCAGCGCCACTTGTCTTCGACCAGCTCCTCGACCTCATCTTCCAGTACTCTTTCATCGCCCAAGTACCAAGTGATGTTCGCGGGTGGTCTACTCTCACTCACATTGCATTCAGCTTCCAGTGTGTCGTTGATATCGAAATCATTTTGATTCATGAGCAGAGTAATCTTCTCTGGAGGTTCTAAAATGTTGAAGGTAAGGGTAAGATGAAAATACAGAGTTATATATAAGTAGATACACACATAAAAGAGCGGTTAGAAGAATGAATTGTTGAACGAGCGAAGCGAGCGTCTCATTTTCTGTTACTGACGATAGGTCGCACCATTTCTCCGATCAAGCTGAAACTTTGCACACATATACGAACCATCTATGTGGCTTGCAGACCCTATAATTTGTTTGAAATCCGTTGATTGGTTTATTTTTGAAAGGATTATCTTCTGATTGGTTGATCCGATAAATTTGAAAATTTGCAAGGTCATTAAAAACAAACAAAAGTTGTTTAAAACAAAAAAACAATGTTTAACATTGTTAATTACATTGTTTTAAATGTTAAATAGTTTCAGCCAATTATTTTTAGAATTAAAATATTCTTGGAGCATCGTGCAGCCCGATATTACAGAACTGTAATAAAAATGCTCTAAAAGTATTTTTTTAATTTTAAAAATTGCTGAAAAAAAATTGCTGAAAAATTTAAAATGCTGGGCCGGAATAACCATGAAAAACCAACACTTTTTCGAAATAGGTTTTTCTGTGGAATTAGCATGCATGTTACATACTTGTCTAGGTCTATCCACTGCCACCTTAAAATGTTGATTTTTTAAATGTTGGCATTATATAAATTATAAATTGATCATAAATGTTCGCTGCCATGGAAAAACCATGGATGTGATTCAAGATAGCCGACGGTGAGGACTGAATTAAGTCAATAAAGCTGTTAATTCATTTAAATAAAAGCAAGAAAACAAAACTGGTGGATGGATAATCAACGAAAGTATTTGAGGAACTCGGAGGAAAGTATACAAACCGAAAGGGTACTGAAATAATACCCTTTTTTCCAAATAAATAAGTTTTTGTAATAAATTTTGTGTTCAGATACCTATTTATTAAGTGAAACCTATATAATACCATCCATATATCTTCCAAAATAAGTAACTGTGATAATATGGCATTTAAATAGTTTTTGGCTATTTACTCAGAATAATGAAATTGTTGGTTTCATGGTTATTCCGGCCCAGCATTCAATTATTTTTGAATTGACTAAAACACGGAGTGTTTTTTCATGGGTACACAAAAAGATTCGAATTGGGTATTCGAATAGACTATGCACTCACTTGCTATTATTATATGTGTCGTTGCATGGGCATGGGTCATCTCACTTGTCTTCCTGGCCGCGTCGCACACGACCCACCAGCTATTTTCCTCCGTCAGTCCGTATATTTCCAAATCACATCGCCCCTCTTTCATGTGGTCAACATATTGATACCTAGTCGATCCTCACTTGTCTTCCTGGCCGCGTCGCACACGACCCACCAGCTATTTTCCTCCGTCAGTCCGTATATTTCCAAATCACATCGCCCCTCTTTCATGTGGTCAACATATTGATACCTAGTCGATCCTCGGCTTTTACTGTTGTTGACTTGGTTGAAGGAAAATTCAACCGGGTCGTCGTCCACTTGAAAAATGTCTTGGTCAAAGTCCTCATCTTCATCGTCGTCGTCATCGTCGTCGTCATCGTCGTCGTCATCGTCGTCATCAGTCCCAATGTCCACGTACAAGACAGTAGTATCCTTGTCCAGGTCCGGCTCTGCAGTAACCTTGTCAAGGACCGGATTAGATGTAACTTGGTTCTTGTGTCGTTTACCACTCCCCTGGTTCTGTTGAACCTGCCGTTTAAACCTAATGCAGGAACAAGAAAACTTAAGAGGGCTGGGTAGTGAGCGTGGCCTTGACGAGTCTTTTAATCGATTTTTATCAATATCTTTTTCCAGTGTACAAAATAGGGCTATGGACGTGAATTCAGAACAGTTCAATGAAAATAATTTCAAAGTTTGGAATAAGTAATTAGTTTTATTTTGTCCAACAGGTGTTTAGAACCCGAAAATTTAGTAATTTTTGGGTTCTAAACACCTGTAACACAATAAAACACAATAATTTTAGTAATTTTCGGGTTCTAAACACCTGTTGGACACAATAAAACTAATAGCTTATTCCAAACTATGAAATTATTTTCATTGAACTGTTCTGAATTCACGTCCATAGCCCTATTTTGTTAACAATTACACTGGAAAAAGATATTGATAAAAATCGATTAAAAAACTCTTCAAGGTCAAACTCACTACCAAGCCCTCTTAAAGTGAGATTCTGAATGATACTTTGCTATCTTCTAAAATGGACTATGGTATAAGAAGCACAAAACTCCATCATATTTGAGATTTCATAGTGAATCATCCATTTCATTTAGTAACTCCTTTCACGCGCAACATCTCCAACCGAACACAGTCCACTCAATCAATTAGATGATTCATTAGTACCTACTCAACTGCTACAAATTACTTCATTATTACCATTTCTATACTCTGAACATCTTCTCTGATCTCAGACAAACATGCAACACGAAATCCCTGTCGAAAAATCGGAAAGAGATGTATCACAATTTGAAAAGAGAACTGGAATGGCAAATCAGGGGTCACGGGGTTCGAATCCCAGAGGTGGTAAAATCTTTTCGATTGGCAGTTACACATCCAATCAAATCTATTTTACATCTTATATTTACTGCAAACATATTATACTGGCGGTAAAACCACCGCCATGTTACCTAATCAGTGGTTTATAATACATCTCCGTCAGTAAAATCTCCATGAATCTTCAAGTGTAAAACCTCCACAGATACCTAGTTCATACCTAGTATACCTAGTTCTTATTATAGATTTTTTAATCCTGGCACTAATGTTGCAAGAGTTGAGCTCCTCTGTTTGGTGACAAGAGAATGTGACGTTCGATCCAGTCACAAACACTGCATTTTGAGGCTCTAGTTTTGCGCTGAACGCATATACGTCTGTAAAAACAATACAAGAGATTAGTAATTTAGAATAGAATTTTTATTTCCATAATTGATCCAACAAACACAAAGATATAGGCCAAGCAACGAAGCATTTAACCATTTAACCCGGGACAAATTACAAGATTTGCCTTTTTCATCAGACCTTATTCAGAAAAATTCGCTGATTACAACAAAAAAAAGTTTTCAGCACAAATGTGTTGGGAAATTGCCAAAAATTGCGTGTAAAATTCAAACTTTGAAAACATAAAATATGTTTTTTAAGAAACACTAAACACATTTCGCTTTTCTTTTTCGACGAATAAAATGAACTATAATAGGATACAACTCACAGAAAAAATTCAGATGAAAATATCTAATAATTTTTTATTTATTAAATGTTTTAATAAAATTACGTCATTTAAATAATCAGACGTAATGACGTAACGAAGACAGGAGATTAAATGTTTTTGCAGGAAAATGTTGGTAATAAAAGCTAATATTTTTGGTGTGAATATGATCGAAGTCCACCACGCATTTACTAATGGAAGGGTACAGGGAAAGAACGATATAAATCTATTTATTGAGAAAATTAGTTTAAGGTGTAATCTTGCAGTGATTTTTATGAGCTTTCAGAATATACCCTCGGTTATTAGAAAATATTGCCACGAAGTCTTGAAAAATGTAATTGAATTATCGATTTGTATGGACCTACACAAGTTTCTACATAAAACTTCGTTTATCTCAGTTTCATCCGAATGTGACTCAAAAAATGGGCCAAGTCAAAACTTTATTTTAAAAATCAAAAAATACTTGGCGCATAGTGTTTTAGGGCATTCTAGGTATAATTATATGTATAGAAAGGTTTGATTTCTAGCCTATAATTCTAAACAATTTATATGCACGAAGTGCCATATATTTTTTGATTTTTAAAATAAAGTTTTGACTATGCCTTTTTTTGATATCACTACTTTTCAGTGCTTAATTTGTAGATTTCTTATATTTTTTTTTAGTTGAAGAGTCTTGGCTGTTATTTTTACACAAAGCATTTTTCTTTAACTCACCGTTACCGCTGACAACGACCGTTCTGTAATCATACTCCCACGCTCCTCCCTTAGCTCTTCCTCTACAGCCGATGTTGTACGTCCACGGTTTATCAACAATTATCTTCACACCACATTCCCCTTTATCGAGTCCTTTTCCATCATAGCTCATCCTATATATCCCTTTTTGAGCAGATCGTTCGCCGAATTCGAGTGAAGCATCCCCTTGACTGAGGTTGTAGTAATCGTGATGTGACATTTGTATTCCGCAGTCAACCAGGGGCTTTTTGGATACGCACAAAATGTTAAACTCATCCTTGTTTCTTACTACTGATTTTGGCTTTGCGTCCACCATTTCAATACCGTTGGCTCCTAAAACCAAAACATTTATTGAGCGAGCGAAGCGAGCGACTCCTTTTGACTCTTTTTACACGGACCTCTGTTTTTTTTTTTTTTATTTTATTATTTTTTGACTGCTACCTGGAGCAATAGAAGTCACACCGTTTCACCGATCGATCTGAAATTTTGCACATATGTAGATACAACCTTCTCTGTTTGCTGATTAATTTGAAATACATTCATTGGTTCATTGGTAAAATAAATATCTCCTGATAGGTTAAAAAATGAAAATGGTCTTCGATAAATCTTATCAAACTCATATTTTGCATGGTAATTAAGACCAACATTGTCTCTTATTTTCCAATTTTTCAGCCCAATCGGTTAAGAATGTATGAACTTATTGACATTTTTAATAGCTGTCAGAAACTGTTTAACGTTTAATATGGTTTAATCTAGGTTTAATAACGTTAAAACGTTTATTAATGTTTTCTTTATTTTAACGCATCTTCGGTTCTATGTTTGCGCACGTGTCCGGTGCTCGCTTATCAACGCGTTTCACGGAGCGTTTTCCTAGTATTTAAAATAACGGTAAAGAACCGGTCTATGGTATATTTTTCCACAAAGACCTAATTAGCATTAAGCATTTTTTTCGCCATTTTTTCAGGTATCTATAAATTGTTACCATTATTTCCGTCCTCATTTTTTCCGATTTGGAGTATCGCCATTTTTTAATTCGCCATTTTTTCCGCCAATCTAAAAATGCTTATCTCTATCCGCACTATAACCTTACTCGTCATGCTGCCAAACTGGACTGCCGACGAATGATTCTAATCTATAGCTGTTGTCCGCATGTTACTTTTTAGTCCAGTTTAGAGGTGACCGCTTGAATCGCAAATATCATCGTATTCATCAGTAAAACACCATTTTCTGAATTTTTTAAATTAAAAAAATCATATATTCCGGATTTTTTTATGCATTATTATAATACATTGTTCAATTAATTACGCGAGCGTAGCGAGCGTCTCCACTGTACTCTTATGGCACTTTCTCTCTTAGTTTTTTTGTGTTTTTGCTTAGACTGGTCAACCGATCGATCTGAAGTACACACACACACTAATGCATGAGCGGTCTCGTGTATAGTTTTTGAACGAGATCATTTTGTGATTTCTTAAAATTAACCGTTTGACCGATCAACTAAGATTTTGGGAATCGGACAGATTACCGACCGACGGACAGATTACCGACTCTACAGGACACTTTACCGACTTTTAAAATCATTATTAGTATTATTTTTGTTGTGTGATGAATAGTTTTCAAGGAACGAATTTACTAAGTTTGGTAGATTATAGCTGTCCATGAAACACAATTTGACGTCACACGCCGATTCGGGCCGTATAGATAATGTTAGTCAGAGCCGGTTCTATGCATCCCGTAACACAGGGAACACGGCGTGTGACGTACAGCTTGTTTTTGCAGAGGAGGGAAATGTCGATTACTAATAATAATAATAATCCATCCCTGGTTCCAATTTAATGGGTCAGGGGGTGGGTATTCCCACCAACACTAGGGCCGCAGGACTCCTGGAAACCGGCTGGCCACGCCTGGCGTTTCCTCCTCTTCTTCCTCCTCTTCTTCTTCTTCCACTTCTAATTGTTCCACAAATTCCTACCACCATGTTCTGTCCTCCCACTGTCTCTCAGCCTCCAACTCACTCCACCTTCCTCCTCTCTCCAACACATCCTCCTTGATCTGTCCAATCCACCTGTCTCTTGGTCGCCCCACTCTCCGAGTTCCCCCTGTAGCCGCTTCAAACACCCGCCTTGGCACTCTATCGGTTCCCATCCTCTTCATGTGGCCGAACCACCTAAGCCTCTCTCTTCCCAGCTTGAACACCAATCTTTCAACCCCAAGCTCTTTTCTTATCTTCCTACTTTGGATCCTATCCATTCTTGTCACCCCCTTCACACTCCTCAAAAACTTCATCTCAGCTGCCTGTAGCTGATTCATTTCCTTTCCACCTGCTGACCACGTCACTGCCCCATATGTTAGAATTGGCAGGAAATACATCTTGTACATAATGATCTTGCAGACTTGTGGAAACTTCTCATTCCACAGCAACTTCCTCACTGCTTGATAAAATGCCTCTGCTTTCTTTCTTCTTTCTTGTATTTCTCTGTCTACTTTAGCCTTGTTGGTGAGCAGGCTACCCAGATACTTAAACTCTTCCACCTCCTTCAACCATCCCTCTCCAAGCTTGATCCTAGCATGACCGTGTTTAAGCTTCTTTCTTTCCATTGTCATTACTTCACTCTTCTCTTCGCTTATTCTCAAACCCATCTTCTCTGTCTCTTCACTCCACTTATCAATCTTTAACTGCACTTCCTCCCTAGTTTCTCCCCACACCACCACATCATCCGCATAAATCAACGTTTGAGTATCGATCCCCTCATTCGGCTCTGCTTTCTTCAACAACTCGTCCATTACTATGATGAACAGTGTTGGTGACAACACACTCCCTTGCCGAAGCCCTTCACTAATACTAAACCATTCCGATCTCCCCACTCCCGACTGCACACAACTCACACTGTTCTGATACATACATTTGATCCGCTCAACCAAGTCCTTGCCTATTCCTCTCTTCACCAAACACTCCCAAACTATTTCCCTTGGCAACCTGTCATACGCCTTCTCCAAGTCCAAGAAAGCCATATGCATTTCCTGCCCCCTCTCCCACTGCTGCTCCATCATCTGTCGCACTGTGAAAATTGCGTCTATTGTCGATCGCCCTCTCCGAAATCCATACTGTTCTTCTCACAACCCCTCTTCAACATAATTCTTCAATCTCCGTTCCACTATCTTCTCAAACAACTTCGCACACTGACAGAGTAAGGTCACACCCCGGTAATTATTACATTTCCTTCGATCTCCTTTCTTAAAAAGGGGAACAATAATCCCCTTTTCCCAATCAACTGGAATTCTCTTCTGTTCCCATGCTGCTCGGATCACTCTACAAAGCCATCTTCTACCATCCTCCCCTGCAGCTTTTACCATTTCTATGGTAACCTCATCAATACCAGGCGCACGACCATTCTTCATTTCCCGCATGGCTCTAGTTACTTCTGCATCACAAAGATCTTCCTCCATCTCACTGTCTTCCATTTCACTTCCAATCTGCAGCTCTTCTTCACCCATTGATACATTAAGATCCTTTTTTACATTTAAAAGATTCTCAAAATACTTCCCCCACATCTGGTTTATCTTCATTACATCACTTATCAGATCACCCTTGTCATTCTTCATACTCTTTAGATCGTCTCGAGTTCCCCTTTTTTCCTTGACTAGTCCATAGATCATCTTTTTGTTGCCATTAAAATCTTCCACCAACTTGTCTGCTAACTCCTCCATTGATTTGTCCTTCTCTTCTTCTACAATGCATGCCACATTTCTTCTGCATATTCTGTACTGATGTTTACTTTCTAACGATCTGTCTAATTCGTACTTCTGCCATGCTAGTCTTTTCTCCTTCACAGCAACTTTTACTCTGTTGTTCCACCATCTTGTCTCCTTCTCCTTCCTTCTTCCACCTGCTCTTCCACACAATTGTTCAGCCCCAGCTACTATAGCATTCTTGAACTCCTGCCATTCTTCTTCCACATCCCTCAACTCTCCAACAGGCACTCTGTTCTTGATCTTATTTCTGAATTCGTTCTTCACCGCGGGGTCCTGTAGTTTCCATCCTTTGATTCTCTTATGTGAGACAGTCACTACTGGTTTCTGCACATCGATCCTGAGCGTGCACTCGAGCAGTCGATGGTCACTGTCGAGTGAAACGGCTGGGCATACCTTGATGTCTATGATGCTCTGCCTCAAGCTGTCCCCCACACAGATGTAATCTATCACGGACTCCGATCTGTCCTCACCGTAGCCGTATCTTGTTATACAATGGCTTCTTCTCTTCTGAAACCAGCTGTTGCCTATTTTCAGTTGATTTCTTCTACACATATCCAGCAGCCTCTCCCCATCTCTGTTTCTCTCGTCTACCCCATACTTCCCCAGCACCTCCTCATAGCCCTTTCTGTCACTCCCTACCTTCGCATTAAAGTCTCCCAACACAATTAATTCATACTTTGATCTCTCCAATACCTTTTCTATTTCCTCACTAAAACTCTCTTTCTCTTCCACTGCTCGACCTGCCTGTGGTGCGTACACCTGCACAACCTCCACTGTCATCTTGTCACTTGCCTTCAATATCAGTGACATCAACCTGTCGCTGTGACACTTCACATCCACCACAAAGTCACTAACCTTCGGACTCACTACTACCGCCACTCCATTCCTTCCCTCCAAGCCACCAGACCACCACAGCTTAAAGCCATTTCTCAAGTCCTTCGAACCACTTCCTTTCCACTTTGCTTCACTTAGCCCTAGAAACAATAACTTCCTTTCAACCATCACATCTATCATTTCTTCTACCTTTCCATTCAATGAAACAATGTTCAGCGTACCAAATGTAAATTCAATTCTACTTCCTATTTGTCTTTCTTTCCTGGTTCTTCTCTTTGCTCTGTTAGATCCTGCTTCCGGGGCTGTTTTCTGAACTACGTCACTCGTCTCCACACTGTGCGGCTCCAAAAACCCTGATGACTCCTCTCACTTGTTCTCTCTTCTATTACATTTCGTAATCCTTCACCAATTGATCGATGCCAGTCCCATTTCCCCAACAACCCCCTTTGCATTCCCCTCAAGCTAATGTTCCACACACCTTGTTCCTTACACACGGCTCTGACACAATTATTCAACTCTCTGGGACCACTCCCTTTCCCCGTCAGCATGCTAGCCATGTAAACTTTGCATGACACTCCAAATCTGCTCTTCACTGCCTTCAGTAACTCCCTCACATCATCCATAATGTCATTCCTACTCCTTCCCTCAAGCAAGTCCCGAGTGCCAACAAACAACGTAACCGTCACTGGTTCTTCTCTAATGCAGTAGTTTTCCATCTCACTAGACAGCTTCTGGATGCGAATTCCAGGCAGCTGATGCGCCCGAAAACCTGCCTGATCAGCGCAGAACCCAACCCCCATACTGCCACTGATGTCCCCTAACAAGAGGTGGCACTCAGTCCCGCCGTTGCTCCGGCCACCCGACTCTCTGCCGTCATTGCTGGGCCCACTCGGGTTGCTGCTGCCCTGGTCACTCAGTGCAATGTTCGGTTCACTCAGGTCGCTGCTGCCCACGTCACTCGGTGCGATGTTCGGCCCACTCAGGTCGCTGCTGCCCTGGTCACTCGGTGCGATGTTCGGTTCACTCAGGTCGCTGCTGCCCACGTCACTCGGTGCGATGTTTGGCCCACTCAGGTCGCTGCTGCCCTGGTCACTCGGTGCGATGTTCGGTTCACTCAGGTCGGTGCTGCCCTGGTCACTCGGTGCGATGTTCGGTTCACTCAGGTCGGTGCTGCCCTGGTCACTCGGTGCGATGTTCGGTTCACTCAGGTCGGTGCTGCCCTGGTCACTCGGTGCGATGTTCGGTTCACTCAGGTCGGTGCTGCCCTGGTCACTCGGTGCGATGTTCGGCCCACTCAGGTCACTGCTGCCCACGTCACTCGGAGCGATGTTCGGCCCACTCAGGTCACTGCTGCCCACGTCACTCGGTGCGATGTTCGGCCCACTCAGGTCGCTGCTGCCCACGTCACTCGGTGCGATGTTCGGCCCACTCAGGTCGCTGCTGCCCTGGTCTGACTGACTTGACCGAACTTCTTCTAGTTGTTTCTCCATCTCTTGCAGCCTACCTTCCATCCACATGAACGTTGCTACTATTCCCTTGACGACTTCTGACTTCAATACTCGATGCCTATTTTGTTTCATCTTCTTCTTCATTCCACCCTGTTCTTCATACTTTATTTGTTCAAGTATCCACTTAACAAGTTTCTCTGTTTTTCCCACAGTCTTGTGCCTCCTCTGTTTAACAAACACTTTATCTCCTCCAATGTTTTCATCAACCCTAACCTTACTTTTACACCCCTCACAGGTCCATGTACTTTCACTGCCTGCTTTATAGTTCTTGCTGGCCAGCCCAGCACATGAAAAATGGTTCCATTTACCACACATCATACACTTTATACCACTTTTCTTTACAATCTTCGTGCAGTGTGGGCATACTGCAGAATCCACTTTATTTTTGACTTGTCTCTGAGAATGAAGCACTACACCGTCCGCCATCTTGAAACTCTTGAAACTCTTGAAACTAATAAATTAATAAGAAATATATGAATTAAAAAAATATAATAAAATTTCTCATTGCTCTTTGAGTCTATTCTGTATATAAACAAAATATAATTTCAACATTCACCTATTCCCCATTATTAGACTTATTTTATTTTTTTAGTTGAAGAGAATTGGCTGGTATTTTTACACGGAAAGTTTTTTATGCAGCTGACAAAGCAGATTATAGATTTACGCAAGTCTAAATGACCCATACCTAAATGAGGGTTTAGTTTAGATCATCCAAGAGAGCAGATCTAAAAGACGTCAAAACAATTTTGGCAACATCTCGATCATCACAAGGCTGTAAATATTCAAACGACTTATTATACAATCTTACCTGGAAGTCCAATTAAAATCAGGTATGAAGTGAACACTTTTAAAAAGCATTTCACATCCATTTTTCAAATTCCCATCCGCATCCCGTAAGTAAATCAAGAAAAGTGAGCAAAATGTTGGTGCATGTAAAATGTATCAGGATGTTGTGGAAAAGGATGCAAATATAAATCAACCACATCCTTTTATACAGGGACAGGGAGGGAATCAGTTATCTGCGACGAATATTTTATGGCGGACACTTAACCGACTGCTTGGAAACCTTACCAACATGGAATGAAAAGAAATGCATAAAATAATCAAACAATTTGTGTTTTAGGCGATTTGTTTGAACACCCAAACGCGAACAGAAATATGCCACATCAATTATTAAACAAATTAAATTAAAATTACAAAAAAATCTATAATAAGAAATACATTTAGTTATCAATGTATTAAAATTCATCAATCCGAATACATAGCGAAAATTATTTACATGCATGAAATCAAATCGACCCGTTTTTGGATTGCTACAAAATCAACGGAATCAATATTTTTCTTTCAGGTTTCCAAGTATTTGTAGTATTTTTAATACATAAAATTGTCCGTAAACTGTCTGGGCTTTGTTGGTAAACTGTCCGTCGGTAAAAAGTTCGTCGGTAAACCAAGGGAAGCAGATCGTGTTGATTAATTGGCTGCCGAGACAATACCTACTTAGTCTGCCTGTATTTCCTGCTGCAGTGGTTCTGTTACTGCTGATATCATAAAAAAGTGTCTTCTCTACAAAAAATTTCTTACAAAAAGCAAAGTATTATGCCGTTACCATAGGAGGATGTGATGCGCGAACGTGAGAAATATCCGGACTTGAACCCAGAGATATCTCACTTACCGGGCGAGAGCTCTACCAACTGAGCTACCTGGCAGAATCAGGCAATTCTTGTTCAGCAAAATGTCTTGGGTTTTCTGATAGTCAAGTAAAATCAACTGTCCCATTCTTTAAATAAGTAGGTATCTTAGTGATAAATAAATAGAATATTTTGATCACGGGCAGAAGCTATTTCGGGACGAACATTTTAGGTGTTTTGGGAAATTTTTGAACTATTATTGACATTTACGGTAATTTTATGCGTGTTTGGAAATATTTGTCAAAGTTCTAAATATTTTTTTAAAATAAATATTAAATAGTGATATTCTTATCCAGAAACCAGGGAATATAAATGTACACGTGTCGTCAACATGCTATCAGTGCTGAATGGGAATAATACGCATTAATATGCTACCTACAAGTGCAATATTTTAAATGATAAAAGCTATAATTTATAATATCGATATGAGAATATGAAACTGATTTACTTCCATTCCATCAGCTTTCAGCAGTGTAGGTACTTGACACAGTGAAACGCTTCGGTTATCTTGTCACCATGTTTCAAATGTGTATCAGTAGGATTTATGACAACAGGTCACTGTTAGAGCAAATATAAACGACAGCTTTCAGTTCAGGGTGACATTAGTGAAGCCAAAGCCAGCAGAGAAGCAGTCATCAACATGAATATGCGCGAATTCAAGGTAAGCTTTGAAGTACAGCATAATTCAACTTTCAGAAATATTAATATCTTTTCATTTTGAGGATAACTATAACTTCTTGAGGCTGGGCAGTTCAATGATTTTGCGTTGCACACTTTTGGAATCATTTATGGCAGCTTGAACAACTGCAATTTGACTTAAGTCTCCAAATACAGTTATTATTATTATTATTCAAGTATTTTACTTTAAAATTACGGTTTTCACCATTGCTCACCATTTCATAATTGATTCAGAATTACTGGTTTTCGAGCTAACCACAAGAACCCTTGATAGGACCTTCTATGTCTGAGGAAAATAACTTATAATTAATTAATTATATAACAATGGTTTTAAACCGAATTTCGTCACTTATAAAGATGATTATTCACTCCTTATAAATTATCACTTTATTACATGTCTTCGCTTATAGTTTTCCAGTTACTGTCGTAGAGTTTTGTTAAATTTCATCTTGATCTTCAGTCCTGATTCAAAACCTTGATTCGTGTTTGGTTCCGTCAGAAATATTTAGAGTACAAATCAATGGCTGGACACAAATTGATCTTTATTTCATTCTCTGACTCAACCCGCCCTATCTTTTAAATACGAATCTAAGATTTATTTGTATCTTGTATCTAGTATGTTCAATAGGTATACATAGGCCAAATGTATCTGTATCTTGTATTTTAAATACCTATTTCTAAAGTATTTTGTATATATTTGGAAGATTTAAAATACAGATACATTTTACGCGCCTAGAATTTCAAAGAGAGCAGACAAGCATCAAATACACGTTGAATAGGTAATAATTTTTTTCCTTTCAAAGAGATTAAAATGTATCTTTTTTGAAGTATCTAAAGATACTATCTTGGATCTTGTATTTTAAGTACATCTCTAAAATGTATCTTGTATATCTTGTATTTTAGATACCCAAATTAAAAGTATAAGTATCTTGTATTCCAAATACATTGAAACAGAGTATTTTGCCTAAGTCTGACAACATATTCATCAACCTTCCCTCCTGCGTCTAGCACGTCCTCGTCGTGATGCTCGTCATGGGCGTCGCCGACGTCGCGACGTCCGCCAGCGTCGGGACGGCGGACTCTGGAGTCAACCATTACCAGGGCATCCAGACGCCTGTCATCGCTCAGCCGGGCCTGATGGCTTCGCCGTACTATCCTCCACCCTACGGGCCCATGGGCCCATTGTATCCACCTATATATCCGGGGGTAGGATATCCGTATGTGGCTTCCCCGTATGGCTACTAAGCAGATTTGTTGAAGGAAAAGAGTTCGCATTATGAGCTAGAAAACAATGTATGAAACATTAATGATTTTCAGCATTTAGTTTTATTTTAAGTTAGTTTCTGTCCTTTTATTATATATACATATTATAATTTTTTTCCCTTTAAACAGTATTTTATTTTCACAGTTTCGTGCGACTTGTTGTTCATTCGTAGAATAGATTATACAAATTAAGTAGAGGTATGATTATAAAGCCTTTTAAAATTATGTAGACGTTTACTACCCCACAAAACAAAATAGTTTGTTAAAAAATAATACATGACGTGTAATAATAATTGTTAATAAACCATACTTACCTTATATCTTGAAGAAATTAATTAAAGTTGATGCAGAGCGAATGGAAATCACAGCCTTGTATACCTAAGATGAATAGTGTATCCACTGAACGCATTTAACATTGGGCCGAATGTAGATGATTTTGGGCGGCGAGTTTGATTGTCTCTCGATCGCAGCGCTAGTCTGCGCTGCGGTCAAAGATTCAACTAGGAAATTTTAATATAATTTCTCATTCAAAATGCCATTTTAGGAACATATTTTGAATTATTATTATATTATTATTTAAATAAAACAACTCTGGTTTAATAAATGCAATAACAAAGGTAAATAAGATAATAAAGGCTTAACACTATGTAGTTCTTCCATATGCCGCCAGGATCGCGTCGTTCTAAAGAGAATTCAAGGTAATATTTTATTGTCAAAAAATGTTACAAGTTTTTGCGTTCAGTGGATACACTATTCATCTTAGGTATACAAGGCTGTGATTTCCATTCGCTCTGGTTGATGTACCTAGAACCTTAGTAAAAATCCACTAATTATAATTATATAGACAAATTTGATTCTCATCCATAACCTGACGAATGCCGATACAAGTCGGCTGAAACGTGGCATTATTAAACCAAATTAAACTTATATCAGAATATTACCGCAACAATGGGCATTAGTGCATTATTAATATTTGTCGATATGTTCACAAAACTCCGTTCAGATGTTCAGACCGGAGTGAGTCTATGTTCAGACTCCGTTATATTACAGAGTGGAGAGCCTGACAGGTCGTTTTTCTGACTGAGGATTTTTCGTGGTTTACCTACCTCAGTCGAGAATCAAATGCTGGGAAGGTTATCTACAACAGGTCACGACCGTCTCCTTCCCAACGTCTATCCCCATCCATAGCCCCATCCTATAAGGTGTTATCGATTGATCCTTACATTATCTCACTATCATTCATCCGTCGATGGTAGTAATTGGGGTCAAACTGAATATAGGTCATCAAATCATGGAGTAGGAGTATTTATAACTCCATGATCAATTTGATTGTATTAATAAGTCCGTCCCCGTAGTTTCCGGCTTACCGGAAATAGTTTGAACCGTTTGATTCGTTCCTCGACGCGACGACCAATAAAGAGGGCAGTAAATAAAGATGGCGGCCTCTGTACAGACTGCTGCTCCTGGAAAAGCATTTCAACCTGTGAGTAATTACTTGTACCTAATTTCCTAGTTTATTTGTTTTAGGTAAATATTTAAAAAAAATAATCTACTAAATATTTGTGTAATAAAAGTGATGTGAGCGGCTAATACCGCCACTTCTTACCTAAAAGTAACGTTGCCCATTTTTGTCCAGGACTCTGACGTTCATATCACTTTAGAAGACCAACAAAAAATCAACACATTTGCGAAGCATAACGCAAAATTAGAGGACTTCAAAGACGAACTGAAGTCGAAGCAGGTAATAATAGAATTTATTTGTTATTTAATGTAACGATGGAGTGTCTGTACGACCGAAGAAAGTCGTCGCATCTAACCTAACCTAAAAACATGTTTTTCAGACAGAGTTGACAAATTTGGCGGAGGCGTGCGATGAGCTGGAATTGATGGATGACGACGTGGGAGAGATTCCATTCTTTCTGGGCGAAGTTTTCATAGACCAAAATCTTGATGACACAAAGGTAAAACATGCACAAACTCTTGACAGATTGTGATAGTTCAATAGTGTCAACACTCGTCCTGTATCAACTCAACATTTTGATTAAGGGCCATTCTTGATTGACTCAAATGGACGACAATTCGATTCGGAATTGTCAACATTACAGTGAATTCGCCATAACTTAACACCGTTTGCAAACTAGAGTCAATTGTAAATGGGCCTTCAATGGTGCGATGAGAATCAATAAATGTGTAGGTACAAATTTTATTGACCATCATCGTCTTGCCCTGGTTCCACTTTCCATAATGCGGGCCCTGCCAAGAATGTGGAAGGCTAACTTTCAATTCTAGTACTAACCGGCCATAATTGGCATATTGTTACAGAAAATGTTGGAGGAGACTAAAGAGCAAGTAGAAGCTGATATCAAAGAACTGGAAGCGAAGAGCGTCAAAATAAGAGGCCTCATGAGCGACCTCAAAGCTCAACTATACGCCAAGTTCGGAAACCACATCAATCTAGAAGCAGATGAAGAGTAACGGCATGTTCTCATATTATTGCAATTTTATATTCACAGACACATAATTCCACACTTTAATTAACGAAAGTAACACTCCTATTATTGGCTACTAATTTACATTAACTTATTCCGATTCATTGTCTGCTCGAACATTCTTCATTTTTTCAAGTTGAAATGGTTACATTTTATCATCAATAGCTTGTTAATAATTCTGCTAGGTTATTTCTTAATATTAAATCAACTTAACGAAAAATATTGTATTAATTTTGCAGACTGTTCTTATCCAATTGAATGTTTTATTTTAAATTTCCCAATCCCTAAATGGATGAGCATACAAGTCTGGCCTGCTGTTGCTGCCCTCAGACCAGAATCTGGGGTGTGTGGGCGGTGGGGGTGACCCTCCACCTGATGTCAGTCTCTCGACAGGCGTTAAAGACCATCCTAGGATAGGACTTTGTTAGCCAATAGAGGGCTAAAGATCCACCACTGGGCTGAAATTATGAGAATTTATGACTCATCTTATTTTCTATATGTCCGAGTATGAACTTTTTTTTTAATACGGACATAATTATGTAGGTTGTTGCTACCTACTACTTTGTGTAACACATTTTACATTAAGTTAAAAATGTGTTAAGGTTCCTATATTGTAGGCTCTGTATTGGAAAATGATAGGTGAAGGGGTAAATTTTTAATAAAATTTCTCATTTTTTGGAGAAATTAAAACAAAATCCTGCAAAACTGTCATTAGAGGATGTGTAATACCTTTCAACTTCAATTTCATGTAATAAATATTTTTTATGCAGTATGTAGGTACTTGCCTAACTTTTTTGAATCTTGACTCAATTCCCAATTTTTTAATTTTATTTGCAGATACCTATCTGTAGGTACTACATGACAACACAAAATTTTGTTTTTCTTCTTTCATGGCAACTTTTATGTGGCGACGCATAAACAAATGCAAACCGAACACATTTTATTAAACTGGATTGCTGAATCCAAGAAATTAAGGAATTAGGAATGGAACCTATAAAATATTTTTCAGAGGATTTTTTCCAATCGTTTATTGATTTTTAATTATTAGTTATAAAATACAATGAGTCTTGGTACAAAGTAGGGGTGTACAATAAATTAAGAAATTAGATTAAATGTAAACTGATTATGGATACAAGTAATCAAGGAGTATTAAGACGGCTGGGTAGTGAGCGTGGCCTTGAAGAGTTTTTTAATCGATTTTTATCAATATCTTTTACCAATGTAATTGTTAACAAAATAGGGCTTTGTACAAATATTCAGAACAGTTCAATGAAAATAATTTCATAGTTTGGGATTGTTTATTAGATTTATTTTGTCCAACAGATGTTTAGTGCCATAATTTTACTAATTTTCGGCACTAAACATCTGTAGGACAAAGTAAATCTAATAAACTATTACAAGCTATTGAATTATATTCATTGAACTGTTCTGAATACTCGTACAAAGCCTTATTTTGTTAACAGTTACGTTGGTAAAAGATATTGATAAAAATCGATTAAAAAACTCTTCAAGGCTACGCTCACTACCCAGCCATCTTAATGCAACAAGATGGTATAATCATTGTTGCACACAAATGTTAGCCCTGGCAATTATTCCTGATTAATTGCATTGAAGGGAAGTCCTTGTTTCCAAAGATCACTAAATGTAATTTTATAGGCAGGTTTTAGCCGATTCTGGCCGAATGAAGTTACCTACATAACAAAATTGCATCAATTCATTTCAATTCAGGACAAATATGAAGGTGTTGTTCCACTATTTATGAAACTTGATGAACTTTATGAATAATTGAACTTTATGTCAGCCATGTCCACTGGAAATAAGTTAACAAAACCAAAAGATTTCCTAAAATGATAAGTCCTACCTATTTTAAACTTACATTGCTTCGAGAATATCAAAGTACGTATGATTTAGTAATTTTAAAACAACTTCTTAATTGGTTTCATGTCAAGAGATAATATTCATATTAGGTATAATAATGAACACCCCTAATGTTATCAAATTATTGATTCACGGGCAGAATTAATTTAATTACAATATAAATTACTAAATTACATGAATTTACAGTAAAACGTGTAAAAACCAATGTAATTAATAAGAATTAATCACATGTGCAAAACATTACATATCTACACATTTGAACAAGAGATAACTTTGTCAGATCGTTATTCTTTGGGAAGTAGAATGCTGCCGGGCGAGCTGAAGGGTCCAGTTCGACCCTTGACGTCGAGTGCGCGGACAGCAAAGTGATACGTGTTGCCCACAGAGAACTGTAAAGAAAGTCAGATTATATTTAGGGTTGGGCCAACCGGTTCGTTTTGGAACCGAACCGGCTAGCTAGGTTCGAAAAACGAACCTCTAAGGTTCGTTTTCGAACCTTTTTCGAACCTCCCGCCTTTTTTTCCCGCCTTGTTTCATTCAAATAATGCGACCAACCTCTTGTCACTGGTCCAACCTCTTGTCTTTACGGGTACAGTAAAATGGTAAAACCTTGGTAAATAGAGCCCCTGTAAGCCGAAATCCATCATAAATCAAAGAAAACTCAAATCCTGCCACACTATTGGGTGTTCCATGTTCAAATAAATGTTGAACCGAATTTTTCATGCCGTAATTCGAAGTGCTATTTGGTCACAAGTAGCAAAGTAGCATTGATTTCAGTTTAGAAGTCGAAGTAATTTCCTTTTTGAGTAAAATTTTCGAAGTATAAAAACGAAATAATATGATTGTTGCGATCTAAACTGTGCTATACTTTTGGAACAGAGTGTACTTTTGGGTCCTGCATCTGCTTGCCAGCAGGTACCTGACCCTTGCCGAAGGGAGGATTGTTTTGTTTGTCTCTGTTGAAAGGTCTGTGAACTCGCAGTAATCCTGATGACAAATAACTTGACTTGACGGCATTTTTTATTTTATTTTGATGATATTGTATATTTATGGTATTTGAATAAATAATAGTGGTCATTTAGACAACCATTCGCGATCTAATGAAGTGAAGATTATCACGCAAATGTTAAAATATAACGGTGTATATTTGAGCTTTCCAAACTTCATTGTAACACAATGCAAAATCAAAAATAGTAGGACGATGACGAGATAATTTTTAAAGAATATTGAACTTTTATTTTCGCGTAAAAATGCGAAGTATTTATGGAGTATACAATCACAGGATTACCATCTCTCAACTGGGGCAAGTATTTTCGAAATGAAATTCCATTATGGCGTTGAAGAGAGGAAGAACTGAGTAACAAACACCCCTTTAAACAGCTGTTTTCAAGTGTCTAACCACTTGACTTGCGAGAGGGAGGGAGGAGAATGGTGACTGGTGCTTATGCGTGCTTATCTTTACTACACATCTGGAAAACATCATTTTCTGAAAAAAAGGTTCGGTTCGTTTAAGGTTCGAAATTTCGAACCTTTTGAAAAGGTTCGGTTCGAAAAAAAAATGAGGTTCGCCCAACCCTAATTATATTCCATGGTTCCAATAACTTGTACACACTAAATAGGGCAGGTTTTACAGATTGAAAAAGAAAGATATTATTAGTGCACACTTGAGTTTAAAATTGTTTTCATGCGATGGCAAACCCGCCAACCACAAAAATCGTTCTATGATTCACAAAACTCATCCCCTTGCTTTAAAGTGGAATCGATCAAATTAATAATATAATTAGCAGTGTGCGAATCCTGGTTTTGTTAATTCGAATAGTAGGTAATAACCGAATCTTAAAAAGGTTCTGATGTCTATTCCATAGACCACGGTTTTACAAAAACAAAATTATCGAAATAATATGTGAAAATAACCTTTTTGATGGATGATTATCGACAATACAAAATGTACCTAATATTATTTAGATTTAGTAGAGTTGTTGGTTGAATTTTAATATTGATCCGGCAAATTCATTCTATGTATGTACTATGTAGTCATTTTGGAGTTGAATGGTTGGTACATATTTTGGTATAGAAATTTGGTAGCATTGTAAATGTATATTTGAATTTCGGGTGGGAGCGAGATTAATAAAAATACGTAGAGCAATTTGATGTTGAAAGATTGTCTCAGCTCTTCGATACATGGAATAATATTAATATCCATTCTGCGAGAGAAAGGGATTGGATTCAATGATCAAGGAACAGTGGAAATAAAACTAAAACTGAAACTGAACTGTGAAGATATTTATCGAGCTTCGTAACATTTGGCGTTATGAAACCTAGCGGCAGAAAACTACTCTTTCCCAGTCCACCTATCCATCACGAGCAAGCGTTCTGCGCTGACTCACCTGAGTAAGCGTGCATGCCATCGGGAGGGCCATGGACTTGACCTCGCCGACGCGCTTCCAGCTGGCAGTGTTTGGCGGGGAGGCGGTCTCCTGGTACGCGTAGAGCTGGTAGTTGGCGATCGCCTCGTGGCGGTCCGAGAACGTGTCCATCTTCCACGACAGGATTATACCTAGCGGACCAAGGTCAGAACAAGTTATGACGCTGTCAGAAACATGCTGCCAGGGCTCCAACTCTCTCCTTCTGAAGGATTAGTGGTCAAAGATTCTGAAAATAGTGGTCACAATTCAACAAGCATGAGGAGAGTAATAGCTAGGGGTGTTCACGATAACGATTTAATTGTTCAATTAATCGATTATGCAAATTAAACGATTAATCGATAATGCTTCCAATAATCGTTTATGACCAAACTGCTGAAAATTACATTTTCCCGCACAAAAATTCAAATTAGTTCACATTTTTTCTGCTAGGATCAACTTGCTTCTGCATCTCATGATCTCATTCATCCAATTTCAAAATGGCTGCTGTTGACAATTGTCTATTTTCAATATTATTTCATTTTGTGCGTCCTATTTTACCAAAATATCGGGTTTCGAGTGTATTTTCGTACTTTTCCTTACAATTTATCATTCTTACTATCATTTACCAGTGATAATTGAATGAATTGGTGCTTAAAATGACTTCTTGGAAGTGAAAACACGCGACTTCCCAAATGATTGAGGTTAATATTGCCGTCACAAAATGAGATGTTCCCTTCTTCTTTGTGTTCACAACCTATCATATAAAAACGATTTAATCGATTATTAATCGATTATGCCCATCTAAAACGATTCAATAATCGATTTGAAAAAAATAATTGATGAACACCCCTAGTAATAGCACAGGTGCATAGAAAGTAGGTACTACTTTCATCATGTCATCATGGGGTGGGATTGCGACATCCAGATGGGGGGGTCTGGGGTGCGAAGCTTTCCAGTTTTAGTTCCGTAGGTTTTTTTTTAGAATTGAAACCAGTTAAAAGAGATTCTGGGGCTTTAAAATTCACAAACTAAAGCAAGCGACTCTCTAATTGTTGCCCCGCAGGGCATTTTTTCGAATATACAAATTTAAAAATAAATTCTGGGATTACTGCTCAAATTACAACAAATAATTCACTCTTTTTGCCCCGCAGGGCGTTTTAGAATTTAAACAATTTTGAAGTGATTCTTGGACACTAAATTTAATTTTGTATGGTAAATGCATATTTTGTATTTTGTATTTTGTATGGGGGGCAGCCTGCTCTAGTGAGGAGGGCCTGTGGAAGCATGCAGCTGGGTTGAAAAGGCCCATAAGAACAAGGCAAAGGGCCAGTAAAAGTGGATGGAAGAATGAAAAATGCATAGAAAACAATAGGCTTGTTCACTGCCATTTGCTCTCACTCGCGGCGCTAGCAGCGCAGAGCCAGCTAAGGCTGTTCCTTTTCCGCTCTGCATTTTGATTGGCCCTTTGAGTTTTTGAAACAGCAACGCCATCTACATTAGTTTCGCGTGAACTAGCCCATTGAAAAGCCCAACGAAATGTAAAAAGGGCTCGTAAACTAAATGGACAAGGTTACTCCGCTACTGCATGTAAGTGACAAATGTGATTTGATCGATATTTTAAACCATGTAGTACACTTGGCCACACTAAAAATGGTATTCAAAAGAAATGGATTACTGATAAAGATTTGATTGCATTATCCTCTGATTCATTGATAATAACAAGGATTGATCGCCAAGGAACCCGACCAGCAGCCTATCCATTTTGTTCATACGCCATTTTTAGTTGTGCCCAGTGTCGTAACCGTCAAAACTGCTTGCGATTGACTCACCTTGCTGCCGGTTATCACATTTGGATATCTTGAGGTCGGGCTGCGGCGGCGGCAACCGCCACGTGTTGCTGTCGCTCGGCAAGAAGAAGTGCGGCGCAGGGGGCAGAGGCGCAGGGTGCTGGACACAAAATGCAAACACGTTATTTCACAGTGATGATGACGTTTTAACTGAATAGATAAGCACTTGGTACAAGTATCTTGAAAGATAGTGTAGATACAGATAATATCCTTAGGTAGGTAAGCATAGAATGTGAACACAAAGTTGATCATTTTTCGATATAAAGATATTTTTGTCTGCCGCATTGGTTTTTATTATAAAGTAAGTTTTATTCTAGTAGAGAACACAAAGTTAGTGTACAATCTTCATAAGTTCCAGGAACTATTCAGTCAAATACCTATTTGAAAAAAAACGTTAGGTAACTAATATGATCGTGAGAAATGAGGTCTCCTGTCAGTCGTTAATCTGTGGCAGTCGTATTAAAAGTTTCAAAACAGTCACTGAAATTGAACTTAAATTGGCCAAAAGTTCAAAAGAATTTATCGGCGCAAGTGCTCCACTGGATCACTGGACTGCTTCACTGAGTCTACTGGATTCCGTCCATTAGATTATTTATTATCTCATGAGTCATGGTCTTGAGGACTGACATACTTAGTGTCTACGAGCTGCCGCAACTTCTTTTGACAATGATGCCGTTATGCCAGATAATAATTTGAAATAAGCAGTTGTCACATGAAATTTCTGCAGAATTACAGGTTTCTCTCTATGTAGGTACACCCGACAAATCATAAAACGGTATTTGAACAAAACGGATTGGCTGCTGGTCAGGTTCCTTGACAATCAATCCTTGTTATTATCAATGAAATCAGAGCTCACCAACTAGAGGAAGATGACAAGTTAGCATAGACTTCATCGGATGATGCCGTCACATTTTTTTCAGACAATCCATTTCTTTTGTATACCGTTTTATCATTTGTTGAGTGTACATATCTTGAGTAAGTTATGGTGTCCTTTAAGAACAATCTCCAGTAGGTCTGGAAACTTGACAGTACCTAGACAATTAAAACTCGAGCTAAGAAACCAACGCAGTCACTCACCAGTGATGAATTGGGCGGCGTTCCCGCTGGTCTCAGCGGTCCTCTGGGCGGCGTGCTGCCTTGCGGAAGCACGCGCCGCAGCCCCGGGTTCGGAACCCGCGTCAGCGTCTGGCGCACGACAGTCTGCGGCATGCGATTCGCGCCGGCCAGATTAACCGTGGTGGGTTGCGGGATTGCTGTCGGGAGGAGACGGAACATATGAGCTATTATTGGAGCTACAGTAGAACCTTGTTAGTACGTTTTTGAAGGGACCAGGTTAAAAAAACGTACTAAAGAGAAAAACGTACTATAGAAATTTCATAAAAAGGGGTCTAGTCGCGGGTCAATGTTTTTTTTTGAAGATCAATATTTTTAGATTGGGGTTTAATGTCTTACCTCCCGTTTGAAATAGAAAAAAAACACTCAAGGGTGGGCCCCCCTCTACTCACAAAGCAATCAGCTGTTTCAAGTTATGTAAAAGACACACTATTCATGTTTCCCCCTTCTCAAGATAACAGCTGAGGCCAACCCATGTCAAGTACTCAAAGGACCTGTCACTCAACTCAAGTGTAAAATAGATAGAAGTATAGTCTGGTCCTGACAAATGATTGTTATTTTCCCATCCCCATGGTTTATTTTCACATACAAAGTGTTTTTGTCAAGAACAGACTTCCAAAAACTGAGGTGTGTTTTCTGATGTTAATTATGTACGAAAATGGGTTGAAATTGGGATGAAAAACGTACTATTCTTAGTAATTTGCTTCAAGGGACCAGATTTTTTAAGGTACGAACACCGAGAAACATACTAAAGAAAAAATTTAACATGTGTTCTTATGGGGGAATGCCAGGACCTTTTGAAAAAAACGTATTAGGGACCTAGGGTGAAAAACGTATTAAGGAGAAACGTACTAAAGAGGTTCCACTGTATTATTATATGCACCTGTTCTTATGATTTCTCAATTTTATGCTTGACAATACAAACGATCATCTGTGCACAACAGAAGCAATGAATAATTTACAGTAAATCTGGGTACGTATGAATTACTTACGGACTGTGTTGGGTTTTGTGTTGATGAACTTGGGTGCTGGTGCTCGTGTGAGGAGGGTGGCTCCAGGCTGAAACCAAAGCATCAATCAGTTCATTGCACTTACAACACCTGTCAAAACCCAGTTCCAAACGATTGTCTTGGGTGCACTTCATGATCAATATCATTGTACGTATGATATTCATAATTCTGCACCATATAGCCAAGTAAACTAACTGGTATATGACTAAATAAACGTTTCCGACTTGAAATTATGGCAAAAATGAAGAGAGAAGATGTACATATACTACGTATACTACGATGTACGTATTACCTGTACAAACATATTGCTATACACCTCAACTAACACTTTTGTTTTAACATCCACCATAACTGCACTAGAACATACCATTCATTTTCTATTTAGAAATAAATACCTACAGAATATTTAAGAGTATTCTAGGTACACTTGGCCAAACAAAACTTGAACGTTCAATAAATCTGATACAGTAAACCCTCGTTAATTCGAACTCAAAGGGACCCAAAAAATTGCAATTCGAATTAAAAAAATTCAAATTAAAATAATTTATTTTTTTTATTTTTTTTATTTTTATTTTTTTTTAAGGATGAGGGGATTGGTCTTTTAACGTATATTATCTCCTAACTGCAATTACAGAAGGGAAAAGGAAGCCAAGGTGCATATTATTGAATCTACTTCTTTTAGAAGCGCCGCCTTCTCACTTAATTTCAGTTCGTGGTATTTCTTCGGAGCCATCGTCAAAACTTGTTTACGAAACTTTGACACAGCCACACTTGTTTGTTTAGGCTAGCTAGTCTAGCTCGAGGCATGAGGGGTGAAATGCCGCCAGTCGCCACGTCGTCAGTAAGTCTAGAGGCGGACGCACCCGATCGAACACACGAGGATAGCCGAGGCGGACGCACCCGATCTAAAACACGAGGATAGCCGAGCCACGCCGCGCTTGTGCGCGAGCCATGCTCTGAGCAGTCCCCTGCGGCGCACCCCCCTATTCTGCCTGCGGCGCATGGCGCTGGCTCCAAGTTATTGCGCGTAATATATCACGCGTTATGAATTTTATACAAACCCACACTTTTGAAGAAAAATTCGAATTAAAGCAATTTTATCCAAGTAAATACATGGGCTGGGACTTTAATTCAATTCGAATTTCGAAATAACCTAAAATTCGAATTATCAAAATGAAATAACATAGAAAACCCTATTCTGGCCACTGGGACCACCCAGATAGTTCGAATTAACCTCAAATTCGAATTATCCGAGTTCGAAATAACGAGGGTTTACTGTAGGCTGATAAATGTAAGATCGCATCATCAGAAGTCAGTCTAAGCGATCTCGTTGTCTCACTCTAGTAGGTGACTTCACATTTCAATGATAATAACAAGCTTTGATTGGTTATACTTATGGGACATGACCAGCAGTCATTCAACTTTGGTCCACGTTCAAGTTTTGTTTGGCCGAGTGTACCTAGTACCTAGTACCCACTTCTATCCGTACCACAAATGAAAGGGAATAGAATCTACATACATTGAATAGAAATCCCTTAATAACTCAAGGTGTTTTGTTCAATTCAAAGTGAACTTTTGACATTAACCGCTGAGAAAATGTATAAATATCCCAACAAATTGATAGAACCCTTCTTAACTAGATTCCATTCACCTTCTTTCACGGTATGGATATCAGGAACTACTTTTAAGTACTAATGTAAGTAACTAATAATGTTGTTGAACAGGCAACTTTACCTGCTGCGGCAAGGTGGTGGTAAAGAAAACACTCTTGCCAGCGCCACCGGCGGAGGTGGCCGTCGGAGGAACTACTGTATAGGTTAACCGAGGCGAGGGGCCATTAGTCTACGAGCAAACAAACACAAACCGTTAAACACCACAGCTCCATCTCTACAGTCTAGTGCTACACAAACAAACTATGTACAACCGCGGGCAAGAAATTTGAGCATGTCATCCATCCATAAGTGTAGGTAACCTACAACCTGAATCATTAAAACGGGCAATATACCTACTACTAGTACCTCTTAAAATAACTATCTTGGGAACCAATTACTATGACTATATAAATTCTCAACTTTATTTTGAGTGCAAGATTGTGGACCAAAATTTTGACACTACATAATTTATGATTCATATGTACCTACTTTACTTATAAATCATTATAATTACGTTATTGCGACCACAACCAATCTGTAGTTTCTTCAAGATATTAACCTAACAAGTACTAACTAAAAATGGCAAAATAAAGATAGAAAAGTTATGAAATCCTCTATGGATTAGGACAAATAGAATCTAGCCTGGGTACTGTCCATCAAAGTACAAAAACAATCTGTTTAACTATCTAATGGTATATAGTCAAACATATGTCAACCAGATTCGATTTATTTTTCCTATGTACGGCTCCAGACCACCAAATCTGCTGTTCCCACTACGTATTTACTTAACACGACGAAGGTCACTCAAACTCTTACGCCACGGCAAACAACTAGAGGCGTGCACTACTGCATCTGTGGGGGACTCACCGTCGGGCTGACGGTCAGCTGGCTCGGCGAGACGAGACGTATCGAGTTGCCTTGCTTCGTCGCGCTCATGTGGTTCACAATACGCACCGTGTTCGGCAAGGGGACCGCACTGCCATCTGGTGACAAAACATTGTGGTGATATGATGTATGGATTAGAGACGTACAATTGTAGGGTGAAGGTATGTGCAAGAGTACAATGAATGCAATCTTCATTACTACTACCTACTCCAGAAAAATCTCAACAAGCAAGTATCTGTACAGTAAACAGTTGGACATATTTCCTAAGGAAACTGGTACTAATAAAATGATCAAGGACTATCACACTGTGACCAGAACCAGACATATGACAACTAAGTCAACTCAATGTACTTTTAGTCATGGAGTCTTTCAAGTGTCCATTCTAAAGCCCTTCCTCTTCGTACAGTGTATTTGTATTTATAATCCATACCACATGATATGAAAATGATTTATTAACCATGATCGAAGCAAAGATAATTGTTTTGCAAGATAGAAGGTAGGGAAATAGATCAATATTCAATACAAAAGATGGGTACTATGTTTCTTTGGAAAGTGATGTATGGTGTACTTAAATGCATTTTACTTTTGGAAATGAAATAATCTGTAAAAATTCACAAAAAAGTACTACCTACATCACAAGTAGTGAAGTCTCTTATATATCGAGTACAACATGACCCTTCAAACGTGGTATAAATAGAAGATATTTTTAGCTGTGAACTTCGTATGGTCATTAAACTCGAGTTTGACCAACCTCGACTGGAAACCTCAAGTCAACTCACTTGTCTTGCGGTCGTCCTCGTCCGTGAGATCAATTAGGTTGGATACTTGGCGACCGCTGGGTCGCATCTGAGTTGGTCGCACGTTGTTTGGCTGACCCGGGCGACCCAAGCTGGGCGGTGTGGCCGGGTTGACCTGTACAATCAAGAACTACTTCACACACCTGGACAAGGCAGTAACTTACACACACAAAACACTGCCTTCTGTAAACGGTCAATATAGTACCGTATTTGCTCGCATATAAGCCGCGGGTATATTCAATTATTTACCACCTAGAAGTCCTACTGCGGCTTATAATCGCGTGCAGCGCTACTTTGTCACTGCTCAGCTGTTCCGAACCCCCCCCCCTCACTCTTTCGCTGTCACATTGCAATCGTACATGAAACTAGGTGTTGTTTGGGTTTTGTGATGGTGAAATTATCTTGTTGTGTCTGCAATGAACATCATTCCTAAACTGAAGCGTAATGTTTACGATGCTTTATTTAAAAGAAATGTTATACAATACGCTTAAGAGCAGGAAATCGAGAGGCGCCGCGTAATTTTTCGGTTGTCATCCTGCTGCTTATTTTCGCACACAAAGTGTTTTTCAAAAACAGACCTCCAAAAACTGGGGTGCGGCTTATATTCAGGTGCGGCTTATATGCGAGTAAAAACGGTAACAATTTTAATTTTGATCAGGGAACCTGCGTATTGATCAAATCACCCATTTAGTGGACCGATGATGTTATGAATAGGTACTTGCTTCCCTCTCTAATGCAGCAGAAAGGGAGCATAAAACAGACAACAGAAAGTAAAGGCACAAAAAACGAGCGAGAAGGTTTTTAAAACGAGTGGAAGAAACATAAAATGGACAAGGAAGCCATCACATCTCATGGCTAGTCGACTTGTGACGCTTGTGCCGAAAAAAATTCTTTCAGTCTTGATTGCTCGCTGACCCAGAAGAGCAGAGCACTTACCTTGTTTGGCGGAGACTTGAGCAACGATTCGGCCAGAACAGAGACGCCGGGGCCGGGCACTCGAGCTACAGGAGCCATCTGCTGCTTGGGAGGCTGGAGGAGGTCAATCACAGCATTAGGACATCACAAATACACAGCTTGATCAGTGGAACCCGACATCAGAGCATGTATACTTTGTGCACCACGAGGGGAATAGAATATACTTGATAAGGCTCCATTTCTTGAGTTATGCTTAATTTTACCTGACTGACTTTAAAGTGAACTTTGTTGAAAAAAAGCGTAAACAGTAAGAAGTCTACATTAACCTGATCTCGTATTCTATAAAGAAAACGAAATTGTTTAATATCAATGAATCCTGATGGCCATGAAATGATTTCAGACGAAAATAACGTTGATTTTGTTATGGAAAATGGCCTGACCTGAAGTCACCTTTTAAACGCAAACACCCTGTTTTTAATTAAATTTTTAAAAACCTTACAATTATTCAAAGAAATGTATCCTTTTTTGGGAGGTAGCCATTCCCCTTGGTGCAGAACGTATTTGAGTTTCCGTGGTGCTCAGCTTACCGTGGCAGTGGGTTGTGCTAGTGGGGCCGGAGGAGTGCTCCTATTGGTGAGGATTCCACCGCCGGGGGCCCTGCGGTTGATGGGGGGTGCGGTGGGGCGAGGGGGGTTCACCTTCAGGGCGGCGGCGGCGGCGGCAGCGGCAGCGGCAGCCGCGGCTGCTGGCGTCCCAGCCTGAGGAAGAGCGGTGCAAGGTAAGACCAATTCAAATTACACGATGGGCTCTATTTTCATTTTACGATTTGCAGATGGAAAATACGTGCTAAATACATAGTCAACAGTCAATTGACCAAACTGTTAATGAAGTTACTGACTAATTTGACAGACTAAATAGCAAGTTTTAATAAGTTTATGCTAAGGTAGAAGTAGGAGATCTCCTCTCCGAGAAGTTTGGAGAAAATTATGCACATTTTCCATCACTTGTTACATTTTTTTCTTCACCCACACACACACAATATTGCACAATTTCCCATGAGATAGAATGGTGAATATGTAATTTCTCTTTGGCACACTTGTACAAGTAACCATCTTCGGCTTCCCAAAAAATTATTAGGGTTGGGCAAACCTCATTTTTTTTTCGAACCGAACCTCGAACCGAACCTTTTCAAAAGGTTCGAAATTTCGAACCTTAAACGAACCGAACCTTTTTTTTCAGAAAATGATGTTTTCCAGATAATGTAGTAAAGATAAGCGCGTAAGCACCAGTCACCATTCTCCCCCCTCCCTCTCGCAAGTCAAGTGGCTAGACACTTGAAAACAGCTGTTTGATGGGGTGTATGTTTACGCAAATATTATTTCTTGACATAATACCATTGACATAATAGGAACAAAAACGCGAAATATACTGCTCGAAATTTTAATACATTTCAGTATATTCCAATATTCTTCAAAAATTATCTCGCCAATCGTCATACTGTTTTTTATTTTGCATTGGGTTACAATGAAGTTTGGAAAGCTCAAATATACACCATTATTTTTTAACTTATGCGTGATATCTTCCCTTCATTTAGATCGCGAATGGTGTTCTCAATGACCACTATTATATTTTATTCAATAACCATGAACATACAATATCATATAAATAAAATAAAATATGATGTCAAGTCATTTGCCATCTGATTACTTCTTATTGCGAGTTCACAGACCTTTCAACAGAGAAAAACAAAACAATCCTCCCTTACGCAGGCAAGGGTCAGGTTCAGGTACCTGCTGGCAAGCAGCTGCACTCTGCAGGACCCAAAAGTACACTCTGTTCCAAAAGTACAACACAGTTTAGATCGCAACAATCATTATTTCATTTTAATACTTCGAAAATTTTACTCAATAAGGAAATTACCTGGACTTCTAAACTGAAATCAATGCTACTTTTCTAGTTGGTACCAAATAGCACTTCGAAATTGCGTCTTATGAAAAATTCGGTTCAAGATTTATTTTAACATGAAACACCCTATAGTGTGACAGGATTTGAGTTTACTTTGATTTATGATGATTTCGGCTTACAGGGGCTCGATTTACCCAGGTTTTACCATTTTACTGCACCACTAAAGACAAGAGGCCAACATTAGACAAATAGTGACAAGATATTGGTTGCATTGTTTGAATGAAAAAGGGCGGGAAAAAAAGGCGGGAGGTTCGAAAAAGGTTCGAAAACGAACCTTAGGGGTTCGTTTTTCGAACCAAGCTAGCCGGTTCGGTTCGGTTCGAAAACGAACCGGTTCGCCCAACCCTAAAAATTATACTTGTTAAGTGGGTATCACACTGGCCTGCAACCAGAGTATGGATCACCAGAGTATGGATCACCAGTTTTAGTCTTTGCACATGCGCATATATTGATAATGTGGTCCCTACACGGGTTCCATACCCTTACCTAATATCGCCAAATGATAGCGGGTCCAGTGTGATACTGATACCTGACCATTTAGGTGATCGCTCAACTACATTACCAAAAAGAGTACATACCCATTTGACCGTCAATTGACTGGTCAAATCCTCTCACTGGCTACAAACGATGGCCGTGTCACTCACCGCGTGAACTTGTCCAGGCTGGGATCCGACCTGGAGTCCCACTGAGCGTGTGACCTTGATCGGCGCGCTCGGCTGTCCGTTTGTCTTCGAGTCGGCTGCCATCCGCTTCACCACCAACTGCATGTCGCGGACCTGCGCAACACAAACACACAAGCTTGTAGCTCAACCCATGAGAATCAAAGTGTTATTGTAACGTAAACAAACAAGAAATTGAACGTTTGAAGAATTATATTGTATTGTATATTGTATTGTATTTTATTATCATCCCGTGGACAAGTATATAATACATGTATGGGTATCGTCAGTTGTTGAGTAAGATATAAGATATAAGAATGTATGTACACGTTATAACAAAGTCAGAAATATTTCTTGTCTCTGTTCAGAGCTTCAGATGTGTTTGTTTTTAAATACCTACTAAATGTTGTTTTAAATCTCAATCATTGTTTCAATATGAAGGATAGAAAAGATTTCAAAGGACGGCTGTAGAAACCAAGTCTAATTTCCCCAACTATGTTGAGGTAGGTACCAATTTCTTGAAGTTTCAGAAAAAAAGTAAAGGAAGAAAATATTGTCTTCATTCTTCTTTGTTCCTCAAAGAAACATACTTTTCTGATTTTTTCTTAATATGAATTCATTGCAAGACGGCAGAATTAAAATCAGCCATCAGGGAATGTTGGAATTTTGGGGAAATATAACGCAACAAACTTATCCCGTCTACAGCGGTCCCCTGTCATCTTAATTTCAACATTTCATATATCGTAATTCATCTTACGGACGGTGTGAACGACAACCATTAAAGCGATGTAAACATGTACACCCAACAAATCATAAAACGGTATTTGAACGAAACAGATTGGCTACTGGTCAGGTTCAATGACAATCAATCCTTGTTATTATCTATGAAATCAGAGCTCACCTACAGATGACGAGTCAGCATAGACTTCATCGGATGATGCCATCACATTTATTTTCAGACAATCAATTTCTTTCAAATACCGTTGTATGAATTGTCGAGTGTACTGACCTGCTTGGCAAGGTTGGTGGAGGTGCTGCGCCACTTCTTGACGCTCGAGCCCAGCGTTGAGATCATGTCGCGCAGGTGGCCCACGTCGCTGCGCTGCGTGATCGACTCCAGTAGCAGGTGCAGCATCACCTCCTCCACGTCCTGTCAACATTAGAGCCAAGAATTGTATGCGATTGCATGTTTTCAATATTTCATCAAAAGATATATGAAAAAAGTAAAAACAGTAATAGTACCTACATACATCCTGAGGTCACCCTAATTCCTAATATCAGGGTGTTATCGACATGAATTTTGCATAATTTGGCATTTTAGAGTGATTTTGCATGTTTTAAGGGTTTGCTGCATATTTTGCATTTTTGGCATTTTTACCACCAAAAACCAAAAAAAATACTTTTTTTGAAAAAATAAACACAGTTTTAAGAAAACACTTTTGAACTCTTCCAAGAACTGCCATCCAAGGCCCCCAAACAGGATTTTCCCAAGTTCTAAAAATAGTGAGCTGCTAATGAACCTTTTAGTTTTATCATCTGTCACCTGCTCTATCAGGGATGAATTCTATTGGCTCGACATGGCTGGACCAATGAGAGTGAGACGCTTTCTAAACAAGTGAAAGGAAGGTTTTGCATTCTGCTTTCTTGACTCAGTTGACAGTATAAATAATGTAGTTGTTTGTGGCTAACATTTTGTGAAATTTCGACTCCCGTAGGTACACTCGACAATTCATAAAACGGTATTTGAACGAAACAGATTGGCTGCTGGTCAGGTTCATTGACAATCAATCCTTGTTATTATCAATAAAATCAGAGCTCACCTACTAGAGGTAGATGGCGAGTATGTATATAGACTTCATCAGATGATGCCATCACATTTTTTCTGTCAATCCATTTCTTTCAAATACCGTTTTATGAATTGTCGAGTGTACATTAATTTTAGATGTTTTTGCATATTTGCATGTTTTGACATTTCATTTGGCATATTCCTGGGTTTATATTAGGAGTATGCACGAGAAAGCTCACGGCCTTCTTAACTGCCTAAATTTCGCCATGACAGTCCCAAAAAAACAAAATTTAAACGTGACGGCCAGTTTTTAAATTGTATATTTTAGTATTTGTCTACTATTTTACGTCTGCTTTCTTGTTCAAATGTTATCCCTAGTGTTCATATTTAATGGCTAGACTATACAATCAATGATAATGGATTTTGATTGATTCCAACATTACATTTTCCATAAGGTACGTGTCAAATTTCGCTGGCCATGCTGACCACTGTCTATTTTAAGAGGATTAGTAATTAAATAAATGCCTGAATGTATGTTTGACATAAATACAGACAAGATTTAACATTAATAATGTCAAATATCACTGTCAGTTGCCCTATAGATATAGCTTTTAAACTATTTAGACAAAATAAAGCTCTGGACAAGCTTGAGCCTACCCGTCATGGCGGCCAAAAATCAAAATCACAGATCACGTGCATACTCCTTATTGCATATAATTCTTGGCCCTACTCATCACGTACTAAACCGTCACGTAATCACATAATCGGATTCTTCGTTTCTGATACCATGTCGAGAGATTCTGATTCTTTTTAAAGTTGAAGCAATTTTGTAGCTACTTTTTCATCAGTTTGAAATTTGAATTCTTAACCAATCAGCTGGTGAAAAAGTCAAGAAGAGTGTGAAATGACAATACTATAAATATTTAAATTGCAGGAGGCTAAGTCTTGAAACTAACGCTTTCAGGACGTAAACGCTCTAGGACGTCAATAAGTCCCGTTCACTGTAAGAATGATCGACATTGAAACATGTCATTATACACATGATTATACACGACATTATACAGTCATTAAAACCTTATTCAAAATTAAGCCAAACAGTTGACAGTAGATTTCAAGGTTATAATTCTTACAGTAAACGGTCGTCTGAGACCGTTTGCGTCCTGAAAGCGTAAGTTTGAAGACTTGGCCTCCAGATCATTGCTTTGAACTTTACCTGCCAAAATTCCTACCTACTTTACCTAATATAATTCAATGTGTTGGGAATAGGTAATTGTCAAAAAGTAAAAACCAACTACCTATATAGTTGCCGCCAGAAGATGAAGGAAGTAACTGCTTCGAAACGTCGCGAACGGCCCTTATCAGGGCCACCAGCACATTCATCAGAACAAACCATCACCACTGCCAGAATTAACCAAACCTCCAGTACAAATTTCCCGACAACTTACGCCTTCCGTGACATCTGCGGGCGTCTTGTTGTCTATTTGTTTGAGGATCTCGGAGATCTCTCGCTGGCGCTTCTTCTTGCCGCCAGACGCCACGCGGTCGATGGCGCGGTCAAGGTTCGAGGCAACTTTCTTCGCAGGCGCGGCGGGTGCATCACCGTTCACCGCATTGTCACCGCCTCCTGGAGGAACCAAAATTTCAGATGTTATCTAGATCCTTTACAACCAACACCTTTTATACAAATGGCAAATAAAATGTGGAAATTTAACAACCTATTGATCAAGCACAAATTGATACATAGCAAAGAATTATTCTCTCATAGAAATTTAAAAATTATCAAATAGATTTAATAACTCGGTAAGCAAAAATTATGTTTGGTAAAAACAAACTTGATCAATATGTTATTAAGAGTTCATATTTAAATCAAGATACATGGACATCATTACTACATTCATACTACTAAAGCAAGGTTTGTTTACTCCTATACCGATAACATTGGCTGAAGTGAAGCCTTTTCAGACCCTGAAATTCGTTTTTCTGACGGCGCAGTCCATCTTTTATCTCCATAGTGAACTACTTTATCAATGGGTAAAATGTTCATATTAGTTCATATTTTTACCACCAGTAGCTCATATAAGCGTTATTCCGTCAGAATGACGAAAATTCTGGGTACCTGGAAAGGCTTCACTTTCATATTCAAGTGAGAGAACCGTGTCTTACTAGTGTGAACTAAGCTATGATCCATGAATCTTGTTTAAATAGTACCTAGACATGCCATATTTAGGACGTCCAAGAGAAGATCGACAGATGGGATGTAGTAACTCGGGAATACGGGCTCAGGATAAGCAGAGAAAAGAGTGAGGCCATGGTGATGAGTAGGGATAAGAAAGCCCAAAATACTAACATCCAGCTACAAGGAGAAGTACTCGAAGTAAAGCAGGAGTTCAAATATCTAGGAAGCATAGTGACCAATGAGGCTAGGATGGGAGCAGAGATATCTAGGCGGATACACCTTGCCAGTGGATTCTACCAATCAGTCAGAAAGCTTCTGTGGAACGAAGACATGCCAACCAAATGCAAGATGCTACTCTACAAGACCTACTTCATACCAATACTAACTTATGGTGCAGTTACATGGACATTGACCAACAAAGAAGCAGGAAACGTCCAGGCGGCCGAGATGAAATTCCTCAGAAGCATCGCTGGAGTATCGAAGATGGAAAAGCAAAGAAGTACTGACATAAGGAAGAAGCTAGGTGTTGAGAGCCTCAACTATAAGATAGGAAGAGACAGACTACGCTGGTATGGTCATCTTAGAAGAATGAATCCCAAGAGAATACCGAAGAGAGAATTTGAAAGAGCGAGAGACCGGGAAAGCAGAAGGGGTAGACCGAGAGTGAAGTGGGAGGACCAGGTGAAGTGGGATGTAGAGGAAAGAGGTGAGGAGTGGGGAACAGTGACTGCAGGAAGATTGTGGGAGGACAGAGAGAGGTGGAGAGTTATGGTGGAGCGGCAGCAACCAGAATACGAAGAGGAGGAGGAAGAAGAAGAGTGTGATGTGTCAGGACCGGCCACCCGGCATCACTGAAGCGAAGGCCCAAGATGGATGGTGGAATTCCACCCCCCGACCCGACATTGTGTTGGAAACAGGAGACAGATATTTATTATTATAATATGAAGGGTAGGTACATGAGAAAAATGGGACAAGTTTAATTTTCCAAAACACTACAATACAAACAATGATGAAAAGTGAGAATCCATATATAATACATTCACCGTAAGAATGACAACCATGAAATCTACTGCCAAGTCATAGTCACTTAGGTAGCTCAATTTTGCATATGATTTTAATGACTGTAAAACATCCTATTGGCTTGACTTTATGTTTCAAGGTCAATCATTCTTGGTGTATATAATTTTTCACAATACGTACATAATGATGAATATTATTCTGAAAGTTCGTATTTACTGCCAACTCAAAACTTGACAAAAAGGGTTACTTTTCTCAATAAATTTCCTTTTCTCTGTCCCATTCCCATACCAACAACTCCTGAAATGTTCTACATCGTAAATGTGTATAAGTAAGTACCATTGGGGACATTCTCCTTGCGCTTGCTGAGCGGCCCACTGAGACGCGCCTTCTTCGTCTCGAGCGCCGCCGTGCGCACCTCAGTGAGGCGCTTACGACCCGCGACGCCATTGGTCAGTGGCAGCTCCGCAACTGCAAACATTGCCAACATTAGCACTGCACTTTCAGATCCCAAACACAGAATCCAAGTCGGCATCGAAGTACACGGACATGCAGAACTTGGATTCCATATCTCCATGTTAATATTATGGTAAACTGGTTAACAACTTCTGAATGTCAACGTATATAGTATATATACTCATTTATTGAAATGCAGATTATCACTTCCATTTAAATAATAGGTATTACTAAAGGAACTAGGAAGTGCATTAAAGAGTTTTGGTTAAAACATGTGTGTTATGTAATTTAATTTAAAAAAAATCTTAAAATTTGATAGTTCAACAACTTTATCCAAGTAATTCATGCTTCATAGAAAAAAAAATCGCAACAAGGAAAACGATTTCCATTTCCATTGTTTGCGGCACCATCTTTGTTACAAAAATACAATGCAGTGGTACTTTCTTTATAAGGCACATGATTATTATTGTTCCTTTGCTGATTGATATCACTATCAGCTAAATATCAGTTTAGATCAATAAATGAGATGGAAATAATGTTGCCAAATGTTGTGCATTTGATGCAGAATGTCACATTTTCGTAAAACAATTAGTCTGAACTTCTAGGTTTTCAAATTCCACAAAATACTTTCAGGCCATTGGAAAAAACACTGTGGGAATTATTTAAAAACAAGAACTTGATTATTTCTTAATTGATTATTCATTCATTACTCAGCTTCGTCAGTATCACTGCATTGCATCATGGACTTGTAAAGTACTGTGTTAATAAAGGTTTGTGGACAGCATTGGTTATAAAAGCAAAGTGGCAGATATAGGAAGCATTCATGCATTCCGATGGAACATTGTTAAACTAAATTGCATCTAAAGAGAACAATGTGAACAAGGAAACAAGGTAAAAATGCAACTTCTAATATTAGAACGAACAATCAAACAATGAGGTTAAGTTAAAAACAAAGGCTCACTGGCTTGGAAGTTTCAAACAGATTTTATCCTGTATTGGATCCGTGTAAAAATGTACAATTAGCAGAACTCTATTCTAGAACGTTTTCCCAATTCCATTCTGATGGAATCCGGTCACGGCAATAAGGATTAAGATTTCATGAAATCGAATTCCATCAGAATTGGGAATTCAAAAGTTCTAGAATAGACCCCGCCCCATATTCTATAACGAAATCATTTCACTGCCACAAGAATAAGATTGGCCTGAAATGATTTCAGACCGAAAATATTTAGTTAATTGTTAGAATATGGTTGGTCAAAGACCAACAAAGTTAATTTTGAAAGCCCATCTGTCAAGATATATAGAGATTCATTTGTATCATCAATTATTATGAAAAAGATAAATGAATACTAAAATTGCACATATTTTTGTCATTGATGATTTTTGTACTACTTCAATCTTACATAATTTTAGTCGAAACGTCTGCCATTGCTCTCACAATAGCCACTAGAGTGCAGTCTTGTTCCTTGTTTTCTCATAGAACAATTTAAAAATTATCTAGATATAGCCCTATTTAGGTACCAAAACACTTCACTTTCAGATGGGCTTTCCAGATATCAATTACATTACATCAGTAAATTATAAAGTATTGCAAACCGAGCTGAAAACAGTAATGTTTTTAGAAAATTTATTTTATACAAATCCAAAATCGGCTCATGTAAAATTCACGTTTCCAATTCCAGATAAGGTATAAGATTGGATAAGATTGCACAAGGATAAGATTGGCCTGAAATGATTTCAGACCGAAAATATTTAGTTAATTGTTAGAATATGGTTGGTCAAAGACCAACAAAGTTAATTTTGAAAGCCCATCTGTCAAGATATATAGAGATTCATTTGTATCATCAATTATTATGAAAAAGATAAATGAATACTAAAATCCAAAATCGGCTCATGTAAAATTCACGTTTCCAATTCCAGATAAGTTATGCCCCCCCCCCCCCCCCCCCCCCCCCCCCCAACGACCCATGTCGACGCCAACAATGTATATTTATGTACACTATCATCAACAAGCATCGACTGACTGATAAGGAATGTACGCAGTATGTCAGACAAAAGATTAATTATTGTACTTGTGCCTCCTATGATGATATTGATTGATGACTATGGAAACAACCAGCAAATAAGCAAAATTGGTTCGTGTTGGATTAATCTGGATTGAAGGGGCCAAATCAGTTTTAACTATTTTTCAGGGAAGCTCAATAATTATCTGCATTTGTCCCACCATATTGACGGCTGTACTTGTTAATTTCAGCGTAATTTGCAAACGCAATTGAAAGAGACAGTCTGAATTCTAAGAACTGATACTTCCATCGTTATGTATCCATACATTCTGAATATGCCTGTACATGTATCATTGGCATTTCCCCGTAGGTACCTATTACAAAAAAGTCAGCTCTAACTTGTTTCCAATGTTTTTCTTTATGGAAACACCTCTCAATTTTCCCACAATATCGACGTGCTCTAATGGTGAACTAGTGTTGATAAGGTTTCAGAACAATACAAGGCAGGTGCAAGGTACAAAGGTTCTTTCTCCATAGCAGTAAGCCACCATAATCATCAGCGCCATAAGTTATAACTTCTATTCAATTGATCTCTAATAATGGAGAGCGCCATAAAAGATTGATCGAATAGAAGTTATCGAATTGTTTCAAGATTGTTTTTCTCCATAAGTAACGATCGTGATCAATGTTAAATCGTAATACAATCTCACTAGATCGTATGTTACCAAACAGTTAGCACAAAACAGTCACAAACATTCAACCTATATACTAGTCCACCCTTCTCAAAATATGAAACCACACTCTCACCATAATGCCAAGCCATGCAAGGTTTGCGAATATACGGGAATGGCGGACCGGAGACCTAAAGTCAATTGTTGTTAATCTCATTGTAACTAAGTTCGGATTACGTTAGCAATAAATGTGCTAATTAATAAGGGAATGAAGGAAATAATAAGCTTCACTATACAACATATTATTATTATCTTACAATTAATTTGCTGTGGTTTGATTAGTGCTGTACGCGTGGCAAAATATGCAGTGTTGGCAATTCATTGGAACTGGAACTGTAGACCCCATGACATTCCAAGAAAATCATGATGAAGTAAGTTTTCGTTTTGCAACTTCTTTAGTAATTTGTAGCCCTTATCAATCAATTAACACAAAACAGCTATGTTTTTGCCTATTTATGAGACCTTTATAATAAACAATGACAACAAATTTCAAAATAGTAGCATGAAAATTGGGTTCTTCATGTAATTTATTTTTACGTCGGAGTGAGAAATAATAGGCACACTTGAACAATAATAAACAGTATTCGTGAAAAAGGATTGGCTGATAAGGTTTGATGGCATCATCCAATGAAGTCTGTGCTAACGCATCATCTAACTCTAGTAGGTGAGCTCTGATTTCATTGATAATAACAAGGATTGATTGTCAAGGAACCTGACAAAGCAGCCAATCCATTTTGTTCAAATACCGTTTGTATACTTGGTCCAAGAGTGCTTCAGAAGATCACTCTAATACTTCAAACAACATTGGTAGAGAATGTCTCCACTAGAGCTACTATTCTAAAACACCTTCCCCATTCATCAGTCACCAATGGAGCCAGCAAGTTAGGAATGAAGACACAAGCACAAGAGACAATAACGAGGACGTGGTGATTCATGTAGATCCATGCGCAACCAAAACCACCCTTTACCTTTCCCCGTCGTGCCATAGCCCTCCCGGTTGCCCGCCAACAGACTTGTACGGAGGATGTCTTTGATCTGGTCGACGCTCGAGTTGGCCTCCTTCGGTACCGACTCCGACGCCGAGTTCGACGTTGTGCTGTCGTTGTCTTCCATCGGCGTCTTGGCTACGTCGGACGACGATTGGGAGGAGACGTCGATCATCTCCACGTCTTCGCTGGAGTCGGGCTCAATGGCAGTTTCTTCCATGGCGGTCTCACTGCTTTCATTGGCGACAACTGATTCCGCTTCTTTATCGTCGTCCAAGAGCGCTGATTCAGTTTCTTCGGCTTCGGATGTTTCGGGGACAAGAGTGGACTGAACTGGTCCCGTGGTCGACTCGGCTTCAACTGGCACTTCCTTAAGACCACTCTCCTCTCCGGTACGCACTTCGGACTCGGGTTGTTTGTCGCCAGCGGGCTCTTCCTTAGCATTGTCACTTTCATCCCCGTCAAGATCTGGCTCCAGATCAATAATCTCCGACTCAACAGATGGTTTCACTGGAGACACAGATTCACTTGCATCATCGGAAGTGTTGGCGGATGTATCAGCTTCACCTGTTTTAACTGCTGTTGATTCTTTTCCATCATCCACACTGCTTGTAGAATCATCAGCTTTTCCTGCTGTTGTTTCTTGCCCATCATCCACACTGCTTGTAGAAGTATCCGCTTCCACTTGCTCATTGTTAATATCTACATTTGTCTCGTTAACTTCGTCCACAGTGACCATTGAAGTCTCAGCATCTACAGGCTCATCTTTAACATCTGCCACTGTTACGTTCACGTCATCAGTACAGTTTACAGATGTGTCATTGTCAATTGGCTCATCTTTAATATTATCTACAGGCTCTTCTTTAATATCAGTTACGGCGGTTTCTTTCGCGTTCTCTGTAGTGCATACAGACTTATCAGCTTCCTCAGAATCATCAGCAATGTCTGTAATATCTGCCAATGTTTCATTATTGACTGCCAATATTTCAGTTTTAACGGGCTCTTCTTTAATGTCCATTGCCGGTTCAGAACTTTCTGCTGTTGCCATTGCCGGTTCAGAACTATCTGTTGATGGCAGTGCCGGTTCAGAACTATCTGTTGATGGCAGTGCCGGTTCAGAACTATCTGTTGATGGCAGTGCCGGTTCAGAACTATCTGTTGATGGCAGTGCCAGTTCAGAACTATCTGTTGATGGCAGTGCAAGTTCAGAACTATCTGTTGATGTCCCTGGTGCCGATGCTTCTGCCACGCCAGACTGCTCTGTAATGTTTACAGAGTTTTCCACGACGTCTGCCGATGCGTCATTGTTTGAAGGCTCGTCAGCTATTTCCATAGCTTCATCACATTTCTCTTCGTCATCCTCATCAATAGTATCCACATCTTCCTCCATATCTCCCTCAAGTTTAACAGCACCAATCTTCTCTGTATCCAATTCCACGGCATCCGTCTCCATTGGCTCGTCTTGATTGATAACTGGTTTCTCCTTTACTCCACTTTCTGCAGCGTCAGTTATCTTCTCTTCTTTAACAACCACAGCATCAGTTGTCTTCTCTTCTTTGACAACCACAGCATCAGTTATCTTCTCCTCTTTGACAATCACAGAATCCCTCAAGACTTCTGTTGTGGACTGTGGCACGCTGTCCCCAGAAGATTTGGGCATAGGTTCCGATGTCTCACTCTTTTCGTCTTGGCTCTTCGCCTCTTCATCCGACTCATTGTCTAACTTATTGTCCAACACTGTCACAGCTTCTGCTGACGATGAGGTGCCGGTTGCCGTACTAATGCCCGGCTCTGCAATAAAATTATCGTTTACTCTGGTGAAAAGTCTGGACGATCTTGTAAGTCCTACAAGATCAAACTTGTACGATTTAGCAAGATCGTGGCAAACATTTTCAGCAGGGTCTAAACCATGAACAACTCGGTATTCTCTCAAGATGAATGGATGATTGAGATGATTACATATTGTTTACGCTCTGCCAAGTAGCGACTCTACGCCTGGGCAAATTATAAACTCTGGATATATTTTAGTGCTGTGTGGGTCGGTCGTTTGTCTACCTCACCCTGGTGGAATCTAGTTCAAAGAAGTTACTTTACTCTCTAGAAATCCGCGTAATGCCGATCGAATTGAGTCCTAGGAATTTAGGTAGTATTAATTCAAAAGAAATCACCATGCGAAACCTAAATGTTATGTACTAGAGGTATCCCAAATCAATTTCGAAAACAACAAATACACGAACCACATACCTACACAACACCCAAACATGGCCGACAGCAAACTCCGTCACATAGAACACCTTACACAAACCCAAGATAGCGGAGGACTTTGTCATATTACAAGAATGGTTCAAAGTCGTTTCATTGCGTATCTATAAGACTGTTGCTTTCCGACATAATCAGAGAGAAAAAAAAATCCTAGCGTCGCAAGAGTAAAAACTTTTCAATTCAATTAAAATTTGCAAATGTTTGCTTTTATATTTTCTGTTTTTCTGATTTTTTTATAGGAAAAAAATTATAAAATGAATAATTTAAACTTAATAATAAATTGAGCCAATGCACGGAGGATAGGGCACTTGGAAATTATGCAATTGGCTTTAAATTTGAGCAGAGCGAATATATTAAAAAATACTCCCCTGAATGCGCAATGATCACCACGATCCTAAATAACGATCCTAAATCATTAAATGTACAACACTAGTGACATGTATTGGAATGGAGTTTGTTGAATAAAGACTAAGAAGTTAAATGTCTACAGGTTATTATTTAATAACTTAATAGTTGCTGCCGTGGGTCCGAATCAATTGTTTAAAATTCAGCTGAGTTAAAAACCTGACCCTTATCAAAATGGATGGTGCGATAACAAGAATATTGTACCTACAGTTTAAAACCACAAATCAAGCAAAATATCTACAAAATTATATTAATCCAAATATAATACTGTCAAGTTTGTTACACCTTGAGGTGATACTCAAGAGGTTATAATGTTCTCCATTGTGCGGCATAATTTAGTAGTGATTTGAAATTTGCATTGCCTTTTCTGAAACATTTTAAAAAACTGACGAACCGAACCTCTAAAAGCGTCAAAACGATTGAATCATATTAAATATAACTTCAGATTATTTGTTTATGTTCCAAGTGAGCTAATTTCATAGAACTGCTGCACGCAATATTGTCGAATTCGACCCGACGAGAGCAACTGTCTTTGATAAACAAAAATCAAACGAGATGAAACACTTCGCGAATTGTTACGCTTTTTGTGTGCCCTCAGTATTACCATTAAATAAACCATGGAATAAAAATAATCTGAACATTGCTACCATGAAAATAATAACGAGCAAACATTTTCGCATACTAGTAGTTATATGTCTAGGAAAACTCCCATTAGTTTATGGTTCGAACCATAGCTGTGTAAGTGCCCTGCGAATCTTTAATGGATTATTAATTTGCATATTCACTTTCATATTTAGCATGTTTTCCATAACTTCCACGTCGGTAATAATTATTGAAACAGTATGAAGTGAAGTGAGTGTGTACGCAGTTTTGCGCACAACTGAGTCAAGTAACTGACTCCATGTTTATCAATAACGCTACAGAAATGAAACTCGATCAACTCACCATTATTCTCCTTATCGGCCGCCTCATCGCTTCCACTGGCGTCGTCGACGTCGCTGTCGAGCGTCAGACGCAAGTCGTCGGCGTCGCTGTCCAGCGTCAGACGCAAGTCGTCGTCGGAATCTTCCTTCACGCTCGCACTGCCGTTCAGTAAAACCTGATCCTCATCCTTCTTTGCTGGTTCCGTCTCTGCTGAAGGAGCCACGTCCTTCATGCTGGCGGGTTGGTTGAGATATTATTATACAGTAGGTGTCCCGAGGTGGTGGGTCTGGAAAGAAAAAAAATATGTTTCTTTGTTAATTATGGTGCTGGTAACAATTTAATTGTGACATAGATCAGTGTTACAATATCACTTTTACGAGCGTTTTTTTTTTAAATAGGTATAATGGAGCAAATTACTACTTATAGAGAAATTACGAGTTTCTCAATTAGAAAGAAAATAACTTTAGGACGCAAAAGTTCAATTTACGAATTAGGGTTGAATTCCACAATGGGGCGAGTTGGGCGTGTGACGTCATCATAGGATTTACGGGTTAAATGAAACTTGCCGCGTCAACAAATGAGCTGAAACCTGTGTCCATAATGCCCAAACTCAAGAGGTCGGGCTTTTTGATCCAATATGGATCACAATGTTAAAAGGATAGGGAAACTGGGCGTTCTGATCCAAATACGGTATGCACCCTGAGTAGTGTAAGTATTGTGCCATGGTAGGGAGAATTTGAAAGTTCAATGGAAATGGAGGGTTCGGCGCAAAGTTCGACAATCTTGATTTGTTTATAAATTAACTCCAATATTCTTGAAACATTTTGGTGCGCGGTTGGGACACTTTCTACAATCCAGTTTAGGTATGTCGATTTGACAGGCGCGTAGGAAGGGGTGAGGGGAAACCCTCTCCCCCCCCCCACTCGAACAGACCCCCCATGCACCATAGTTTAGCATCCCATTTTCACTTTTAAATTATTTATATTCGAAAAATTAAGATCCCCTGAATCACTTTTAAATTGTTCATTCTAAAAAAACGCCCCGTTGGGCTAAAACTTGGGGGCTTCCCCTACATATCCCCCCCCCTGGCCAGTGGCCCCTCCCATGATGAAAGTAGTTCCTACGCGCCTGCGATTTGAGATTTGTTTCGTGTCCAGTAGATGGCCAATGCCCCCTCCCCCCCTCTCCCCTACTAGGTATGTACAGTGGCGGCAATATGATCGCATGTATTCTGCCTCTCTCTGACCCATATCATACATGTTTTTATATGGAACAGAGAGAGATAGAGTACAAACAATTTAATGCCGCCAGTGTACAGTCAGGGAATCTAGATGGTTCATACTCTGCCTCTCTCTGACCCATAACACTAGGAAAACGCTCAGTGTAACGCGTTGATGAGCGAGCACGGATACGCGCAAATTCTCGAACCGGAAATGCGTACACAACGCACAGAAAACATATACATCCATATTGAATTGATTATGATATCAACTTAAAAGTGTATGCTTTTCATCGAAACTTTAAAATAGCATCTAAGCACCTGGTTCATAAAGCAAATCAGAATCAATTTTCAATTGGCACTGGAAAACATTCATTTCGATACTTCATTACTGACAGATATTCGGATACACGCAACACCTCGAACCGAAATTATGTCTATCGAATGTCATTAAAAGCCATTAATTCTTTAGTTTCGTCACATACTTGTATAAAAATCTCCAAAATCTCCAAAAATATTGGTGCCAATCCTTGCTAAGTTTTAAGTTGATCGATTAAACCTTTATGATTAAACGGTTCCTTGTTAATTTTCAAAAATCACAGGATCTCGTTCAAAAAATATACCTGGGACCACCCATATGATATGATATGTAGTGTGTGTACACAATATCAGATCAATCTGTTGAACGGTCATTATAAGTTTCATATCGTTTAAAACTTTCTGCTCTAACTACCTTGCCTTGAACTGTAGATTCGAAGTCGCCGTGAATTTGACAGTCAACACGCAAAATGTCCCTAAAATGACAAAAACTTTTGAAAATAACGACAGATTAGAGTGAAAATTGGCAAAAATACTTTAAATGTTGGTACCAATGACCATGCGAAGTTTTTAGCTGGTCGGTCAATCGGTTCCAGTTTAAATTTCAAAAAATCACAGGAAAAATGGTTTTAAATTTGAACCAATTGGAGGATTCGGCTGAAATTTTTTTTGATTGGGTACAATGTTGGTTGCAATGACTTTGCTAAATTTCAAATTGATCAAACCAACCAATCGAAAGATAATTTTTATAAAATTTGAACCAATCACAGGATACCGTTCAGAAAAGATCCCAGGGATCGCATAGATTACGTTAGTATGTGTACAAAATTTCAGATCGATTGGTTGTTTTCGGTTTGACCTGGGCAGTGCAGGCAAAAAAAAAAAAAAAACACACAGAGAAAGTGCCATAAGAGTACCGTGGTGACGCTCGCTACGCTCGCTCAATAAACATGTTTTTATATGGAGCAGAGAGAGATAGAGTATGAACCATCTAGTTTCCTTGACTATACAACACACATGAAGTCACAATGCTAATACTAATACAATATGAATGGTCACTCATTACCATCGGCACAACAAAATATGACTCACCAGTCACCAGAACAAAGGCTTGGTCACATCATGTAAAACGCTTGTTCGTTATTTATCTGCTATTTATTTTTGAACTAACTGCAGCTTCCTAAACATCTTCAAATAAAACATCAATAAAAGCCATCAAGAAGCGGAATATTTTTTCTCGTTTGAAACCACAGTTCCCATAATGTAGGTATAAACTCGTCATACTTCGCGGTAGGACTGAGCTCGTTGATTTCTTTAGTTCGTCGGCAGGAGTATCATAAGCCGCAACATTGCTGTAAACTTCAACGTGATGATCTTGAGCAACAAGTTAGCACACAGCAGATGCGCGACGGCATTGCGGCATCGATAAACAGGCATTGGCATCGATAAACAGGCATTGCGGCATCGATGAACAGGCATTGGCATCGATAAACAGGCATTGGCATCGATAAACAGGCATTGCGGCATCGATGAACAGGCATTGGCATCGATAAACAGGCATTGGCATCGATAAACAGGCATTGCGGCATCGATAAACAGGCATTGCGGCATCGATGAACAGGCATTGCGGCATCGATAAACAGGCATTGCGGCATCGATAAACAGGCATTGCGGCATCGATAAACAGGCATTGCGGCATCGATAAACAGGCAGCGCGACGGTGGCGCACTCGCGTGACATCATTTCTGTCTTGTTCATTATTCACAAGTCCAGAAACTGCTCGCGGCATACTTGCGATTGAGCGAGCGTCTCCTTTTGGCTCTTTTGGCACGGACCTCTGCTTTTTTTCTGTTACTGAGGCTATACAGGTCACAGTTTTTCTTCGATCGAACTGAAATTTTGCACACAATATGTGCGGACCAAATCTGGACGTTGCAGACTCTAACTTTTTGAAATCCGCCGATTGGTTCAAATTTTTAAAAAATGTATCTTCCTATGGGTTGGTCCCATCAATTTGAAATTGTACCAAGTCATTGCGACCAACATCGGTACAAATCCTACAAAGTTTCAGCCAAATCCTCCAATTGATTTAAGTTTAAATAATATCTTCTGATTGGTCGAAAATAAAAAAAAGTATCTAGGCAAAGTCACGAAACAACGATATGCTATTCATCCAGAGTGTTTATATATGGAGAATGGAGATTGGAGAGTTGCAAAGAAAATCGTATTGTGTCGAATCGTCTATCGTGTTTGGCTGGGGATGTTGCATGAGCATGTGTCTGTGCTCGCTCATCAACGCGTTACACTCAGCGTTTTCCTAGTATATAAAAAACGGTCTATCTATGTGAAAAGTCCTCGTGTGAACATATCGTAATAGTGTGAACGTGTCTTAGTATGACACCCATAGTGTGAACAGTGTGACCTATAGTGTGAACATGCCTAACGCGTCACTTACGTCTTTACTCAGAAGGCACGTTCCATCAAATACGTTTTCAAGTCGACCATCCTCTTCCATCTCACCCTGACAACATTTAGCTTGGACAAGATAGTAAATAAATAAGAATATCAACCAGTTTCGAAACAGAAGGAGGGGGGGGGGGGGGGGGGAGGGGGCCGTTACATAATGCCGAAAATTATTCATTTGACTAGATACTGTTATAAGAATCTGCGCACGTTTCTTCAAATTATTTTAAGACATCGTTTCAAAATAAGTGAATTGCTAACAATTACAAAAAAGCTTTTGACACTCAAAATGCGTACGGATTATCATTATTCATTGTAAGGATACGGAAGCACGGATTCGATTTCCGTTAAGATCGTTCAACCACATTAAAACTTATTCGTGGTTTCCGTTCGGAAGTTGTCGACGATCGCTTCCTTCCACAATCCTCTTCCTCTCCTTTCCATACAAAAACCACGCAGCTTGACGATGAAGAATGTGATTGGTTGTCTTGAGCTGCGAGTTGCGAGAGCACTCGTCTCCCATTGGCCGAGTCGAGTGGCATGACGCAACGGCAAAAGTAGAAGTTACGTCAACATGACCTTTCAGCGCCGAGTAGCATCGTTCCACTTCTGTATGGTTCCAAACTTCCACAAAGCGCGTATTGTTATGGTATGATCTCAGGGTCATACAATACGGCTGTTTGCTTCGCCGTCACTCCAGTAATGAATGTTGATTTGTGTGCCGAGACCTCGTAGTTCAACGTACGCTTTATCAATTGCAATTAGAATATAAGCATTTCTTCTTCTGTTCTTCGTGATACGTAAGTTTCTTCTGAAGCCTGGGGCTAGATTCAATTACCATAAAAAATCGTAAAAAGGTTTAAAATATTTAGTTTCTCCCTCCTTTTACATCTGAATTATTTTCGGTAGGGCTTGGCAGTCTTTTTACAAGATTTTGTTTCATGATACTGTTTGTATTTGCTTATTTGTTACTTACCTAATTACTTACAATCATGAAATTACGTATCAGTATAAATAGGTGATTAAATGCCTGTTTTATCCCTCATGTCGTTATTTCTTTGTGCTACTTGCCTTCACCATTGACGTCGTCGTTCTCTTGTTTTCGCTAGAGAGCCTAGATTGTTTTTCACTAATCCATTCCAAGGACGTCTTAGAAAACGCCGTGCCATATTATGTGGTAAAATCACTGACAAGCGATTCTCTGCTTGGGATTCGCAAGTCTGTCGTCGATGAATGTTGACGAAGCACGCCGCCTCGATTTTACACGGTTCTTACGTAGACAAATGTCAAATTCTACACGCGTCCAGCTAAGATCGTCGAACATTTCACCAGATTACAGAGAAACCTGACACAGTACAACAATATTCTTCCGATGTAGGTCGTATTAAAGCCCTGAAGCCCAATTAAAGCTTTGAAGCCCGAATTTGATGAAAATTGAGGTTTCCGGAGGGCTGAGTAGTGAGCGTGGCCTTGAAGAGTTTTTTAATCGATTTGTATCAATATATTTTACCAATGTAATTGTTAACAAAATAGGGTTTTGTACGAGTATTCAGAACAGTACAATAAAAATAATTTCATAGTTTGGAATAAGTTATTAGTTTTATTTTGTCCAACAGATGCTTAGTGTATTAATTTTACTAATTTTCGGGCACTAAACATCTGTAGGACGAAGTAAATCAAATAAACCATTACAAGCTATGGAATTATTTTCATTGAACTGTTCTGAATACTCGTGCAAAGCCTTATTTTGTTAACAATTACATTGGTAAAAGATACTGATAAAAAAAAATCGATTAAAAAACTCTTCGAGGTCAAACTCACTAACCCAATTTTATATTTAAATATTATATAGCGCAAAGCATTCCATGAGAACTAAAATGACAGCATAGACGGAAAGGAGACAGACCATGCGGTATTTTACAATCTCTCTGGGTTTACTGCGGCTTGGTCAGTGCCCCGATCAATATGAATTCCAACACACTTGACGTCGATAAGGAAGTTCACAGCTCCAAGTGTCAACTGCATTACCGGCAGAGAATGTGAATTTGAAAGGAGTCACGGAGTTACAATGCATCGTTTGAAAGAGCTCGCAGGTCGGTTGCAGGCAATATCATTGAACCATGGTTGCAGGCAGATAATTTGAACATTTTTTTAATCAAATGTCTCTATGATCGTTTATTTTTCTTATTAAATATTCTTAATAACATAGCCTGCATCGTTGCATGGTTGCCACATTTCACCTTATATAAGCCGCAGGTTTCTAATATTATGTCGATAAAAGACGCAAAAGACAAGAATAAAACATTCCAAATGTCAGATGGAGCAAGTTGGCTCAGGCAGTAACGCTCTCGAACCATGGGTCCTTCCTGACTGGATTTATCGATTTTCCTCAGTTGATAAGTCAATGATGGGAAGGTTGCCAACTTATAGTCCACGACCGCCTCCTTCCCAACTTCCATCCTTACCCATTCTTCTTCAACGTCGTCATGGGAAGGGAATCCGACATTCTTTTATCTTAATTGTAGCATACCCGCATGTTCAGTGACCAATACATCTGGTCTAGATTACTGATGATAGGGTAGGTTTTATGTCCATGAAAGCTTTACAAATCTTTCATACAAATTCGAAAATGGTCAACACCTTTTTTTTGTCTTAAAGGGTAGATCAACAACAATTGACAAGAAAAGTTATCCCACCCTTTAAGACCACGCCCATTTCCAGGGATCTCCAAACCGAGTCCTCACGCTCGTGGCGAGCCCAAAACAAAGTATCTCCAAGCAACTGCAAGGTCCACATCGACCTGCACTTGTTTGAAAATCGGAAGGCCCAAACGCACGGGCCCGCTATCGACGTGTGTGTAGGACATAGCCACTCAACTAGCGCCGCCAGCGCGAGGGGGGCAGCGCGCGTACTAGAACAGCGGCCGATACGCTTGCTTTCCCCACCCAGGGACTGGCCTGGCTTGTCTCAGCTGTAGAACTAGAAACTCCGTTCACCGACATGTGTGGGATATGTCATGATGGAAACAGCACGGTTCACATGGTTATCTCACTACTGTATGCATTACAAACATGATGTATGCATTTGAAGATCTTCCGATATTAAAAATATCGAAGGTCGATAAATTAATTAGACCGCGAAGACTAAAATCGATAAAAGTAAATAGGACAAAAGTAGCCATTTTTTATTTGTCCAAAAGGTCAGCAAACTCAAAAATCGATAAGACATGATTAGAAACCGGTACAGTGCGGAATATCGGCGAACGGATGTACTGTTGAGAAAATTAGATGTATGAATATCAGAATGTTGGACTCAATCTCAAACTCGATTTCTGCTTCAATCTAAACCTGTAAAAACATGCACGGAGCCGTACCAGCCAAGATTCCGAAAATCCCGATCCAACAGTCATTCACCATAGGCACTACAGCAGTAAACCAAGATGTCTGCCGTTCGGGCAACTGAAAAGTACAGAACTATTCTGGCATGCAGTATAAATACATTCCATCTATACTCCCGTCACGCTAAGAACACGCCAACGCACAGTAATGATAAATATGATTGTGTAATTTGGACTTACTCTATCCACCACGTGCGAGAGATTCTCGTGCGCCGCGAAATGTACGACCGCTAGAAGTTTCCGAAATGAGCGACTGGTATTGTAACACGGCGGGCGCGTAGTTAGATGGCTTGCCGCTAGTCGCGAGAGCGCGCGGTTGCCAAATCGCGCGCCTATAGCTCGCATGTTAGACCATAGCAGGCCCGATAACACCGTTGCGCAATAGTTATTAGACTGAGTAAGCAAAACTGGCACAGTGAAGATTAGAAATTGCGCTGTCATTACAGTGTTTACATTAAAATTATATCGCAGTTTATTAATAGACCTAGACATTTTCCAATATCGTATTATTTCAATATTATTTCCGGAAAGTTTTGTTATTACAAAGTCAATGACCAGTTCCCCAACAGGTTACTGATTGAATCGGAAGTTGCGAAGGGTGTAAAACTGTACTTTAAGGTCACACGTGTATTCCATTTAAATTAACGATTTAAATTTTTTATTGACATACGCAAGTAGAACACGCGACGCTATTGTAAACAATTCCTAACTCCTAGAATCAATGTGGAAACCAATCATAAAATATGTATCCGCAATTACTCAACGACTACGTTGCCATACATTCGGCCAGTGCTGTACACACAAGTATTGTGATCATATACCTATGCTAAATACATTGATCAACGGCGAGTAGCGCTGAGGTGCTAAAGGATGTGAGAAAGGAGAGCGCTGAGCCTGGCTGAAGTATCGTCCGTCGGCCATATGCGCCGGGTGAGAATACAAGCTGCTGAGCGTTCAGCGGAGAGTTCAAGAAGAAATAAGCCGGCACCCGGTGCGAGGCTACATCAACCAGCCGGCACTGGCAGCGTGAGCCGATTCAGCAGCAGCGAGCTGTAGAGAAACTACGTCCGTCTGCCTGCCGTTTCTTCACAATTCCAACGATTTACTAGATATATTCTAACTAAACGAAATATGACGTTGAACCTGCGCTTTTATTCAAATATCCTGAGTTTGAACATATATTTTCTATTTATATCTGTATTTACGCCCGAGTTCTAACGAGTTATTTTTAAAAACGGAAGTTGAAAGGATATTGCTGGTTCTGCCGTAGTTTGGTGGAATTTGAAACGGCTAATTTCCAATACCAGTGCTAGTTACGATGTTTGTTAAATATAACATCGCGTAGATAAGACTGTTACTGGCGCATTTCCCACAGTACACAAGCTCCCAAGGCCATCGGCGAGCAACATGGGAGCTTGGATGTTGAGAGAGTGAATAATGATGTGCGAAGGTGGAGGTGGAAATTTATCATAAGTCGTCTTGGTCAAATTCTGGGATTCCGTCAAAATCACTACGGGAGTTAGGACATTAGCTCAACTAGGTATGATAATAGCGCAAGTTTCCCATGTAAAAAATGCTTGTATTGCTCATTTACACTCTGGCCTTCGGAACAAAATAGAACTGTATTATTGAAAACTAACAATGTCATGCCTCAAACTACTATACCTAATGTTGTTATTGTTATCGGATATTGAGAAGCAGAAACAGTTTGATTATTGTGATTTTTTTAAATTTAACCAACTTTCAGTAAGATGGTTGGTTCGAGATAAACCTTGCCCAAATAATAGACTACTACGTAAAGGCGTGTAATAATTTGCTCTTTTATTAGTATTCTTTCTTGGAATATTCCTTCCAAATATTTTATATCTTATTATAATGCGTACCTTCATAGTATTCCATCAATGCATACTAGATGAAGGAGGTACTTCCTCTGAGGGTACATAAGGAATTATAGCTTCTAACAACGTTCCCTCCTTCTCTCATTCATTCCTCCCTTCCATTTCCAGTTCAAGTTCCGGTTCCGGTACGGAAAATTAATCTCAAGGTTGTCAAAAATCCTAAGTCAAAAAGGTCAAGAGCAAAAATAAATAAACAAGAAAACAAGCCAAACTGCAAAATACCTAATAATTCGAAAGTAGGATAATATTATTGTTTTTGATATTATTTTTTGGAAATTTAGTGGTGCGGTCGCACCACGCAGCCAAATACTTTCGTAACACACCTACTAATGCTTGGACGTGTTGCTACGAAGTACTATTAACTTAGTACCTACACATCTAAGGATACCTAGGTACTTATCAATATAAATATTTAATTTTCACATTGATACACAATTAAAGGTATGTTCAGTCATTATACTCCTCCACGCAATATATTTATAACAGTGTAAAAAGAACAATACCACAATAAAAACAGTTGGATATAAAGTTGGAAATGGGCGCACGCACACTCTCTCATTATCACTCTCAGCATATTATTATCTCAGTTCAATCGAGTTCTATTTCGAGAGATGACGGAATCTGCGATCAAGTAAATATCTCCATTGAACAAAATCTTGTTCGATTTCTCTCAGGTGTATTTTCCGTGCAGCTAGGAAGTTATTACATTATTCATTCATAGACAGTGATAATACAGTCTGCTACTATGTAATAAAAATCGATTTGAATTTAAAGGTCTTGCTCATAATTTAGCATTTTGTCATCCAGTTCACAACATAATAAAATAGCAGCATAGACTCTGGTATGTATGTTGTGTGAGTAGGTACCTGCGCGCTGTACGACTTGGCTGGCGTGAAGCGACCGCTCATGAAAATTAAAAATTAATAGCAAATTAATTCTTAGTTTTTCTGCTTTCCCTTGTAAATTTAGTTAGGTTCCGATAGTAACGTTAAAACTATACGTCCAATAAAGATGTAATTTACAACTTAAAGAGAAATTCGTCTGTTTTTTCCATTCAAATACTTTCCCAGTGTTTGTGTGTACCATACAAAATGGTTACGCAACGTGTAAGGTGGAACGGTAGGTAAATTGCCGTGGGCGTGAAGTTATAAATGGTGGCGCTGTACACTTGGCGGACAATTCCTCAACTAAACGCTCACTACAAAATCGAATCCAAACGTCATAATTGAACGGGCAATCAATCTGCCCCTGTTGCCGTGTCTTCCGACAAAACGAGATGATAATAAAAACACGCGTTCAAAATGATACAAATAGTTTAACATGTTGTTAACTCTGAAAGCCATCGACCGATTTTTCTGAAAATTTGTAAAATATTATGAAATGTTAGTCTTGAAGAATTGCAAAATTTCAGCTTGATCGGAACATTTTCACTTTTCAGCCAATTCGGGATTTTGTTCAAAACTATACAACAAATCAAGCTCTTTACAAAATTACATGTAATGCAAAATTTCAGCTTGATCAGATGAACTGTGAAAAAAGTCTCGCTCGCGGGGGACATAAATCCAGCTTCAGTGCTCGCTTACAAAGCGTTTTATACAAAAGAACGTCGATCGTCGACCATATCATCCATCTTGAATGATGAGTCACTAACCGGTTATTCATATCGAGTGATACGAATACCTTACATCTACGCCACTATGTGATGGGGCAAAATGGCTACATTGTTGCCTAACTTCTTCAATGCGTTGTTGTGGCCGAAACAAAACTTCCACACCATACCATTACTTACAATGAAAAATTCATCAACTCCCTCAAGCTTTCCATTCACTTCCAGAATACATCCAAAGTAACTATGAAAATACAGTTGCGTACATGCAATCTGCAACAGAGCTAAATGAAGAAATCATATTTTCTATTAAGTAGGTACGCTTAGCCTAGTTTCTTGAATAACGTATAGCGCACGTTGGGCTATCATATCGCCAGCCATTTCGGATCTCTAGCAAGGCGACCCCTCGCTAGCCTCGCGCAAGGTACCACAATAACTCCCGACTCCAACCGAACAAAGGCATCGGAAAGGATCAGCAGCCATAAGTACAGTGCCGATCTGGCTGTCCAATCAAAAATCGATGATTATTGAATCATATAATCGTTTGATGACATGGCGATGTAATAATAAGCAATATTTTAATTACAGTAATTAAAGTCTAGTAAGAATTAGGTAGGTACTATGTAAAACTTATAAATATGTAAGAACATCTCGAGCCGTAAGATTACGCCTCCATCTTTGGTAGTAATTGGTAGTAGGTAGTAATCAGAATCAGCCAATGGTATCAGTAATTCTGGGCAGAAACATAAGGTCAAAATCTTATTCCATTTAAAATTCAATAAACTTAGCACTGCTAAATCAATAAACAAGTATGTTAACATTCTCCTATCGCTATCTTTCTCCCGCAAAAAAATAGTTGATTATTGATTACATTCTGCTATGTTAGAGCATATAGGTTAGAGTTTCAAAATGGGATCGACCGACCAAACTAAATCGTCCCTTTTTGTACTCAGTAGTTAGGCATTTGTTGAGAAAAGGAGCCAATGACCCGGCCTATCTATTAACGTTAATGCATATTTCACATAGCTAGTAGACGTTCTTTATTGCAGTCAGCTTAGAACTTTATTGAAATGTGTGTAAGTTCTGAACAAGATTTTCAAATGTTCAAAAACGAAATGGAACATTTCGAACATCCGTCCAAACTCCAAGGTCATCTTCCTTGGTAATGGTCCAACATGTACGACTATAGGCCGTATATTTTTTACAGTAAACTCGAACATCTGAGTATTGAATCTATAAAAATATTGGTTAAAAATAAAGTTTATACTTACGTAATAGCACTTGTAGCGATGACAGTGCTGGTGATCTTTGATAGTATAAGAAACTTCAAGTTGAAGCAGGAGCGGTAGGTAGTTCGGTAGACAAGACGAAAGTAATAACGTTGTGTATGCGGGAATGCAAAATGGCGTCGCGCTCGACGGTGGTGCGCTCCCGCGGCCAACTCCAAACTCACAAGTGTTACGCAACAATGAAAAGGCATTTAACAATGAGATTTTGCCAAAATGGCAGACGTTCATTGTTGGAAAATATGTAAGTAATTGCTTAAAATTTTTGCTCTTGGTAAAACCCTTCTAGGTAAATAATTAAAAAATATATAAAATACAAATATTTTGTATCTCATTGTTGCATTTTTAATTATATACAAATAAAATTATTTGAACAAAATATTACATTTTATTCGGTATCCTGTAATATTATGTGTAACATGATATTTTCCCTATTTCACTCGCCACTAAATTTCATTATTGATTTTGTTTGTTGCAAAATATATTGTATATTTACTATTAAATATTATAATTATTCTACATAAAATTTCGTTATAAAATCTGTAGGCGTGAAATGTAATGATATTACATTTTATTTACCACCTGTTACCTCATATTTACAATTTCAAAAACTTACAACAATGAGTGTGTCAAGTTTTATGTGGGGCGCTGTACTTGGGATACTCTACTTGAATGTAAAGCTGTGGCCTCACGGGAAGCCCGTAATGACGTCACGGAATAAGTATATAATCGACCTTTAATATAACTATCTGCAGACTAAGATAACTGCATACAACCACTTGAATGTTTAAATCCTTAAATATTAGTTTTTTTAGTCGGTTTTAAAGTGATATCAATACTAAATATTATTAAATGTTTCAATGGGGCCCTTTTCGCAGGAACTTCACAGTAGTTTCTGTCTGTCAGCTGGCTCCCCTCCCCGCCACGCCCCGCAAACACACCAACCTTCTTGCGAAAGAAACAAACTTTACGCTCGCTCCGGCTCGCTTTGAAGTCACAGTTCAGTGTCGGCATGAAACTGAGATTGATCGTAGGAACTACGATCAGTTTTCTGTCTTCTAGACCATCATTCCATTTGTGTAAGGTAATTTCTTTACTCATCATCATGAAACGGCTGGCCAATATCGACAAGTTTTCTAGGCTAGGTTGTCCTGCTTTGTAGCAACTTGTTGCAGTGTTAATTTTGCAAAAACTGGTTGAAGTTTTTAAAAAAAATTACAATTTTTTTCAAATGCAATCGATTATTTATGGATCAATCTGTGATTATGTTTATGGTTTTTAAAGGTGCTATTCAGCAGCAATCAGGCGCTGAGGTCTTCACCAAGTCTAAGCGAGCCGGCCAACAATGCATTGGAACAATATTCTATCCAACAGCAGAAGCTCATCCTTCAAGTCATCAACAAACTGTCGCCACGGGAACTCTCCAAGTATGTAACCTACAACAAGGTTCAAAAAGTATGCCTCTTTAGCTGATTGTTCCTAGCTACCTGAAATTAGTTACAAAATGTTCCACTTCATACCTAGAGTCCGAGTCAACTAATGATGATACTTGACTTGTTTAGCATGGGCTGGCCTATCCCTGGCCATGATAAGCAGGTACCTATTATCATTAGTTGACTCCGACTCTAGCAGTAACCTTTAGGCTTTAAGTTGGGTCCGCACAGAGCGTTTCTTACAAATTTGTAATTGTTGTTGCTTTTGCTAGGACTGTTCAAATAGAGCGTATGTATCATTCACATCCTCAAAATGGTGTATAAGTGCAGAGTGGTAAAAATAAAATCTGCATGCGGACCTGTGTGGTTTTAAAAGAAAAGAATGCCAAAATGGGTACCTACTCGGCTTTAAAGTCACCAATGCTTCACTTTGTTTGCAACCCAAATCTAAACCAATTTCCAAGATTTCCACAAACAAAAGGAGGTCAGTCAGTGAAGTCAAGACGGTTGACGTACAATACCTAAATGTCGATTGAAACAACTGACATTATTAGATTAAATTTTATTCAATCTAGTGATAAACAGACTTGTTATAAATGGAACAATACTCTTTTGCCAGATAAGACGGGAGTCACGGCTTTTCAATGGCAATGAGAGCAATGATTGTTCATGGAAATAAAGGAAAAGAAACTTATTGATTTTTGTTCACATTAAAAACTGTAATAATGTCCAGTCAAAGATTAAAAAAATTTGAAAACCTGCTTACAGCTCATCTGGAAGTGGCTATATTTTGTTCTTGTTCTTCAGATTTGACGTGACAGCAAGAAGAGCGGAACTGCTCGATGCATTCCGATCGAAGAGCGGCCACTTCGAGAACCTTCAGCAGGTGTTGTCGGTGAAGGGAATTGGTCAACGAGGAGTGGAAAATCTCTGCAACAGCATCTTGGAGAAGATTGAAGATTCCGATGGAGACGGGACGGAGCAGCTTTCGACTGCCAAGAAGACTAGCGGAAGCAGAGCAGCTTTGCTGGTACCTCTCTTGGAAGAGGAGCGAAGAAAAGTGAGAACTGAAACTTAACTACCTTCATGACATCGCTGATTTATTTAAGCTGTGTTTCGTTGTAATCCACAGGTCTGAAAACCTGTTCATTCGGTGTACAGTTTGTTCAAATCTTCTTTACAAGACTATGGTGGCGAAGATTGGCAACGAAAATGATGTACCTACCTACTAACTACGCTAGCACCAACACAAAAAATGAAAATCAGCTAGAACTTAGGTGGCACATTCAAGTTAGCGAATTCACTTTGGAAAGTTAAGGTTGGCAAAGTGTGAATTCAGGTGGAAGGTCTGGATGGTGCTGCTTAGTTACACCCTAGCGGCGTTGTAAGCATAAATTGAACAGCCTGTAGGTTACATTAATGATTTTCATTTTCATTCTTATTTTGACATATCAAAAAGGTATGCACTGTAAGAAGAATGCACTGTAAGAATGATCAACCTTGAAACATCAAGTTCGGAAATCGAAACATCGATTAATTAACGTTATTAATATCATTATTAAATCATTATATCAAAGTTCAAGAAGGTATTTTTCTCAGTCAATTCCTGCAATTAAGCTATACGTGATGGAGCCACTTCTGGCAAGATGGCTTTGGCTACTATCAGTCTTCAGATTAATTTATTTGATTTTACATTTCGTGTTTCCATAGTGCAGTTATAACTTAGTTATAAATTTACTTTGGTTAGTAAGCGCCAAAAAAAAAAAAAAACTTTTTTAGCAATAACAAACAATTGTAACAAAAATGTATATTTATGCAAATGCCCTTGACAGCCGTCATTTACCTAGTAGGTACCACAATAGCCACCAGAGTGCAGTCATGTTCCTTGTTTCTCGAATATCCAAATGAATCTTCAACTCACTGCATACCTTTTCACCACAATTTGTTCTCTTTTTTTGCCACAATTTGTCACTACAGACGTTCAGAAGGACATTCTTTGTTCATGAAGAATGGCTGGTGTCTGATGATGTGACATTTCTCAAATTTCAACTGCATTTCTACTTGGACTGTAGCCCCTAATGTCAGTAATATTTTAATTTAAAATCCAACACTACCTACCCCTACCTTGAGATATTTTTTTTTAAATTGTAAGAAAAAAATCAGTAATACTGATCCGCTACCAGTGTTGGGTAGGAACGGAACGAAATAGTTCCGTTCCTAGGAACTAGTTCCTTTTTTTAGGAACTATGGACTGTCTTAGTTCCTTTTTTCTAGGGAGGAACTATGGAACGGTTAAGTGCCTTTTTGTGAGGAACTGGAACGGTTTAGTTCCTTTTTTTGAGGAACTGTAACGATTTTTGCTAAGTTCCTTTTTAAAACTTGACTGTATTTTTACTCTGAAAAACTGCACTCGTTTAGAAGCCACATATTTGTTTAATTCTGTCAGAAGTCAGATGTACTTTTAGCTATTTGGCATCTAAAAATAACTCAACCAGTCGTCACCTACCCTAACACAATGGACATCTATCTACCTGTAGTCACGTGGCCAACCCTTCAGACCAAATAACTCCACTCCTAGTAATGACTTGTGAACAAGTGCAGTGCGCAGGGCAGGCACACAGATTTCAGATCGTCGTCTTTTTAGCTTTTACTTTGTTTCCTTCCTCACATTTCCTTTCCGATCACTGTGTAGGACACATCACATCGTCACTGAATTTTTAGTTTTTACGAATCTTCTTATGTATCTTATAATTTTTTTGAATCTGCTGTGATACAGCGATTCAATTTTCTATTTTTAATTTGCAGATTGCAGTTTTTAATGTTCCAATTAAAATTACCATGAAGTGGGGGTACTTTGCCAGGTTTTTGCACATTTTGCCAAATATAACAGTGATGGGGTTAGAAATTTTAGTTTTTGAGCTTGCAGTGGTATTAGTATATCCTTTGGGAACATTTTTCCAAATTTATATGTTTCATAAAAAAATGACTAGCAATTTTTTTTTTGATTAAATAAGTGGCAAAGTTGCCTCCTCATGGGGTTACTTTGCCAACAGTGTAAAATTGATGGTAATAGGCCCCCCACACCCCCCACCCCCCACATGTTAACTTGGCCAGTCTACATGACATGATAGATGTTCTACAGTTCAAAAAAATACATTTCATATTATTTTATTACTTTATTATTACATACGGACAAAAATACCACCTATCAGTAAATTATGCTTTCTACAGTCATTGAATAGATTATAATGTTGAAAAGAGCATCATCATATTTGTCCTTTCTTTTATTAATGCTAATAAAGGTTACCATACATAAAAAAAATTAAAAAAAAAAAAAAAAAAATCGGCCAGGACACCCCCTGACAACCCATGGCAAAGTTACCCCAGAATTTTAAAAAATCTGTGGGGCAACATTGCCTCACAAGATTGCTCCCGTCATTTTTAAGTTAGGAGCGTGCAACAAATTTTAAACTGTTTACTAAACCCAAAGCTATAATTCCTTGAAGTTTAAAGTCAATATTCCCATAGCTTTTTGAAATACACACCAAATATTTATATTGTGCAAATTTGATGAAATATTTTCAACTAATTAAAAGTAGAATAAAAAACTTCCCTGTAGCATCACACATGAACTTTGCAGTCAGTATTACAGTCACAACATCAGAAAATACACCAGAACAACCGGGAACATTCTAATGTGTATACTTTTCAAGATATGTATGACATTTTTAAACAAAACTTGAAAATTTTGGCAAAGTTACCCGCAATGGCAAAGTATCCTCACTTCACGGTACACCTTTCTTTAAAAAGGAACTAAAAGGAACTAGGAACGGAATAGTTCCTTTCATATTGAAAGTTACTTGAACTAGTTCCTTTTTTCGGCGAGGAACTTGTAACTGGAACTATAGTTTGTTCAAATCTTCTGTACAATGATTTTGGTGGTGAAGATGGCAACGAAAATGATGTACTACGCTAGCACCAACACAACAAAATGAAAATCAGCTAGAACAAGGTGGCACATTCAAGTTAGCGGATTTTTTTTTGAGAGTTTAGGTTGGCAAAGTGTGAATTCAGATGGAAGGTCTGGATGGTGCTGCTTATTTACACCCTAACGGCGTTGTAAGCGTAAATTGAACAGCCTATAGTTCCTTTTCAAAAGGAACTTACCCAACAATGTCCACTACCTACTGAAACTCTAATGAAATATGAAGCACTTATAATTCCTATTTTTATTTTATCACTAGCTGACCTGCCCGTGCCATGTTGCCGTGTGCCGTGTTGCGTGTTGCTGCGTCAGGTTGACGAAGTATACGTGTGCAAAATTTTTGAGCGAGCGAAGCGAGCGTCTTCTTTTGGCTCTTTTGGCACAGACTTCTGTTTTTTTTGTTTTTTTTTTGTTTTTGTCTGTTAATAGACGATACACAGGTCGCACCGTTTCACCCATCGATCTGAAATTTTTCACACATGTAAAACCAACCTTCTCTGTTAGCAGGCCCCAAATTTTTTTTAAATCCATTCATTGGTTAAAATTTAAATAAATATCTCCCGATAGGCTGAAAAATTAAAACGGTCTTCGATAATTCTGATCAAACTCATATTTTGGCTATACAGGTCAGAGTTTTTCTTTGATCGAGCTGAAATTTTGCACACATGTAAAGCCAGCCTTCTCTGTTTGAAGACCATAATTTTTTTGAAATCCATTCATTGGTTAAAATTTAAATAAATATCTCCTGATAGGCTGAAAAATGAAAACGGTCTTCGATAATTCAGATCAAACTCATATTTTCCATGATTATTAAGACCAACATTGTCTCTTATTTTACAAAATTACATCCCAATCAGTTAAGAACGTATGAACTTATTAACATTTTTCATATCTGTCAGTAATGAAGTATCAAAATGAATGTTTTCCAGTGCCAGTTGAATTGCATCTGATTTGCTATATTTACCAGGATGTTTAGATGTTATTTTCAAGTTTCAATGAAAAGCATAATATATTGTGTTGATTGAGTGATTATATTTCAATTCAATATGGATGTATATGTTTACTGTGCTTGTGTACGCATTTCCGGTTCGAGAATTTGCACGTCCCCGTGCTCGCTCACCAACGCGTTACACTGAGCGTTTTCCTAGTATTGAAGTCTGTCAATGGTGTAGGAGGATATAGCTGAAAGTGTCAATTCAATTTTATCAATTGGGGTGGTTTTTCAATTAATGGGGGTTTGGGGGAGGGAGTGAGTACCCTACGATGTGCGCAGGCTCAGTTAGAATCTCCATACCAAATTTGGTTGAGATCTGTCAAAGGGTAGTTTTAAATGTATGAAGAACATACAGACAGACATACATGCGTACATACAGACATTCTACTTTATCAATATAGATAGGTAGATTCTAATTGCCTAGGTACCGTAGAATGTTTCTTGGTAATTTTATATGCAGAGAATCATATTGAATTTACAATCCTATGTAAGATAAACACATTCAAACAGACCGCAAATCGAATGATAAAGCCCAGTATTTGTGTACCGTCTTTCATCACTGCATGCACCTTTTAATAAGCTTCTTCATCTATTTCAGACCCTGGAGACGGCAGTGGGGATCCACATCGGCATCGACGTCGTGACGTGGGCAATGATCGACAAGAACAATCGACTCTTGGACTGGAATCTCCACGATCTCAACATTGACACGAGGAAGATTCACCCCACCGCTCTCCTCGCCTACGTAAGAATCTGTAGAAACTAATTGATTCACTCTCACACAAGGACACCTGATGAAAAATTATGCATCCAATCATCCAAATGATAGCTTTTATCTAGTACACCCTCTTCCAATAGTTCCTATACCGGTTTCCCATAAACCAACATGGGGATTTGACCGGCTTCTTTTGACGCTGACCCTACCTACCTGCTAGATCTAGTATATGATTTTAGTAAAGTTTGAACATATATTATTTTCATATCACACTTTTCTCCTAAATGAAAGTACTTGACCATATCTACACATTTACAGTTTGGTATTTCTGATTACCAACATCCTGGACAAACTTTCTTACATTTTAAATTGATTTTTTCTACAAATTGGGGAGACCTCTTGCCTGGGAAGTGAGACTGAGAGATACCGGGTTCGGCTACATATTTTTCACTTCGCACATCCTTTCATCATCTTGACTCATCTGGAAGTTTTTCATTAAAAAAAAAACAGTATAGATAAGTATCTATTTGTTATTTTTTTTGTCCAAGAAACTGATTTTTAAAGTGGTTCCTCAACATAGTAAACTTGAACTAATGAAAATGTAGAACAAAATGCCAAATATATCAAAGCTTTGAAATCATTCAAACTGGCACCACAATTTTTCCGATTCTCTAAGAATCAACGGAATTGGAATAATCTAATCCCTACTCAAAATAAATCCTGTAAATCATGAAAAGAGGGGCTGGATTCACAAAAAGTATTATGTATTGGCTAATATCTACATAACTTTTGTATCAATACCAAAACACCGTGGTGAAATGGTGATTTAAACCCCGGGGTTAAGTATTTTGTGTGATGTCTGTGCTCGCTTATCAACGCACCATGTGGAGTTCTGCAACATTGTTTCCTCGCGCAGGTGCTGCAAGTGCGTCGACTGCTTCCGCCAGGCGACGTGTACGTCATCGAAGACTTCTCGACGACCAACCAACCGACCCAGAAGCAAGTGACGTCTCTATCGATACAGCTGCAGAAGTCTCAACTGACGGCCATGATGTTGGCGGTCTTGAACACGCAAGTCCGACAGAATGGTAAGTAAAGTAATTGAACGTTTACTTTTCACTCTTTAGCTTGGGGGAATCTATTTTTCTTCTCTTTATACAGGTCACACAATTTCTCTGATCGAACTTGCGTATAATTTTTGTACAAAGTATTTTTTGAATGAAATGGTTTAAAATAATAATAATAATAATAATAATAATAATGTAATTTATTGAGCACATAAAATAGGTACACAATTGGTCTGTATTCAACAATCGAGGCCTTGATCTTCCATGCATCCATCTCTTCTCTTCAGCTGCTTCACCTCTTCACCATTTACCTATTTCTTCCTAAGTTATTCATAGTTATTCATTATACATGTCATTTTCATGATAAAATGTCATATTTCTATACAGAAATAGTATAAAATATATCAACTACGCAAAATAAATTTGCCTAATTATATACATAATTGATTTGTAAATCTTACTCCAAGTCTTCGACTTGAATTATGTAGGCGCTACATTAATATTTACAAACTTGCTAGTTCTGCCAAATTTATTGAAGTTGATCCAGTGAAGTGAAACATATTCGAACTAAGGCAACCACCACAACATTGCTGCACCATTAGTTGCCTATCTGCCAGGAGTATTACTATTGTCTAAAGCCTCATTTACACTGTTCAAGTTTGCTTTCAAGTCCTTGAAATCAAGCCCTTGAATTCAACCCTTGAATTCAACCACTTGAATGGCCATTTACACTGTTCAAACTTCAAGTCGTAACATAACCTAAAATATTCACTTCTTGCAAAGAACATGTTATTACATATTGTGCTAGATTTTCGATGCCACATAGACACATATTGTGTAATTAATGAAACAGTTGTCTCTCGTGACTATGACATATCGGTAACTAATTAATATTTGCTAGAATATGTTAAAATCTGGAATTGGCGGGAAAATCTTGAAAGATACTGGAGTGAGGGGCGGAGCCAGAGTTGTGGCGTTGGTTCTGATTGGTTCAAGTCGTTCAAGTCTTTCAAGTCTTCAAGGAAAATAGGACATGTTCTAAATAGGTTCAAGTCTTGAATTCAAGGGTTGAACGCTTCAAGTTATCCGTTTAGACTATTCAAGGGGTTGAATTCAAGGGTTGAATTCAAGGACTTGAAAGTAAACTTGAACAGTGTAAATCAGGCTTAAGTCAATACAGGAGTCTCATTATAAGTTTCTACTGTCGATGAATCATTCAGTCTCCGGTATTAAAGAATTACAACAGAATTTGATTCCTGGAACGTAAGATAGATAGGGAAGAGTTTGATGTGGGCACAACAAAATTAAGGCATTTGTTACCCTTTTGTGAATATAAACAAAACATCTCAATTATGTTGTGCCCACATTGCGACTCTTTAAATTCGACCTGTCCAGGAGTACCTAGTACCTGCAATCCATGTACCAACTCTCCCCTATATTGATCAAGTAAGTGCTAAAGCTTATACCATGCAACCTGTAGTGGAATTTTGTTTGCAATCTAAATCCGTCAGTGGAAAATCATTGTTTAAAGCCGAGTTATTATTTTTTGGTGACAAGCACTTCAATTTAAATGCAGTTAAAATTAGGTATAGTTGTCTAATATTAAAATATATTGTCAAGTTTCACGCTCTGAACTTCTATGTCGCGGCCGTCCTTCCTGACTGGGGTTTTTTCGTGGTATTCCCTCAGTCGACAGGAAAATGCTGGGAAGGTACCCTACTAATAGGCCACGACCACCTCCTTCCCACCTTCCATCCTTACCTACTCTTCACCATCATCTCCAAACATCATCGTCATAAGCATTCATCCGTCGCCTTTAGCCTCGCTGCAGAACAGTGCGACGTTAAGCCCCAGACAAAAAAATCATGTTTTACCGTTCTATGAAATGCGTAATCTCCCATGACGAGAATCTTCCGAACATTGCAGACGATGTTGACGACGTCGAAAGTCGCAACCGCGTCTTCTACCTCCGCTACCGCACGCCCGCCCGCTTGTTCCGCACCCTCATCGGCTCGGAGCGGGTGTCTTCTCAGCTGCTAGTAGAAGACATAATCTCTCCTCCGTCCGACACGGTTCCGCCCGATCACTTCACTCCGCTGTCGGTGGACGACAACCAGCGGAGTCACTACGCACGATTGTCCAACGTCGACAAAGAGAATATGTGTCAAGCGCTGTTGCTCACCATGGCTTTCATGGATCTAGTCGTTTATAGGAACAGGCAGAGTTTAAAGGTGGTCAGTTGATCGGATGTTTGATTTGAATGGCAATGTTTTAGAAATGGTTGCAATTGGAAAGAATATTAAAATAAAAACAGGCATTTAAAAAAAATGTATATATCTTATGATAATGCCAGTCTTGTTTTCATTGCATTCATGTGATTTTGACTTTTAGATGAGAATAAAATATTTGTACTCGAAATAACTTTGTTGCATTTATTAGAGACTACATATTATTATTATTTCTTATCATGATCATTCGTCAATGAATTGATTAAAGATTACCAGATTATCAGGTAATACTAGAGAGGTAATACATGGTAATACTAAGGATCAAGGAATCAAGTCGGAAGAATTCTGGTCTACAGTGAATTCAAGAGGAAAAAAATAGTAGCAAATTCGATTTTAAATAAATTAAAAGAAAATTGAAGCAAATGATTTTTTTTTAGGTGAAATATCAAGAAATTATCTGCGATCATCTCGTTTATTTTGTATCTGGAGGTATGCTAGTGGGAATCATTGCCAAACTCGTAAAATTAAAGAAAATCTTGTTCATCAGACGCTGCACAATATTAAATGGGATCTAATGTATAAACTGGAGAAAAAAATGTAGTCAATAATTATTTATTTACAAGTCTTCAATAAATTGTTTATTGTGATTTTCTTGTATAATTAGTTTGGGGCAAAACAAAAATAGTACATTATTATAAAACGGTAGATTGCTCGAGTATTCTGTAGAGATAAAATGAATATTTTGTATTTATTTTGTACTGAAATATTTGAATTCATACATGTAAGAGTGAGATTCTTTATTCTATGAAACAAGAAGTACATAATTAACATGATGCCAAGATAGACAATACAAATCATAGCTACATACTTCGCTACTTACGGGGTTCGATACAATCGACGGAAGTTTGTTACACAAATTACATCAATACGTGATACGAAGTACCATAACTTCTTGAAGATTGTACCAAACTTCATAAAATCAAGATACCATTCACTTCCGTTTCAAATAAACTTGTTTCACCCCTAAACCAATCAAATACACATTAGGAACAATGGGACCCCAACAATGTAGCCCGCTTAACATAATGTATGTACTACTCCTACCTAACATAGTGTTGCATTTATTATAACTTCATCGGCCGAGAAAACTCACGTTTTCATGACGCTTATTCTTATTTTATCCCAGCCTGATTCGAGGTCCATAGGGTACTTGTACAAAAAGTCAATTATTGATTAATAATTAACGATACCGTCGTTAAACAGAACACGTATTATTATGAATATTACTACGAATAATAATAATTACAACAGAAGAGTGTCTAACGATTGTTGAAGTATTATTTGTTAAGTATTTGTACTATTGAGCAAAATACTTGTTATTTTACATAGTGATGTACAAGAATGAGAATTAAAAGGAGATGTGGGTAAACACCCACATCATGTTACTTGAGCTGTCAAAAATGAAGACACTGTTAAATATGTGATGGAATACTGAGGTATATTTTCAAGTACACCGAGGTAAAATATTGCAATATGTTGCGAGAGCATTGACAGTACCAGGACGATTCATTGGCACATCGTTTCGCTTTAAAATCCGCCCTAAATCGTTGAATGCCCCTACAAATTGTACAACTTACGACATATTATAACATTTATAACCGGCAAAACACATAGTATCGAAATGAACATCGAAATCCCTGTAATGAGTGAAAGAGCCGTTGGAAAACACAAAAGATTATCAATAGATGGACAGAAGAATACGACAATATCGTTCCGAGATTAATCCTGCCATATAAACTTGTTAACACCTGGTTCAAAATATTTGCATGTGAGGAACTTGAATTGGAACTGTAAACAGCAGTTGCAATTTATTGTTTAGGAACATTACAAAAGTAAGGGACGTAACAACCGATAGCGTTCAACAGACGACCCGATTACGAAGTCGAAATAAGATGCAGGAACGAACGATTCAACAAAATTATTGAGTATCATTTGGCAAAGAACGAGAACTAAACCCACTAACTAGTTAAAGAGTTACTTAACAACGTATCTATCATCGATAATAATTAATTTGGAATTCACCAACATGTAGAATAGTTTTAAAAGATGGCTTCAGAATCCCGTTAAAAAGCAGCTCCCAAACAACTATAATTATAACAGTATCATGTCTCTTATTTTTGTTTAATTAGTTTTTATTATCTAAATACAATTCAAACGGTTGTCTTCACGCATTTACACAGTAAAACCCGACTTGGATGGCCCGGGCCGGCACCAGACATGGTCTTGCAACCTTGGTTCGAGCCTCAAGAGTTGCCAGGGGTCATTACAATCATGTAGCGACTAAAACTAATATTTTAAAACTGCAAACGGCCAACAGGAGGCACACCCCTTCTGTAACAACACAAAAGATGACCCCTACCAACTGTCTAGATCAAAAGATACCCCCTTTATACTCTTTTCAACTAGTGCCGGCGCTGCAGATGGCACCCGCACGATCACATCTGCTACAGAAACAAAATTTAGAAAAAAGGTCAGCATCTAAGCAACTTCTATACCTATTATTCAGCACCGTATCTTGTTTAACTACGATCCCTTGGCAACGGGATTAACTATCACAGTACGCTATCAGTTCTTTCTGTCTGGAAGCTGCCTTAACGGGTTCAGCAACATTCGTATCGCTTCGTATAATCGTAATATTTACAAGAATTTACTTTTCTTTTATATAATTTGAATGGCTATTAGATTTTTAAAAAACACACATCGGAAACAGCGAGACGTGGACGAATAGAGAGCGGCGGATTGTCACAAATTGTGTTTCTCGTTCAAATAATCTCGTTTAAACTATGGCAATGAATTTAGTGATGATTTGATTTCGTTGTCGTATTGTAATTCAAACACTGTAAAGATACACTTGAACTACTTTGAAAAAAAAATATCTGGAACATCTTATTTTTACATTGAAAATTGCCAGGTTGGGTGCAAGCCTTTATAGGTTGACTTCTATGTACAAGCAAAATACTAGTCAAGAGAAACAAAGTAACACAGCTACATAAAAACTCTTTGTGGATAAATCTACTAAAAAGCAGAGATTCTCGAATAGCAGCATTCGAACTCCACAGCCAAAATCATTACAAATAGTTGACACATTTACACTAAATCATGTTGCCAAATAAAGTTACAATATTTATTTAAATAGTATCATAATGAAATATAAAGAATTTGCACTCCACAGAGTGATAATCGCAATTTATTGCACTAAAATTCATTTCGAATGAATTTTGATAATTTCTTTGATAAAGCTAATAAATTATTGCACTTGCATTCATATTGGAAGCAGAAGAGTAAGAAGAGAAGTGCTTTATTAAGAGCAAAAGAAGAACATATTTCAACCTTGGCTGTAGAGCGAGTAAATAATTTAATCTAATGCACATGCCCTAGAATACGTAATGTACACTTTAAATGTACAACTAAAGAAAAAAATACTTGTACTTATAAAATATTGCAAATTTCTCATCGTTAAAGCCGGAACCCTGTAAAATCATTCGACATAATTTTATTTGCCTCGTTTAAATTCCCTACTACCCTACTTTTAAAACGAACTATGCAGAGTCTAGAAATCCACTTCTTTTAAGTATTGAATCCATCGTATGGCAAAGAGATCAACCGTTTCCGGGACATATCGTTACTCGCTAAGTAGTTACTCCATAGACAACATTGCCTTGATTGCGTTAAAATCCCCATACACTTTCGTCGAAAATGCCAAGTACTGAAAATATTGACCCATTTCGTTTCGTCTACGCCTGTAAATCAGCACCCTAGCGAAAATCACATAAAATATTCCTAAATATTTCCTTCGTGCGCAAACCCTCGTAAAAAACATATTCGTTTGTATATATCTGTGTATACATAATCAATCCATACAATAACTACTAAGATTTAAAATCTTGGCATATTATTTTCTATCACATACTATTTCAGTCGAGCTAATTTACCACTCCTTCTTTCTTGACAATCATATGAGACGAACCGTCTCACTGGGATACCATACCGAGAGAGTCAATTGTGCTAAACGTTGTGTGTGGTTGTTATGATTTGGCATTGATCGGCCAAGCCGTCGGCGCGGCCAGCGCGAGCGGCTGGATCTGTTGCGGCGCGTTGTTCAACGGAAACGGCTTGAAGTCCGTGTTGATGGGGTTGATGGGGTTGGGATTGTTGTTGGGGAACGCGTTCCCGTTTGTCGACGGGAACTGCGCGCCCTGGTGGCTGAACGCCGCCGGGCCGTAACACTGCGGAAAGTAGAGTTCCGGCTTGATGACGGCCGTCGGCGGGATGCTTCGCGTCAAGAGATGCTTGCTCTCGGGCGTGTTGCGTCTCCCCTTCCCCGCGTGCGGGTTCATGTGGTTGTCGATGTGCTTCTTCACCTCCACCTCCGTCGCAAATCTTCTCCGGCAGTTGGGCATCGGACAGCAGAACGGCCGGTCGCCCTGATGCGTGCGGGTGTGCTGGTCGAGGATCGCCTTCTGACGGAAGTCCTTGCCGCACTGGCTGCACTTGTACGGTTTCTCCCCGGTGTGTATCCGGATGTGCTGGTTTAAGATCGTACGCTGGCGGAAATTCCTTCCGCAGTAGACGCAGCCGTACGGCTTCTCGTTGGTGTGAATCCGAAGGTGCTGAGTCAAGTGCGACTGCTGGCGGAAACGCTTCCCGCACTCGGGACACGGATACGGCCGAGACTCGATGTGGATGCATCCATGCTGCAGCAGCGTCGACTTCTGTTTGAATTCCTTCTGACAGATAGGACATCGAACGTACAACGGCATTCCCGCGCTCCTCCCGTGCTGGATGACGTCCGGTAGACACCCCTTCCCCTTGTACTGCATCGGGAATCCGGTGCCGCCGTTGGCAAACACGTTGTGGTTCATCCCCTTGGCGTCCTTGAAGTACGCGGGATACTGGCCCGCCACGGTGTTGTCCGGAGAGAAGCACTGGCCGTTGATGCGGTCGCCGTTCTCGTCGTACGTCGAGGCGGCGTCGTCCTTGTCCGGATCTCCGGGATAGGTGGCGTCGTGCGGCCAAACGGACGGCGTCATGCCGTTCTTGAATACCAGGTGCGGGCTGACATCTAGAGGACACACGCACAACCAACATAGAGACACCGACCACAACTCATAGTCAGACTTTAGTTAACAACTTGAAAGTTGAAACAAAAAGCGTAGTTCAATGAATATCAAAATAAATCTGTAGTACCTACTCATTTACAGTACATCTTAAGCTCTTAGTTTATAGGCATTATTTGAACGATTACACATAGTTAATTGGGGAGGAAAAGCACCTTCTGAAATGATACTCGAGTACAGTGACCAATACGAGCCAGGGTGGAAATGTATTTTTTCGAGCAAAGCCTCAATCCCCCTTAAGTTCTTAAAATTCAAGGAAGAAATTCCAATTAAATCTATGCTCTCCTAACAGGGCATAACAGGACTTCTTTTTCGGTTTGTAGTTATGATTGTAGGTACTTAAAATCTGTATAACCAAATTATTTTTCAGTACAATTTATTGAGCTGCATTCTTACTAAACATTTTCTGGAATGGAATAAACTAAACTGACTGATACCCAGTTGAAAAAACCTCCCGATAAACGGTAACAGACCGACCTACTCCAACTTTATCAACGGTAACAAACTAGGACTTTCCGTTATCTCGGTCACCATCTCCTGCACCTGGTCACCGCCCTCTCCATCGTTCAGCAGAGAAACCGAACACAAATGCGCCTGGGAGCTCTGAACGTCATCGACGGAGCGCACTACGCTATCTATTGTGGTCAAGTAGCTACCGAGAGTGGACGTGTGTATAATAGGATGCTCGCCTTGGTGGGTGCGCACGTGTTGGTTGAGAATTGCCTTCTGACGGAAATGTTTACCGCACTCCGGGCACTGGTAAGGCTTCTCACCCGAATGTATTCTCAGATGTTGGTTCAGGATGGCGCGTTGGCGGAAAGTACGCTCGCAGTAGACGCACGCGTACGGTTTCTCGTTGGCGTGGATTCGTAAGTGTTGAGCTGGAAACGAGATGGCGTTTACACAAGAAGTATTTATTGAAGAAAACTCCCGTTTTAACAAATTATAAGTTTAGGAAAGCTTTCCTGAAGGTATTTTTCATTAAATCTAAAACAAATCAAAGTTGTTTTCTCCCAGGGGTGTGTTTTTAATTTGTAGTTTTCTTCCTAATAAAATTCAATTCAAGTGTTTAATTAACACACACATTAATTATCATTAAAATTGTTTGGAGACTGACTAAGCAAGGACTCCTAATCATTTAATGTTTAATTAATGTCAATGTTATATTTAAAGCTTTTATCAACTTAAAGTTAAAGCAGAATCACCAATCGGTTATGTGAAATAATGTTTTGTGGTGGGTGAAAACATTGTTTAAATAATTGAAATACGTATACCAAGTGATTAATTAGGTCTACAAAAATAAAAAATAAAGTAAATTTCGAAGCAATGTGCATATTAATAGTAGACAAACTTCTATAAAATTTGAATATTATTTTATGCCCATTGCAAATGAAATTTTTAATCTCTGTGATGATGTTCATGAACATACTTTACTCCACTTGGCTTTGATGACAGCCAACATAGGGACTTTATTTCGATTTTTTTTTTATTGTACCTATAGGTACTTTCCCTAAGTTCCCTAACCAACTTTGTCTAGCAGAAACAGAAGTAGATTAGCTGCTTACTTAAGTGAGACTGTTGTCTGAACCGTTTGCCGCACTCCGGACATCCGTACGGCCTCGAGTCCGTGTGAATCCTCTCGTGTTGAAGCAGCGTCGACTTCTGCTTGAAGTCTTTGCCGCACGTCAGACACTTGAACAGGCGCAGCTCCCCGTTCTTGCTCGGAGACTTGTTCCCTTGCGCCTGGACGATGTCCGGCAACACAGACGACCGTCCGTCCTGCGGATACTCTCCGTTCTGGTCCATCGGCCCGAGCGAGGTGAGCAGAGGCTGTTTCAAGTAGTGTAACGCCGAGAAGCCGCCAGGTGGCAGCATGTGATGGTGACCGCGTGCATAGTACTCTTGGTTACTCGGGAAGCGTTCGGAATCGGGGGGCGTCACTTGCTCCTCTTCGACGGGATGGGATTGGGGAGGTTCCCCTTGCTGGGAGGGTGGGTAGGGGGACGGGACGGGTGACGTCATGCTCTGTTGCTGGTCCGGTTCCGAACCCGGGGGTCCGCACGCCTGTTGGGGACTGCCAGATGACGAGGACGAGCCGGGCTGTTGGGGGGGATAGCCCCCGTCCTGTGGCGCCCCAGGACCCCATTGGCCCGGCGTTATTTGGCCCTGGGTTCGATCCATGCCGTCTTTATAGATCACGTAGGGAGCGCCAGTGTCTGGAAATATAACTTCACTTGAGAACGACAACTCTGACTTTCCGTTGGATTGCGTTCAATCATGCACAGACAATCACGAAAACTCTTTGCACTCATTTTAGTAATGACAAATCCAAATTGAGGAGTAAGAAAGGTCTAAAAACTTTAAAATCTACAGCAGGATCCATTCAAGTAAGCACAGAAAAATCAAGCACAGAAGAACACAATATTACCAAGTTAGAAGGCAGAGTGTGAATAGAAAGGCAACAAACAGACAGGCAGGAAAAAACTGGATACTCGATCAGCAAAGCAGATGCAATGCAATGTACAATACTAAGGTAGGTAGGTAGGTACCTACCTAGAGTAATGTTTCCATAAGTGGAATTATGATGAAAATGGTAAAATAAAAGCAGAATGTGTGGTACCTAAAAATTTACAATATTGCAACTGGATGAAGTATAGTTATTATTGGACTTGACAGTTGCCAAGATAATATTGATTGGATCATATGGAAGATGACATTGACAGTTAGTTATCAAAACATGCTTGGCGAGCAAAGAAACTGCTGCATGCAAAGCAAAGAGTAAAACTCGGTTTCAACCCGCCCTTCCTGATTAAATAGAAACATCCTTACCCTGGGCAATGCAGTACATTATTTGCCTGGGCCCCTTCAGGCCCGCCGCTAAGCACGCAGCAAATGATGCTGAGAAATTTATAGCCATGTCGACTCAGAATCATCACCGATTTACCGCGATCACTTTTAACTTTTACTCCACCATCGTTCACTAAAGTTAGCCTGCGAAGAAGACAAACAAAACCACTTAGTTTTTGCAGATAGATAATAAACATAATCCATAATAAACGTCAGATCTTTTCTAACCCCACTTTGAGAATTTTGTTAGCGAATCGGCGCCGAAATCGACCAATAGAAATGCTCCAATTTTGTGACCAATCCACGCTATTTCCGGTTTAATCCAACGTCCCGGGAAATTTGATCAATGAAAATTGCTACCTTGAACTTGCTCAAAAAAATATCAACAAATTTAAATTTGTGCACTTGAATGAAAGGTCATATATTTTGATTTTATTTTAGGAATACGAATTGATTTAAGAGTCAAATATGTTTCGAATATAAAGAGCACGAAATTCTTCAATAAGTTTTTTTTTTTTAGAAATCGCTGAAATGTCATAAATCAAGAATTTATGTGCATAGTGAATGAATGATGAGTTACTAAATAAATCTAAGTTGGGAAAACACCATGGTAATTCAGCCTGCTATGAAAATATTCAAAGTTTAAAGCGGGGGTGCACGAATAAAAGAAAGCCAAATTTCGCAAGCAAATCTCAATTAAAAAGGAATAATCGTAATAAAAAATAATAATAATAATCTATCTAGTGCGACACAAAAGCAAAATTATTATAAAATAGAAGTACACCAAAAATAATGACACGAATTATACAAGTAATTCAGAAATATTGACAATTAATAATAATTTAGGCAGCTAACAGTAAGGTAATACCGGCACGTGAGAAGCTGAGCACGTTTTGATGATAATAAATACCATGCTTTGAACGTAATACCCCCAACCAAGTCGTCTTTTAGCATCTTCTTAAACTGCGAGAGTGGGGGGGAAGATTTAACATAACGAAAATAAACTTACCAGACCTATAATATTCCTTAAAATACCGTGATGCCGCACGTTGCACTATCGAATAATATAAACTAACGTACGGGGCTGCACCCGTAGATGCAAGAGCCATCTATAAAAAAACAACAATCTTTTCAAATTAAAATTTTAAATTTTATGTAAAAACTTTTTTTTTTAATTTTCAGAAGCGCGGCGCGGAAGTCCTTTTTTCGAGCGCGGTGTTTCGGACTAGGTTCGTCTAGCGACTAGTTGGGTGATACAAACAAACCATGCTCGCCGCCTCGCCGCCGAATGTAGACTCGCTCCGGCCAGCCAAACCGGCGAGACAGACTGCGGCGTTGCCAGATCGTCCCCCCTCCCCGACTTCACGTGCACGGTGCATCGAAACCTAAACACCGAGCCAGACGGAATCGATATTTTCGACTAACTTATTATGTAGACGAGGATGAAAAAAGGTGTCATCGCAATGCTGGTGTGTCAATCGGTCTGGCTGAATGAATCATTAATGTTTGGTTCGTATTGAGTTGGAAATGTGGTAGAGGGTTTTGGATGGGCGTCGGGACGCTTTGTATGACGTGACCTACATGACGGGCGTCGTTGCAGTTTGCAGTAATTTCATGACGGCGTCTGGGTGCAAATTGGAAAATGGAATGTCGCAAAGAATCAGTTAACTTTAAATCGGATAAGAATCTAAACTATATTTTTTGTTGTTATAAATAAATATTAATGCTTACCTTGACTTTGTAAAAACCCGGTCTAAACTTTGTCTACAGTTTGGTGCTAATTGGAAAATGGAATGTCGCAAAGAATCTGTACATTTCTAAGATTATTTTAGACAAAATAAATCAATATAACCCATGCATTTTATGTTTGAATACGTTATGATGGTTACCTTGACTTTGTTTAAACTCAGTCTAAACTTTACCCATAAATAACAAAATGGAACGATTCGACGAAATTATTACCGCCATTTGAAATCAATTCAAAAATAGAATCGCTCGAATAAATTGACGAATTATTATATACAAAAGTCAGCTCCACATCCACACTAAATAAAATACTCCAACATTAATGGTATTGGAATTGGCACAAATGTAAACAACAATAATGGAATGTTCTACCGAAAGCGCAACATCCATTTGAAATATATTTAAAAATAAAAACGTTCGAATCTAATTTCCAACAAATTGACGAATTATTAATACTAAAGTACAGACCACATTAAATAAAACATTCTAGGAGTAAAAGTTAATTGGAAATGGCGCGAAACTTAGTTAAAAGGGCAATGTAAACATAGAAGGAGGGGAACAAAAATAGACGAAAAAGTAGCAACCACTTCGAAATGAAAAATAAACGCCGCAGAAATGAACATTATTGAGTTGTAGTAAGCATAGTAACGTTTATTGGACAACTTCATGCATTATACGAGGTGGAATATAAGGTCATGAACAAAGAAAATAAAGCAAAACATCTGATTGGAGAGGAGGGATTTCTCATTGTAAAGTCGAGTGCGTAGGAGACGGTATAAAAAGGCGGGAACTAGATGAGAGAAAAGTGGAAACCCTTGGGAAGGTCGACTAGTCCAAGTATTATCATAACAACATGAATAAATTCACATGAGATTCACTGTTTTATTGGATGGAATTAACGCGATGTTATGACGCTATGTACAGAGGCGCATGCGCGCTTGTGATGTAACTGTGATGTACAGAGAAACATGGTCGAATCTTTTTAATCTTGATTGCACTTGCAATACGAATCGTAGCATTACGATTCATCACTTATTAATTTTCAGGAGCTTGATGGATTTTTTATTATATTTGAATAGTGTTTAACGTAGTGTTTAACGATGGATGAGTGATTGAATGTATTGATTATGATGATGAATAGACCACATTTTAAATTATCTAGATAGCTCTGCTTTTCAAAAAATTTCATATGCAGTACTGTGATCCTCATATCTATTAGTGTTTTTCAACAATGGATCATAACATGAATAGATATTAGGATCACAGTACTGCATATGAAATTTTTTGAAAAGCAGAGCTAACTAGATAATTTAAAATGTGGTCTATTGATAAGAAAAGAATTGACGGTGGGGAGGACGCGGTCGTCGGAACCTTCCCATATTGCTTTCTCGACTGAGGGAAATCACGAAAGCTTGTCAGAAAGGTGCAAGTTCCAACTTGCTGGTAATATATCTAACACTTCACTAAAGTTGTATTTTCACGAATTAGTGAAGATCGCGGGTTGTTGGATTCATTTGGAAGGCTAGCACACCCCTCGTCTCCTAACATAGTAAATAAAGTGAACACTTCTGGAATTCCTGAAAGAACATTCTGGATTGTTATTGGTTGATAATAAGATCTCTTTGACAAATTTTCCCGGCTTCTAAATGAGACTTTTATTATCTCTAAAGCGGAGAGGCGAACAGTTTTGACTCTTCATCGCCGGAGGTGTCCTAAATTATGACTTTCTTGCTCAAAAGAAGACCACTATAAATGACTCCTCGCCGCATGAAGCCAATTATGACTTACACGGGAAGCTGCTATACTTTGACTTATATTATACAGACAGAGGAAACCAACCACTTATGACTTATACCGAACAAGCCGCGGCCTCATTATTATATGTACTTTATCTTTCTTCACAAGGGACCCTTAGGGAATAAATTAAAACTAGTGCAAAATATTTTATTAAATACACTATTTTTATTTTAAAAATCCATTGTAATGCTATTGTATCGACTGGCATTATTACTCATGATTTTACATTTTCTTGTTCCATTTCTTAACTTAACTGTCAATTGACGCTTTCCCTAGGGGTGACGTGGGGTGGTGACTGATTTTATATTAATTTGTATTAATATTTTTTTATTAATACCTACTTATTCACATTTGTGTTGACGAATATTTGTAATTATTATTTTATACTCTATTATTTTATTTTGACATACGAGTATGTATTGTCTTTTCTTTGCAATTTGATGTCGATAAATAAATAGATACATAATAATAAAAGTGTCGTTTTGTTCAGTTTTTATACAAAGATTAATTGACAAATATTTATCACATAAAATAACGTTTTGTTTGTCAACGTCTGAAATTATATATTTTCAATAATTCGTGTTTTTAAATTAATATATTCAAAGAGATTCACAATTGTGATCATTTGTTCAATCAATAAAACACAACACTTTCGTGTTTCATGTTTGTTGTTTCTTTTCAGTTTCTGTCTTTTCAGTCAATGGATGAACACATTTATTTAAACTCTTCGACTGTTTGATGTACTCATCATACTTTATGTTCTCGATATGTTCTAGAATATTTTCCACACGTTTATTTACGTTCCATCGGGTACTTTCACGGCTTCAAGGACTCAAATTACATTATCCCTACACCAAAAGCATTTCCCCATCCAAATCCCCAGGATAAAAGAATCCAATTTTGGCATCACCCGATAGCATGGTATGTTTTTTCATCTCAACCTAGATTCAGGACACGAGAAACGAAACGTTGAGACTCCACCGCCCCCTGATCGGGGGGTGGAGCGTCGGTGGGTGGTTGGGGGAGGGGACATCGGTTATACAGGGCATAGAGACCCGGGGTCGATCCAGAAGAGAAGTTTAATTAATCAAACTCTTTGACAGATCTCCCGGGCAGGCATGCATCCTCGCGAGGAAGAAACCACAGGATGGCGAGTTCGAGAAAACCCTTTGGCTTTGAGCGGTGGACGATGGAAATACGTCCCAGACTTGAAATTATCTCTTACCCTTGATGACGATTAGCTATGGTTGAGACAGCGTCAATGACAAAACAGGGCTGGACAAAACTTGTAGACGGTGTAAAAAGTAATCGTGAAAAAAAATCAAGGTTTACCGTGAGAAAAGAAATTGTATTGTTTACTGATGTTAAAACAAAGACAAATTGAATGTTATACTCGCATCTTTTTAATTTTTACTTTTTAGATTAAATTAATTAGTGTATTTTAAAATTTTTGATAGACAATCAGGATTATATAATATCTAAAAGGAAAACATAAAAATAAGTTTTGCTAGGTTTCAGGAAGAAAAATATACGTCGATACTGTGATGAAAGTAGAATATAATCGCTCGCTTCGCTTCGCTTCTCCGCTACTAGATGCAGACATGTATAGATAAAATTAAGCTTTATCAAGTATTTAATGAGTTGAGATTTGCTTTATCCTCTGTGCCCTCTTGAACTTAGGATAAACTAAACCAATACCAAATGAAACATAATCTCATTGGTTGATATTTATTTACAACAATTGGAATAGGTGTGACTTTTTGAAAAAACTTTGGATAATCACTCCAAATGACATATTTATAACTTTATAAATTTATTTCCAAAAATGTGCTTTTTTGATATTAAATAATTATAAAAGTGTAAATCGTTAGGGCGACGCAGGGTAACTTAGACCAAGCACAGAATACTGCAGTAACATCAAAGAAAAAAACCTGCCTCAAGGAACTATTTGAATATTCTCCTTTGCGTGTAAAGAAAAACGACGTACAGTCCGCGTCATTTCGGTGCATATAACCAGCGCGAGAGGGGCGGGGTAGGGGTAGAGTGGAGAGTGGGGGGGACCTCGGGGTGGGTGGCTGCAACTTCTACATTCCTCCTGCAGTTTCATCCATCTCTCTCACTCCAACATTCCCTGCACACGATCTCTCCATCTCCCAGTAGCCGAAAACCCGCGCTGTCTCCTCGTACACTTGGCAACAGGGCACAGTTTTTGTTTATGTTGGCCAGCGGACCTAGCAGACCGATTCCTTGCGCGCCTGTCGTTTCGATTCCCTGGCAAAAGAGCGGGGGCAATGTTGCCTGCCTTGTCTTGCCTTGCCACTCAACTTCGATTTCTTATCAAAAAAAGAATACATATGATGTTTCTATTTCTCCCTTCTTTTATTTATCTTTCTTATTTCCTTCATATTATTACTTTTTTTTGTAGGAAGGAAAAAGAGAATCTTTACAACAACAACTAAGACAGAATTGAACTAAAATCTATCGTTTTTTATCGTTCCTTATTTCAGTTTTCTGGCAAGATCTTCTCAAAGTTCTATCTAACTAAAGAGCAATTCACCATCATCTAAATCCACTTTCATTGATTGATTCAAATGTCTTAACATTTCCAATATTAAAACATTCCAAAAATATTTTAAAAAAAATAATTAGAACGTTTTTTAAAAAATTTCGAACATTTGCATTTTTTAAAAAGCTCTATATAAATCGATCTAATAAACGTAATAGAAAGCTGTACTAAAGTAATTCGACAATAAATAACAACGTTTCTAAATACATCCACCCCATGTAAAACTGTGTCATAACGAAAGTAAATCTAATGTTTGAGCTGTTAGCTCGCAAAGGCACTGAGGGGCAAGAGTGGCTGCAGTAGCCAAGGCGTCGAGACACGGCCAACTGAATTGTTGGACTGAAGGTCATTTCAGTCATGCTAACCGATAGACCAACCGACCAACGAATCATTAATCATAAAACGAACGAACATAATTAAGTGTGATGCGTAGATGAAAGTAATTCTGAGAGGGAAGATAAAATCGTTTTGGTATGGATTGAAAAATCGGTTGCTATTGTTTAGAGTATTTGAATTTCCGATCTGAATAAGATATGATATTGTTTGGTTCTTTTGTAGTGGACCGCTTTATATGGGTGAAGTGATTTACTGTAAAATATTCATCATACTTTGTAGAAAAATTACTTTAAAGAAATTTGGACATTAGTGCCTCATTAGCCGAGTCATCCTGACTACTTGGAATATTTCCATACAACCCAGTATCCGTAATACCTATGATGCAACAATCAGGTAAAAAAGTTAATTCAAATAAGAAATTGTACTAATTTGTTCAAAATTTATTTATTATTCATTATAAGTGCAGGATTCGAACAAATAAGCGATACGTGATGGAGCCACTTCTGTCAAGAAACTTTTTAGATGCACTTTTTTATTTTGAAGTTCGTGTTTCCATAGGGCAGTGAAAAAGGAGAAACAATTTAAATTTGGTTACAAGTTTACTTTTTCAGCCATAACAAACAACTAAAGCACATTTAATTTAATTTATTTATATAAATATCCCCGTGATATCGTCCATTATCCCCCTTATGGCTATTTCTAAAGAATCCACCAGAGATCAGTCGTGTTCCTTATTTTATCGAATACCTAGTGGAAATGAGTAACTTTTTTCGATTCCTGCAGTCATATTTCCAGACTGAGGATATTTCGAGGGGAGGGGTGCCATGACCCCCCCCCCCCCCCCCATGCCCCCATGTACTTTCCACACTAATTTCAACTTCTATTCAATCCTAAACCTCTACCAGTCCCACCCAAATCGCACGTACAAAGTCCTACGAGTCACCGACTCGATGCAGGCAGGCTAGAACGACGCTCTGACGTCATAGCCTGCATACGGGCGTCCCGACGCGGACGTCGTCGACGCTATATACATATAGCTATAGCGATGCACTTGCTCCTGCACGCGCGACAGAGCTGGGGGTGACAGGACACGGTTCCTGTCTTTACCCAGACATGCTGCAAGGAATGGCAGGGTTATTTTTATAAAGATGTCATGCCCGCGGTTTAGGTTCTGATTAATGTTGTAGGGCAAGATGTCAGCGGCGTCATTCCTGTACATTTTTAGTCTCTGAAGTTAGCTATAGTAACTTAAAATTTGTTTACTCCAATGTTAACGTCCATAACAACGGTTGCTACTGTCTTAAATTTTAAGATAAGAGAGTGAAAATGCGTGCAGGAATCACCCCCCAGGTTCTTTGTCTCTATCAAGAAGAAAAATGTTACGCGGGTTTCCTTGTGGTTAAATTATAGTTAGAAAACTATCAAAATGGTGCATTTGGTGAAAATGTAGCCCCAATTTGGCTTGATTCTGCTATCGACGGTGAAACATGAAAATGAAAAATGCAATTCGGGTGGAGGGGGGTTGCCCTTTCTCTACTGTCGGCATCCATGGTCTATAGAGTTAGAATGGTAGGTACTGTAGTATCATCCAAATTTATTGGAATGATAGAGTTAATTTACTGATCAGTTAGGTTAAAATAACCAAATGTAAATGATTCAAATTACTTATCAAGGTTCTTGGTGTTAACCTTCACCTCTACACATGAAAAGTTAGTTATTTGGTGGACAATTTTATGAACTTTGCATATTTATTCATATCGTTCGAAAACTACTGAACAATATTTTAACAGTGTTGACAAACTTGTTGTATACTTTTCTCTAAACTAATTTCCAACTGCATCAAGAGAATGGTTTGCATTGTGAATGAAACATATAATTTTTTCTTCGCGTTGGCCTGCATTGCAAGATCATGCAGCTGCTGCCAAATGTCTCTGGGCAATTCAAGCCAATTCAATGAAGAAAAAACTTGATTCTGATTTGGAAAACCTGATTTTTCAGTTAGGTATTATGAGAGATGAATAATTCGCACAAGTAATCCGTTTTGAACGTTGGTATTCATTTCTTTTGTAATTTCTTTGGATTTGGTTAAACTTAACCTAACCTAACCTAACTTAACTTAACCTAACCTTACCTAATCTTATATACTACAGTAGACTTTCATCGTTTTAAACTTTAACATATTAAAAATAAAGCAGATCAATGCATAATTATTAGATAAATAATTCATCACTGACAGTAACATTTTATAAACTTAGCTTTTTCCATTAATTCATACATAATTAGAATTTGTGACACATTATTTTTATTTTATTAAATTATTCTTTCTACAGTAGGAATAGTTATTACAAATGCCAGGCTTGGATAAGAAGTTATTAATCATTTTAATTGTCTATCATGACAAAATAAATCAAGCGATGAGCAGGAAAACTGTTCCATTTATTCAAATTCCTCCCACCAGAAATTCTTTACCGCGTTTTTACTTCTTGAAAATCGATTCATGTGAGCACATTTTGAAGATTTTATGCAAGGAACAGAAGTCTGTTTTTCCCAACGGAATGTTTTCAGTCAGAAAGCGCTCTTGCCGTTGCTTCCAAAGAGCAGGGTGAATTCAGAAATCCAAGGATAATATTCAAAGAATGTCTCTTACATCTTTTACTCCAGACCAGACCGTCATCTCTGTTTGAATGTACTTTTACTCCGTTAATAAAATACCTTGGTAATTTAGCTTGCCAAAAGAAGGTTTGAATAGGCACAGAATGTTCGTTAGAGATAAACAGTTTTCAAAAGAGTCGAGATAATTTGATAAGATTGACTTTTTTACTTGAAAAATGCTGTAACGCGATTTTAAACGAGCACCACATCTCAAAACATTCCAATTTCCCTGAAAATGTTGCAAATATGATAGAATATTGGTCTTTATTACTATACAAAATTTCAACATGATCGGTGAAAAGGTTAATTTTATTTTCAACCAATAAGTCGATTTGTTGATGGAACATGAGACAACGTCATAATAATGTAAAACTAAACAATTAGTGTTTACTAAATTTCAGTTCAATTAGAAACTGTATGACCATTTCATTAACAACTGGTGGGGGTTGGAGTTAGGGAGGGGCAGGGGGGGGATAACAGAGACGCGATCTAAATCTCTCGTGTATTAATTTGTCAAATAGCCCCCAAAACATTTACCACATAAATCATCATTGTTTCACCTTAATGCTACTAGTTCATCCATAATTAACGTGAACCAGTTTCGTCCGCGCCGTCGACCCAGAGTGCATCGCGACGCCGACGCTGACGCCGACGCCGGCCGTCGCGATGCACATGCACCGTCCCGACGCCCGGGAACCCTGGCTGAAACTAGAGCTAGAAAACTCCTAGATCCCGACCATTGTTGCAGAACCTAGCTAAACAACCCGCTCGTAGCCTAGTAAAAATCGATCCGGGAAGAAGTGTGGCAACGTGGCACATTTTCCGACGAGCGTCGCAACGACTATCGTCCCACACACACTCCCCCCTCCATTTCCCCTATCCCACTAACCCCCCCCCCCCTTTTCTCCAGGAATGAAAAATTATCGTGTGCGAGCAAAACCCGTGTCACTACATGGCATATATCGACCTTAGTGCACGGTGGCTTGAGGAAAATGCTCTACCGGTGCTAGGGGGTGGGGGAGGGGCTACAGGGGTGTCAATAGAATGATGGATGATCCATTTTCAAGAGTTTGCCAACATTTGGGCGCCTATTTTATATCTGGAAAGTCTGCTCCGAAGAATCTTCTCTGAAACTCTTCCAGGAGGTTTAAAGTTTGGGGTCGATATTTCACTTTTGTGGAAACTGACCTGGGATAATGTGGTATTAAATCGTGTAAAACTACCTAAACTGTTACAACTGCGCGTGAAATATAGTGTTATCTGTAGTACTAGAGAAAGGGTGTAGAATCCATATAGTGGACTGATTTATGGGATGATTATGCGTTTGTACAATAGGCCCATTAAATTGGCGATAAATTGGCTTTCAATTTACGCACCACCATATACTGTTGCACGTTTATTGTCATGTTTACTATAAAATAAACTTGATTTTGGAGGTGGAGAATTGGGTATACGTATTTAATAACTGTCTGCCAATTCTGACTTTCCACTTAAAATAAAATTGCGGTTTCAAAAATATTTTTTATTGCTTATTTAAATCATTATCAGTTTCCAAAGGAACGAAATTTAAAAACTATTCAATTCAAATAATGAAGCCAAGAAGCAATTGTCTTCTTTTGACTCATTTAGAACTTTTGGCAAGCGCAAGACCCCCTGTTATTTCGGCTTTTGTTGCGGCAAAGGCCACACCGTTTCTCTGATTGAGCTGAAATTTGCATACATTAAGACTGTACTAATCTGGTTTAGTATAGTTTCTGAACAATATCCTCTGATTGGTTGAAATTATTATTTTAGAAGTCTATTAAAAATCTATTAATTTAGGAGCATAGACTTGAATATTGGCAATAGTTTAAAAGTATATCTAAAAGTCTATCAATTTAGAAGTATAGACATGCCATAAATAAACTACAAGAACCCCATTACCTTGGTCAGTAATTTTTACCCCAACAAAGCCTCGCCGCTTGCACAAACTATCTCCATGAATAATGTAAGTTGGTTGACAACCTATGTTTCATGCACTCCCCTATGCATGGTGGTTGGAAAATGAGTCAATATGTATTGTGTGTAGCAGACAATATCGACGTTTGTCACCTGGTTTTGTAGGCAAAGCACACTTTACACTGACAGCTACAGCCTAATTGCTTGATTGTTAAATAAATGTCAAAGAAAACGACAAGACTTTTCTATCGTTTGTTTTATCACCCTCCTTGACATCCCCCTCCTATTTTCCAATAATACACAGCACTTAAAAAATGAATTTTCGTAAAGCTAATATTTACAGTTCAACTCCGAAATTGTTAACTTTCCAAATTACGTAATTCGAACAATTTTGTGTCCTTTTTTATTGTGTAAAATGTTGAAATATTAATCCTTGTGAGGCTTTTGGGTCCCGAGGCCTCCCTTATAAACATGACATCCAGTTTTCGGAGCACTTTCTTCTCCACTGAATATCCGGAGTATCTAAAATGACATATTTTCCAGATTGTTCCCCATGGCAAAGATTCTGTGGAGGCACTCAATTATCATATAATTGATTCATCGCCATTTTGACATTTAATTTCATAAATAATGCGTCTACATTAGTGTGGCTAGTGGCTACTTTGTACATTCTTCATTATGCTCATAAGAAATTATGGTGAAAATAATTTTATAATACGTATAATTAATTTATCAGATAAGAAAAAGTCAGGGAGTAAAAAATTGCACTATTAAAACTAGGATACCTATCGCACTTTGTAACGTGTTGATAAGCAAAGCATCGAATTGCATGCTGTATGAGAGTTACTGTTCTATGAACTTAGTTCTGGTTAGAAAAGGCCCGCTCAAGGCTTATAGCTTTATTTCTCAATAAATAAAATTGACAATTAAACATTTCAAATGAAATTAATGAATGACTCTGGCCGGGAATTCTTGACGGATTTAGAAGAAAAAAATTAAAACTATGATAAAATGCAAAGATTTTACCTGATCGAAAAAACGGCACAATTATACTTTTCAATCAATCGGAGTATATCCTCAAGTATTACATTAATATTGTGCAAATTTTCAAAATTGGTTGATTGGAGTGATGTGGGAAGTATACCTTCAAAAAAATCAACGGCAAATTCAGTTGAATGAAAATCCTGAATAGACAAAACTAAATCAATTGGCCTCAAACTGGATGCGAACTCACGCCCTTCTCGATGAATCCCAAGTGATAATTGACTTGACTTTTAGCCCACTTTTGACCGTCGGGTGTTCAAGAAAAGCGAACACAAATCGGCGTGCTGAATCCAAACAAGCCGACGGCTACGAAACTCAAATTAAATTAGCAACGGTGTCTCAGCCGCTCGCGATAATTATTATAATTTCACCAGGAGGGGGAACAACACAAGTGGCTATCGTTGTGTTTTTCACGGAATCGCAGAATAATCTTAGTGAATTATATTAAAACTTGTCTGTCTGGTAAACTTGAGTAACCTACATATGGTTAGAAATAGATTTTTTTGTGTGTAATCGATTTTGTCTGGAATCTGAATTGCTTGTAAATAATTAATCAATTGACAGTTTGAATAGTTGGACGCTTTGTATTAGCTTTGTAATATTTTATGCTAATGACTTCAGGATAGTGTATAATTTTGAATGATTTAAAAAAAATGTATGTAAAAAAGATTAAAACTGTTCTAACCCATATTTGAAAAATCCTAAAAAATATAGAGGATATTTTTATGAGACTTTTTCGGCATCAAGAACATTTTTCATCTGAGAATTATTATTAGATTGATTGTGAGATTACGTTGAAGAATGGATGATGTAATGTCGTAGCCTATATTTTTTTTTACCCAGCATTTGCTTTGACTGAGGAAAACAATTATAGTAAGTTCGAGTGACCGAGGGAATCGAACCCTGATAGTTAGGGAATTGAACGAATCTAGATAGTCATGAAAGGTATGTTATAAATATTCGTCAGAACCGGGCCTCAAACCCAAGACCTCTCCCGGGGTTCGAGCTCTACCAACTGAGCTACCCGGCCAGACGCTCATTAGGCACGTGTACCGGTAAGGAGTTGAGTTTGTGATGGATCGTTCAAGTATTCCAAGAAGAAGAAAATGAGGAAATTAATGGCAAGTTACGTATGTCAGATATTCTTCACAACGCATATCCCTTATCATTTTGACTCAATGGAAAAGTTTTCCATAAAACCAAATATCTATAAATAGATTTTCTATCGCTCACTATCAAGGTGAAAACTCTTCGTCATCTGTTTTGGAAGATTTCCATAAAACCCAGTATCCAAAGAAATCGCATGTATTCATTGCTGCCTGCCACCATCTTGATGGCACGCAGAATAGCTGTGATTCGCTGCTTTTTTGACAATATTTTCTAGTTAATGGGTACCTGGGAAAATATAAGCTCCGGAGATATCTTTAGTACGAAGAGGAATCACTCACATTACAAAAATACATCGATTTACCTCAATCAATTTATTAATCTTACCCGTCATTGTGCCAACAAAATGTCCGTCCTCAGGTGGAAAATTCAATAATTTTGCATTGCTGATATAAAACAAAAGAAGTTCGTGCAAGCTATGAATATCTTACATTCACGGATCTATTTTTTCAGTTAAGTATTTTTGAGTTTTTTCGATTTTTCAGTGTGCGTGTAAATCATTAAGAATACGTTATTAGTTGCAATACAATTTCCATAAACACGTCTGGCGAGTCTTTCTGAATGAAGGTGACTTTGAATGAAGTCCAATTGAATTCCGATTGGAGGAAAGACCCCCCCCCCCCTACCCGATACACATGGCAAAACAATATATTTCTAACAAATAGCAAGATTATAGAAAGTTCCAGAGGAATAGTTTAACTTTCAACTTTCTGACCAACAAAACATAATTCCAACTTCATCCAAGTAGGTTAAGTCAAAGTCAATCGTTACACAAAACAATCAATACAAGAACTAAACTTGAATGCCAGGATTTACATTAGTCTTATCTTTTCATTCCCAACCTATTCAAGTATTCTATAACGACTGGTTGCCAAGTTCATGGATAACATTTGGATAATGGTTTAGCTAATAAAGAAGTTTTGGTATAGCGATCCTTCTCACGAAATTAATTTAAGGAAATCAAAAGAACTTTCCAAATATGAAATATTATAATAGATTTTTTTTTGATAATTTACACTGACATTGATATTTTTACAATCTATAACTACAAAGTAGAATGTCTGTCCATAGACATTTATACTCACTAACGCAGTGAGTATAAATGTCTATGGTCTGTCTGTATGTATGTATGTATGTTCTTCACAAAGGCGTATCCAGGATTAAATTTGGGGGGGGGGGGGGGGCGGACATTACTAATATTTTGAAAAATCACAGTAGAAAACCTCGGGGGCGTAACCCCCGAGGAAATTTTGGATCAAGGTCATTCATTAAGGTTTAATTTTGAATCGCAGAGTATAGCTATTTTGGGAAATTATAAATTACAAAATATTCAAAAATTGGAAAATTTTTGGAATTTTAACTCAATTTTAACCATTTTTGAACGTTTTTGACATGATCTGTCTATTTATAAGTGTTTTTTTATCACATTTTATTTTGTATGTGCTTATTTTCTTCGATGAAACCCTGATTTCGGAGGGGGGGGGGGGCATGGCCCCCTCGGCCCCCCCCCTGAATACGCCCTTGGTTCTTCATATTATACTCCTGCACTCTTTGACCGATCTCAACCAAATTTGGTATGGAGTTTCTATAGGGTCCTTTGTTGAATAACCGGCGCCTAATTAAAAGGCACGAAGCAAAAATGAAAAAGTGCTACTAATATACAATCAGACTGATCATGTGAACATCCTATCAAAGCTACACTCACTTATGAAACAATTATTCTCTCTCAATTTGCAAAAATCGGCCGAGCGCTTGTAACACCTTAAAGGTATATTATAGAGCAGCAACTTTCACACTAATATCGCATGCAATACAACGGCTCGCTTATAAACGCGTTTCATAGAGCGTTTTCCTAGTACTTTACAACACTTTCTAGGTAGTTGTAAGTCCTTTCAGAAACAAGATACCTCAACCATTCTTGTTAGCCGAACTTTAAAGTAGACATTACAACTTCAAAGTTGTTAAGATGAACGAATCTCCTCCAAGAAACTGAGCCCATCATCAAAATTCTCTTCCCTTTCTCTCACGGCTTCAGATTACGTATTTAAACACCATCAAAATCATTCATAACCAAAACTGTGCCAAACCAATGTTCAAACTTAGTTAATAAACAAATTAACAAAGAGAATAGGGGAGATGGGGGTGAAACGACGCCGAGGGTACAGACGACGACGGTAACTGACCCTGGACAATACGCGTCCCGACACAAAGGGTAAAGGTCGCACGCGATACGTTCGGGTGCGCGTGTGACCTCCCTCACTCCTCCATGAGAGGGGCGGTGGGGGGAGCGACGGCGGGGGCGATGAACGGCGGTGAACCCCAATCAGGCGTCGGGGCGCCCTAGGTAGAGACGTTAATTGATGTTAAAATGGCATGTGTAAATAGACGCTGATATTATGTTACGTGTTTTGTTTTGTAGAAGGGATGGGCTGTGATTTTAGAAGAGATATTCTACGAATCTCTGTTTGAATGTTTATAAAGCAACCTGTAATTGAACGAAGTTGAGCTCTCTAATTCTTTTTTAGAGTCGTTTTCTTGATTTTGCATTAAAATAACATACCTGCCATTCTGTTTTATTTAATCGAACTTTCAAAAAAGCTTTATTCGTTGTCCAATTTCTTTCGTATTATTAGTTATTTATGATGTAAGGTATTGCTGGAAATTCCTTGCAACCAAAATAATTTCATTGCCCACCAATTTGTAATGATATGTTAATAATTTTTTTTTTTGGAATTTACGACTAATAAAAAATACTCTTTTTGCGGATGACCAAGTACGATTAGATAAGATTATTATGGTTTATGGGCGCGTTAACGACGAGTCTATATTGCGCACATTAATTTTTTCTTTTAACTTTGTTGATCATAAGTGGAGGATATGGGGAGGGGTCGACCTAACGGGCCCGATCCGGGAGAGTCTGAAACTAGTGGAAAGCCAGTTCAGAATTGTGACAGACCGGGGTGGGGGGGGGGGGAGGGGGAGGCTTCGGGCCAGTGGAACCGAGGGAGCAGGCCGGCCCGAGGGGCCCACGAATTTGGGGAGGGCATGGGACTAGGTCGACCCTGGACTGCACTTAGTTGGGACCAACTCGTAATGTGAGGTGGCCCCTTAAGCCCCACCACCGCGTCAAGGTAGCAGTCCATCGGGGGGACGAAGTTCGATTCCCAGTCACTGAGTGGTTCGTGTTTTCTCTCAGTCGAGAGGCAAATGATGGGAAGGTTCCCTACTAATAATTCTCGACCTCCTCATTCTGGCCGTCTAACCTCGCCCATTCTTCATCATCATCCTTCGCCATTATTCCAGTTGCATAACAGCGCACGCTATAATTACATAAACATCCAATAGTGACAATTGACGCACGACAACTCTCAAATTGTTCCTGCGTTTTTTTTAAATTATTTTTCCTCCATTCTTTATGTGCATTTTTTGATTGTGTAAAAATTAAATCACATGATAGAACAAAATGTAAATCTTATGTAGAAATTTTGAAACTGTGTTTTCGTGACAATTTGTAAGATGAATATCTTATTATAACATTTAGATTTTGTTTTGCAATTATCGCAAGGTTCTATACCTAAAATCAAACGAAAAATACACCTCTTTAATTCTGACGGAATGATTGAAACGAACCTGACATATCCGGGACACGAACCGTGGACATCAGGAAAGATTTTCTCTCCAACTTGACTTGAACTAAGCTTTTTTCATATTTAATGCCAACTCCGAAACGCGCGAAGAGAAAAAAGTATTTTTACACTTTTTGGGGGTCTAAAAATAAAAGATCGAAGCTGTATGTCTGTATCATCTATTTCGGTTAGTAAGGGATGTTAACACATGATTCAATTTCAACAGGATCGAGTGATAAAACGTTCCAAACATTATTGAATATCACACAAGTTAATTGTATTTTTTGTTATTGTGTGATTTCCAAGAATATCAATTTAATGTCAGGCACAGAAGTTATTTTCAAAGGAAGACTTACTTTCATTTTAAAAGAATATTGATTCCAGGGAAATAATTGTATCAGATTTTCTAATTATCCTTAGAAAGAACACTCGTATATTTTATCGAAACAATTCAGTTGTTGAAAACTGTTACTGTAAAGTTGTTTTGACTAATGTTTTGCCATTTAAGTTGGTTCGGCTGTTGCTTGATTTATAGACGGAGCTAAGTATTGCTTGCTTCATTTTATTTCTAGTTGTATGTTCGAAAGAAATCTGTTGTGGAATTAGTATTATTGTGTCAGAAAAAGTATTAAATGTTGACTTTTTAGTCATCTTCAGTGGTAAAGTAAAGGGAAAAATCCAAACATTATGCAAATACGCTTTATACTCTTAGTGATAACAGTATAGGTATCATTGGGGGTATTGTATACGACTCCTCTGCAAGCAAATTTATGCAAAACTTGTATGTAAAACATGTATTTAAATTAGCATCTATGTACTAAAGCTTTTATATATTTGGAAGCTCTCGCCCGGCAAGTGAGAGGTCCCGGGTTCGAGCCCCGGTTCGGTCGGATATTTTTCACAACGCACATTTCTTACTTACATCCTGACTCCATGGAAGTTTTCCACAAAATCCTAGATTCTCATTAATTAAACCGATGCAATATTAATATTGCATCGGTTTAATAAATGTTGCCTATCAAAATGTTGCCTATTCAACGCTAATTAGCGTTGATAGGCAACATTTGCTTAATTTCTGCTTTTAATTACATGTTTCCAATTCTTCTGGGGTTTCCAATTTTTCAAATAAATACAGTGTAAACTATGGAATGTACGTATTTTTCATTTGGAATATAGGCAGACCGATCAAAGAATCTTTGTAGAAGTAAATAAATAAATAAATATGAAATAAACAAAATATATAAATAAAATTCACCGGTCACTGACTTTCTTTCTGGAGACATTTCATAATTTGATCTCAAACCTGAGGTGGCGAATCCTGAAGCAAAATAGGTGTTAATTTAAAATATGAAATTCAACTAAAAAATATTTAGACCACTTCGAAATCTGGTATCAAAAAAGAGGAGCCTGAAATAATTACAATTTCAAATGTTAATAGTTCCTTAAAGCAGTGGCTAAAAAATAACCTGAAAAATTCGCAATTTAATGCCCCAAAAGCCATGGTAGTGTATCAAAACAGTCTCATTTAAAAACTGTATATTATGGAGCAGAATACCATTTCAAAATAAATTAATAAAAAATGTAAAATCTTCATACGCACCTATTCATCCTACAACGAAAATAACACTATACGAGTTCAGGCTCATCTCAGCTTCCATAAATATAACGCTGAAACCCAAACTATGAAACATCCCTACCTATTAAATAAACTATCTCAGCAGAGACAGAATCTGAGTTCGCAACAAAACATTTTTCACCCCATTATATTTTCACGCAATAGATTTATATATATTATTTTTATGTACTGTATTAATCACCATTTAAGCAATTAAAGTTCACCAAATAATACAAGTAACTGCTAAAAGCTTTATCTTTTGTCACAAAGAAGAAAATGGTTCCAAAAGAGGACGAACATGAACACGGGCACACTATCAAGTTGAGATGAAAGCATTAGAGTTGTCACATGATCTTACTTGCCTCTGCTATTCGGTCATGATCGTAAAGGCAGAGAGTACACTTGATAGTGTGTCCCATTACTCGAATTTTAAACAATGTGTTGGTATGAAAACAGCTGATATCGTTTGTTTGTCGATTTAAGGAGTTATATAAGGAAACCGTTTCATCTTTGTCATTATAAACATTATTAGAAGGTTATATGAATTATTGAGTACAGTTATTGTTTGTCCATTTACATTACATTTTTACACACATTTTCGAAAAAGTCTGAAAAATATTTACTAATACATTTTCTAGTATAGTGGTGTACACAAATTTCTACTTGATTGTTGCAATAATCATTTTACAACTCTTAATTATCTGCACTACGAGAAAGATGATTGCATAATTTACATAAAAAGGCAACTCCAAATTTTTTGGGCGTTTATAATATTTTGTTTTAAGTTGTCAAAACTGGACTTGGAAGAAAGAATCAAAATAATTTTAAGTTCACAAAGGCGTAGACTTTAGATATTTAAAAAGCTTAAACAAATAACAAAAATTAGTATTTTAATGTAGATTCTATGTCCTCTTCTAGTGGTACAAAACATATATCCTAACTAGGAAAACGCTCAGTGTAACGTGTTGATGAGCGAGCACCTGTACGTGCAAATTTTCGAACCGAAATTCCGTACCAAACGCACTGAAAACATATTAATCCATATTGAATTGAAGTATGTTCCACTCAATCAACATAAAAGTATATGATTTCACTGAAACTTGAAAATAGCATCAAACAAGCTCTGCTACATAAAGCAAATCAGATTCAGTTGGCAGTGGAAAACATTCATTTCGATACTTCGACAGCTATTCAAAATGTCAATTAGTTCATATGTTATTAACTGATTGGGATAAAAACTTGTAAAATAAGAAACAATATTGGTATTAATGACCATGCAAAATATGAGTTTGATCAGATCGAAGACCATTTTCATTTTTCAACCTATCAGGAGATGTTAATTTAAATTTTAACCAATAATTGGATTTCAAAAAAATTAAGGTCTGCAAACAGAGAAGGCTGTCTCTACATGTGTGCAAAATTTCAGATCGATCGATGAAACGGTGCGACTTCTATTGCTCCAGGTAGCAGCAAAAAAAATCCATGTCAAAAGAGTCAAAAGGAGTCGCTCGCTCAATAATTTAAGCATTTTCATTCCCCTTCTGCTACAAAACAGACGCGCAGACAGACTTAAGGGACCGATGCATCTCGATCTTCTATCACCTAATGAGACCTGCACTTGCCCGGGGGGCGTGTGTTCGAGGCCCGGCAGCCACGACAGTGACCATGTGCATGTCGTTGACCGATCATCCAGCAGCGTATGACGTCATAGAGGCAAACCACGTGCCGGGGGATAAGAGTGTGGTTAGGATTTCGGTGCACCTCACTGACAACCGAATAGAGATTGGAAAGAGATTAGAGAGGTTAGGCCATCGGCGTGTGTTTAGAGAAACTGGACTTGTTAGCTGTTTTTTTAAGAGTAGATTGTCAAAAAGTAGTCTATGGGCGAGTTAGCGAAAAAAGTGATTCGGAAAGTTCAGTTAGTTTGTCCTGTAAGGAGATTTAAAACTCTTATGTTTCCTGATCTAAAGATGAGTGAAGTTTCAAATTAAAATCGACATCGATTTCATCGATACATCGATACACTTGTGGAATGCAAATTCTGTGGTAAATAAAGGCTTAAATAATGTTTAGATTAGGAAATGGAGCCTATTAGTGTAGATTCTATTACCTTACATTGTGCTACACTTGGCCAAACTAAAATAGGTATTTGAATGAAATTGATTGCTGAATAAGATTTGTAGGCATCGTCCGATGAAGTCTATGCCCAACGAGTAGATGAGCTCTGATTTCATTAGGTAATATAATAATAAGGATTGATTGTCATGGAAGCTGACTAGTAGACAATCCGTTTTGTACAAATACTGTTTTTTCTTTTGTTGAGTGTCAATAGTTTCTACTTTCTAGTCTTTGATGTGTTGTTGTAATTTGAAGTGGGTAGTTCAAATTAAATAGCATATAACATAAGTTGTATATTATATATGATATACTCGCAGCGGTCGCCAACCGGTGGTCCGTGGACCACTGGTGGTCCGCGAGAAAATTTTGGTGGTCCCCAGAGAAATTTTGAAGTTTACTTTTAAGTTTCCATGCAATTTATTTAATTTAGAAAAATGGCAATCCAATACAAATGTATTGAATTCGGACATGTTTCAATACGTACCTATGCCTTTTACAAAGTATACATATTCACTAGCTCTATAATGAAAATAATATCAGTTTCTGAGTATTTTTCCAAAACCTAAGAGTCATTTTAAACGCATTTTCTCGAAATAAAAGTTGGCTGAAATCGCGTAGAGACGCGCCAAATGACTTCCTGAATACAAAAATTTTCCGGGACTAAGCGCCCCGGACCCGCTTATTACTGGGGGGCCCTCCCCCCCCAGACCCCCCATTGTCTCCCTCACTTATCGTATTTAATTTAGAAAAATGGCAATCCAATACAAATGTATTGAATTCGGACATGTTTCAATACGTACCTATGCCTTTTACAAAGTATACATATTCACTAGCTCTATAATGAAAATAATATCAGTTTCTGAGTATTTTTCCAAAACCTAAGAGTCATTTTAAACGCATTTTCTCGAAATAAAAGTTGGCTGAAATCGCGTAGAGACGCGCCAAATGACTTCCTGAATACAAAAATTTTCCGGGACTAAGCGCCCCGGACCCGCTTATTACTGGGGGGCCCTCCCCCCCCAGACCCCCCATTGTCTCCCTCACTTATCGTATTTCCCGGCACACGTATTTTACGCGCCTGAGTGGTCCGCGAGATATAAAATTGTCATAAGTGGTCCGCGAGGTCCTAAAGGTTGGCGACCGCTGTGATATAGTATATTATATTAAAAACACCCTTGTTGAAAATGTGAGAGGGATAAATGTTGTCAGAAGAACAACACCGTGAAGGACTTTATTCATTTGCGGTTTTTGAGGTGCTTAAGATAAGTGAAAAAGCAACAGATAAAATACATGTCTGAAAAATCAGACATCCGTGCCAAAAAGGCGAAAGGAGACGCTCGCTTCGCTCTTTCATTTCATTATGTTTCTTGAATCCATGTTTGAAGAGTGAGAGGATATTGAAGCTCAGGAAATCGCAAGTTCAAACTTGTTTACGAAAGTTCAGGTGGAAAGTTGAGAAAATGGCGATCAAATGTGTTTTCACAGAAAACGAACAGAATGAGATAAACGTTGAAATATTCAAGATATTCTATTGAAGGAAAGATACTCTGATCAATGAGGGAAACACTACTGCAAGTTCACGACCTCTAAACCTGGAGGCCGATGTCAGTGGCGGCCAATGACGTGTAGAGTTCGTGGGGGCGCGCGCCCTTTCGCCAGAAACAGAATAGATCAGCCAATCGAGAACTATTCATCGCTACAGGAGCTTAGAACTTACATAAGTTATGTTGGTTGCTTCAAAATATTAATCACTTGGGGCTGGCTTTCAAAGCTCTGTTAAATTTAAACAGTTGTTAGGACTCGATGTCCATGGCAACAACCAATAACATTCCTACAATCCCTAGTATAACTGTTAAATTAACAACTTATACAGTCCGTTAGTTAATCAATGCTTTAACAAGTATATGAAAATCAAGCTCAAAATATTTCATTTCAAAAAATATGAAAGTTCAAAAGTTCGCTAAGTGTATATTTATGTAAACGGCGCCTCCACAAAAGTCAATACAGCACTTTCACTTATGTCTAAACTGCACAAGTTTACTAAATTCTCTATAAATATTAAACCGCTAGTGCGTAATAATTGTAGTAAGCACCTACCTCAGTGTAGTAAACGGCACCTCCACCACAGTCCATAAAGGACTTCCACTATAGTCTACACGGCACCTCCACTATAGTCTACACGGCACCTCCACTAGTCTACACGGCACCTCCACTAGTCTAACGGCACCTCCTCTAGTCTAACAACACCTCCACTAGTCTAGACGGCTCCTCTCGTGAAATCAAGCACCTGCAATCAACTCCTGTACGCTGAAACTCAATGCTAATGGTTCTGTCACCCCCCCCCCCCCCCCCACCCACCCGGCCACCCACTCATCCACCCACCAGCGGTGGTAGATTAGTAGGAGGCGATCAAGGGGTTCCTTTGTGACCCATTTTCTGCTAATCGACGGCTAGGGAATGGCTGGGGTAATTTGACGGGAACAGTGGCGCACAACCCGAGTGGTTTCAAGGAACAGAAGGAAGATTCCGTAAGTGACTGGCAATGAGTTGTGGGACAATTTGACAGATTCAATTTGGAATGCATTTTACCTATAACCTACCCTATTTATTTATTTCTATGATAAGTAATAACAATATTTTATTTGGGCTGATGCAGAGCCCCCTAGTGGCCATATAGAGAACTATCCTAGATAGGTAATGAACATAAATGGGCACCGGTATGCCCCCCCCCCCCCCCCCTCCCCCTAGCAACCGTTGTGGCCTCATCAAATTGTTTCGCAATAAAGATATCATCGTGATGATGTTAGTAGAGATCTTGACCACTAATGGTTTGCCGCTGGCGCGATCAAACCTGTGCAAATCAGCAGTGGGATGGGAAATTGAAGGTATCCATGGAAACTAATTGAAAATGTTTTTTTAATTTTTCATCATTTCAGAAATGAAGTATTGCTGAAGGAAAATTGAAACAAGGATGGAACTAGGTACGTGTTTTGTCAAATTGTTACAAATAGACTTTTCCATCAGAATTTTCTGTATCTCTGTAGAAAAGTACTATTTGGATGTCATCACCATTTTACAGCCTATAGGAATACTACTCGTGTTAGTAGTTTCTTTTATTATCTGGGTGATTTAGTTTGACTATTTACCTACTAAGCTTTTATAATGTAATTTGAAACGCGACTGTGAATGTTCCATTTTTGTATTTAATAATAATGCATTGTGTGTTGACAACGTATTTAAATAAACAACATTACATTTATTAAATTTGGCGACCTAAAACATCCTGAGCTGTTTTGAGCCCTTGAGCTCTGAGCATGTCACTGTTTTGGCTTACAGAATACAGGGCAGTGTAGTAACCCGTTTTCTAAAAGTAAAAACGTTGTGGATTTTTGTAAATGTCAAAACAACGAGATGTAATTTTTAAATTTGTTAGCATTTTCAATTTACAGTTGGTATTTAATACACAATAATTGTGAAACTTCAATCAGATTATACCATTTTACAAAATCATACGTTTATAGTATGGTAAGAAACAGAAACAGAAATTAACAGAAGAGACAGAAAGAAAGGAAAACAAAAATGAAAATAATAATTTTGTTTAAATTATAAAAATAGGGCACAATCTGGGACCACGTCACCCTAAGGTACACCATTTTGACCACTTTTCAATCAAATAAATTATCGTCTCCTTTATAAAAAAATAAAAAATAAAAAAATGCCAATTCTCTAGACCTCTTTTGCTTCTGTATGTATACAAGTGATGAATTTGAATCTGGTGGACAACCCCGCCGAACTGTATCACCTCCAAGCTCGTCATGCCCCCCCCCCCCCCCCTGGCACGATGTAAATGAGCACGTGACCATGATGCGGTAGAAACAGCCACCTTGATGGCAGTGGCTGCATCATGTAGCCGGCGGCATCAGGTAGGCCGTGATCTTGACTTTAAGAAGTCACTCCGACATGCCGGGAGCGAGGGTTCCTTCCTACCAAGGTCCACTCGATCTCCGCCAGCCTTCCTACTGGTCAATCGAGAAGGCGCTGGAGAGAACTATGTGTAACGCGTTGATAAGCGAGTCTTCGTATTGCAGCTGTTGTATAATTGACCTTGGAAATAGAGGAAGACAATGTGATAGAATGCGTCAAAGGAGCATTGGTATTTGAATTTCTAAATTTGTAATTTTTAAAATAAGGATAAAATGTTTGTAAAATTTCAATAATTATTGAAGTTCTTGACAGATTTGTCTATAAATTATCAAGAACACCTAAAATATTGGTCCTAGTAAAAATGCAAAGTTTTAAGTTAATCGGTCGAACGGTTCAATTTTTTATTTTCAACCAATAACAGGATCGTTCAGAAACTATACATGCGATTGCTTTTATGACATTAGTGTGTGTGCAAAATTTTAGATCGATTGGTCGAACAGTTTGACCTGGGCATTGCTTGCAAAAAAAGGGAAAATAATGTATCAGAAGGGGAATAGAATCTACATACATGGGCTCCATCATTTGTGAAACTTTTTTGGTGAAAATTGCATTATAAATACATTTGTTAATTTTTGCTTGTAAGTGAATTTTGACTACCTAATTAAAATCTGTTCAGTTATAGTACTACACGATTCTACTCCATTATGCTGGAAAAGTTTTGAAGCGAAAATGCATCTACATAAAAAGTTCCATTTCTTGGGATATTGACACATTAACAGCTTTTAAATGTGCAAACGTCTACTGCTATGACAGCTAACCCCGAAAGATAGCTTTTTATTCTCTGTCAACTTTTATCAGCTTGAAGTTGCTAATACCATCTGAAACCTAAGTATAAATAAATTGAGCTTTTATGTACTAGAGATTATTTTCCCTTTTTCACGTGGTCCAGATTATATTGGCCCATCAAGTTACCCTAAATATATTGTTTCAATCAATTGCTATTAATTTCAAGGACACTTTGACATGAATATGTTACAAATAATTTAATTGGTACTTAATGCTACTTAATCGTGATAATTATCAACATAAAAGGTTTTATTTTTTATTTTATTATCTGTTTGCAGCACATGCAAATTGCAAAATACACAGAATACCAAATCAAATTAAAGAAAATTACATAACATATTTAACAGTAAAAGAATTAAATAATTAAACATTTCTAGATATCAAATAATTGAGAATGAAATAGGACATTAATATGCAAGACTGGTAACAAAATTAAAATAATACTGGTTAATATAGAGGCATCGGAATAAATTAATCAGTCGCTAACATATTTAGAATAAAAATGGTTTCGCATAATACTAATAGATGATCTTAGAACAGAAATTGAAATGTTTTTAATAAATGATTTTCCTAAATTGAAACGCTTACAAAATGAGTTAAAAAATAACGTCCTATTTTCAATGCCATTATAGTTTGTATGCCGGGAATGCTACCTTGTAAAAGGCCAAGAGCGCCATCTTCCCAACATGCATTATCTACTCGTATACCTACTCTGTCTTCTTCATCATCAACTTCAAAAATCTTATCAGCTTATGAAAACAAACTCAACAAACAACACACAGGCAAGCAAGGAAATTTCAGTGGAGCGAACCGGGTCTTCGGAATGACGCTCCTGAGTGATCATCTGAACCAACTACAGTTAAATTAAATAAGATCCCCATTAAAAAACACTCCGTGTAAAAATACCAGCCAAGTCTCTTCAACTTAAAAAAAAAATAATGAAATCTAAAAATTCTGCACTGAAAAGTAGTGATATCAAAAAATTAGCCAAGTCAAAACTTTATTTGAAAATCAAAAAATACTTGGCGCATCGTGTATATTAATAGCTTGGAAGTATAGGCCAGATTTAAAATATACATCAAATATACATATACATAGTATACCTATAATGCCATAAAAAAAAACGATGCGCCAAGTATTTTTTGATTTTCAAATAAAGTTTTGACTTGGCTAATTTTTTGATATCACTACTTTTCAGTGCAGAATTTTTAGATTTCATTATTTTTTTTTTAAGTTGAAGAGACTTGGCTGGTATTTTTACACGGAGTGTTTTTTAATGGGGATATCACTACTTTTTTTAGTTTATTCTTACAACTTACGTGTGACACATCACATGAACAATTACTAAATCCTTTAAAAAAAAAATACCCTTTACAATTTGGTTATTCTCATGAAAAAAACAAAGGTTTCATTCCAATCGGTCAACCCAGTTCCGAGATATGGCAACACGTCGGTTTTCAAAATGGCCGCTGAACTTTCTGCACTGCCACATAGAATTTATAACTATAAATGATGTGTATCATTTTTAGCTTTCTGAATATGTATTTATTGTATAGGAGGGGATTCTAATGATTTATAAATTTGAATGACTTCATTTCCGGCCTCATAAATAGGAAAATTCTAGTTTGACTGTTCCTATTCCATAGAGATGGCCTTCCGAATCGTTTGGCACTAGTTTCATACCGATCTGTCAACCAGTTTTCGAGATATTACGTTTCTTCCGATTTCAAAATGGCTGCTGAAATCACTGACCTCTTGAATTATAATTTAAACATGATTACATTTTATTATAAGCAGTCTCAAATAGTATATTTATTGCATCAAAATGTAAATTTGTGCGATTTTTAAAATGTGTGACGTCATTTCCGGTTTCAGTATGGGAAACTGCAAATATTATTGATGATAATACATAAAGTTGACCGTCTAAATTGTTTAGCGTTGGTTTCGTTTAAATCTATTAAGACGTTATTAAGATATGATGTCATTTCTGGTTTCAAAATGGCGGCTTCCGGTTGGTTTTATATCAAGTCAAATAAAATCACAAAAGAACATACGTTACATAAATATCAAAATAATTGGATCAAATTTGTTGCCGAAATGCCAATCGATGAATTAAATTTCATGACGTCATTTCCGGTTTCGTTAACATAAATTTTAGTCTGTTGCTATTGATAATCCATATAGATGACCGTCCGAATCGTTTGGCGCTATTTTCGTTCCAATCGGTCCAGCCGTTGTTGAGATATGACGTCACTTCCGGTTTCAAAATGGCGGCACAAAAAATTCATGGGGTGAAGGTTAAATCAGACGCCAAAAGTGCACACGTGGTAAAAATGTGAGATCAATCGGAGTAGCCGTTTAGGCTGTGGCCTGTTTACCGGATTTGAATTCCAGGAGGATACTATATTATTATTATTATTATTATAAAAACCGCCCTAAAACACTGTTTTCACCGCCATCTAGCAAGCAAAGGGCATAACCTATTGTTCCCAAATTTGGTATATGTTGTAGGGTGGGCCATAGCTCGAAATTAAGATATATCGCAACAATGTGAGATTTCCCAATTTTAAGATCCAGTAGGCCGAAAATGCCACTTTGATGCTTACAGTAAAAGTGGGTTTGCTCCAGCCTTTATATGAGAGTGTGCGCGCCGTACGACTTGGCTGGCGTGGAGCGACCGCTCCACTAGATTTCATAATTCAATATTTTAAGGATCGGTTTTCGTATGACTCGCAGGGTCAAAACTAGGGCCAAACTTTCTAATAACATGTTTTACCGAAATTCTTTAATTGTCGATTTTCCAATGTTCACTATCTTAACCTATCTTCGAAATCGCTGTAATTTTGTACTCTTGGACAATTTCATTCAACGTCCAAAAGAACTAGAATTGTGTACTATTTTTGAGATAAACCCACGTTATGTTCCCCCAAGTTAACTTATGGCGGCCAAGTAAAATCGTGTCATGTTTTAAACTAAAATGAGGATCTATTTTTATTGGATCGATAGATTTTAACAAAAGAAAATAATTTTAGTAGACAGACCAGGAGGCGTATTCTAGAACGTTTTCCCAATTCCATTCCTGATGGAATCTGGTCACGGCCATAAGGATTAACATTGCACCGAATCAGATTCCATCAGAATTTGGAATTTAAATGTTCTAGAATACGGCCCCAGGTATACCGGGTGGCGCAAAAAAAATCCCCCTGATTGAGAGGTCAGTATATCGAAACAATTATAGATAGGATTCTGAAATTTGTACACATATTAGAAAACATACCAAAAATTAATATGTGCAAGTTTCAAAAACAATACTATTGTAGGAAAAAAGTTACAGCTGTTCAAATTTGGTTGTCAAAAAATTGATTAAACGGAGCTCAAATAGCGCCCGTCGAGAAAACTTCCAATGACCAGGACGCTGTTTCTTCAAAACTACGTACGATGTCAAGCTGAAAATTTCAAATTATATTCAAAATAGATTAAGATCGATTGTGTAAAAATTTCAATCAATTTGAATGAATGGAACGAAAATTATGGAACCTTGAAGTTGAGCTTGGAAACCGAATAGTGGGAAAAGAATCACTTTTATATCGTGTGTAATAAAAGTTTAGAAATAATCTTAATTTTCTGATTTTACGATTAACTTCAAGATTCCATAATTTTCGTTACATTCATCCAAATTGACTGAAATTTTTACACAAACGACCTTAATATATTTTCAATATAATTTGAAATTTTCAGCTTGATATCGTACGTAGTTTTGAAGAAACAGCGTTCCGGCCATTGGAAATTTTTTCGACGCGCGCTATGCTCCGTATAATCAATTTTTTGACAACCAAATTTGAACAGCTGTAACTTTTTTCCTACAATAGTAATGTTTTTGAAACTTGCACATATTAAATTTTAGTATGCTTTCTAATATGAGTACAAATTTCAGAATCCTATCTATAATCGTTTCGATATAGTGACCTCTCAATCAGGGAGATTTTTTTTTGCGCCACCCGGTATAAATGAACGTGAGCTATTATAGAAATGAGACATTTAAATCTAATTATTGTTACTCCTGAGTTAGAAATGCTCTCATATTTTGAAGACATCAAATTGAACTATATTCATTCATACAATAAAATTATACAATAAAAATACTCTTTAGCCCCACAAAGCCAAAGCAATTGCTTCACGGCGGGGCATATATAAATAATAACATAGGCATTAAAACATCATCACGACAATTCAAATGAAAACAAATATTTATTTATTTAATTTTTAAATGTTTCACATTTTTTTTTTATATTGTATAAATGTTGTCAAATAAATAAATAACAGGCTATAGGAAGTAAGTAGTACATTAATACACGGCTTATCATTAAATATTAACAGGGTCAAAATACATAGTTCATGAAAATCTTGAGTTACATAAAGCATACACAAGACTATAAAAACGTCTATAAAGCATACATAAGTAAGGTGTTGCACGCTACATGACATTTTATAAATATTTTATATTTAAATATAGTTAAATTTTGGAAAAATTAATAAATATTAATTTCAATAAAACATGTTCATTGTTTTAAACAAACTAAACAAACTAAACAACTAAACAAACAAACTTATTAAACAAACGTCTAAACAAACTTATTGGTCGGGAGCGATAATTCTCAGCATTTATCTACTTAATTCAACTCATAAAGTCAGGCTATAATTGTTTTGTAGAAACACTATTTTATAACATCAAGTTTCAAACATTTTATTTGCCAGTCTACAATGCGACATTTACTACAAGTAATTGTTTCATTGCGTCTCCTCCGGCTGGCAATGCATGATGGGTAATTAAAAATGGCGTCCTCAGTGTCTGTGCAAACCAGACACATAGAGATTTCATCAAATTGAAATGCGAGGCCTGAAGGGAGCGTCGGGAAAATGTTTTTCCACCAGAAGTCCTGGAAAATTTAAACACCTTGCTTGTTTTATGGCGTGTCAAGGATATGTTGGTTGAAGAGTTGAAGCTCCCTTGGGTTGTGGAAACATCAAAATCGCTTTAAAATAATTTAGCAATGTGTACGTTTAATTTTTCCGTGGATGAGAGCGTGTTCGCATACCAGGCGTTTTAGAATTTGTTATTAAATAACTATTGAAGTTGTTTAATTGAGCGAGCGAAGCGAGCGTCTCCTTTTGGCTCTTTTGGCACGGACCTCTGTTTTTCTTTTTTTTTGTGTGTGTTTTTTTTCTGTTACTGACGATATACAAGTCACAGTTTTTCTTTGATCAAGCTGAAATTTTGCACACATGTACTGACCATTTCTGGGCGTTGCAGACCCAAATTTTTTTGAAATCCCCTGATTGGTTCAAATTTAAAAAAAATTATCTTTCGATTGGGTAGTTTGATCAAATTGAAATTTTGACAAGTCATTACCACTAACATTTTACTTAATCATACAAAGTTTTAGCCAAATCCTCTCATTGGTTAAAATTTAAAACCATCTTTACTGTGATTTTTGAAATTTAAACTTGAACCGTTTGACCGATCAACTTAAAACTTTGCATGGTCATTGGGACCAACATTATCTGTGTTTTTGACAATTTTCAGACACATCTGTGCTTAAATCCAAACGTTGTTGACATTTTACGGACATTTTGCTTGTTGCTATGGATCACGGCAACATTGACGCCTCAGTTCCAATGTTCCAAGGTAGTTAGAACAGAAACTTTCAAACGCATAATTATGACACTTATAATCAACAGATTGATATGATATTGTGTACACACACTTATATCATATGAGTGATCCCAGGTATATTTTTGGAACAAGATCCTGTGATTTTTAAAAATAAACAAGGAACCATTCAATCATAAAGGTTCAATCGATCGACTTAAAACTTTGTATGGTTATTGGGACCAATATTTTGGAATTTTTGGAGATTTTCATACTAGATTTCGGTTCGAGGTGTTGTGCGTATCCGTGCTCGCTCATCAACGCGTTACTCAGAGCGTTTTCCTAGTTTTATTGTTCATAACCTACTTCAGAGTGCACCAATTGTTAAAGTTAAATTGTTCAACAGTTGATAAATGGTTATAATAGTTAAACCTGTTAATACTTACTTGTAGTAAATATTATGTTCTATAGTATACTCTTTCTAAAGCTCAGATGTAAAGGGTCTAACGTCAATTTCAATGGTTTTTCATTGCAGAGTGTACAGAGAGCCCCAAATATTGTCCTCATAACACCAAAGTTCACAAGAACAGTATCAATTTAGACTGATATTAGATTTGAGTATTTGGCAAAGAAAACATTACATTTTATTATAACCTGATTGCCCACCAACTCCATACTCATCAGCAATCTAACTTCAAGAACCAACACGATTCTTAATCGATTTTCATGTAAAAATAAGCAGTAGAAGGAGCTTGATAGTAATGGACCACTAGTCATTATCTTGCTATGTGACGTCACGAATAAAACAGATGACAGAAGGATGTGGGCCGTGACCGTCAATAAGGCTGTGAAAGCACAGTAATCAATAGTAATCAAATAGCAAATGGATCCATTTTGAAATTCAACTGTCTTTCCCCCACACGTTTTATTGGCTCCCTCTCCCACTATATGGACAGTGCTGCTCTAGTGTGAGTAAAGAGAACTATTATGCTACATTGACTCCTCCCATCACCATTGGTCCATTAATTTGATATATTATATAATTGTTTGATAATAGCTTAGACTAAATAACTGTGCATAATAGTAAACAAACAGTCAATATATTTAGTGTTATAAAGCAGACATAGCTGCTTTGACATAGCTGACATAGCTGCTGCTGCATAGCAGCAGACCAAATAGCAATTTTTTTCAAATCAACTCCCATTTAAAAGCAATTAGTGCACCATTCGTGCATGTCTGTATAGCCAAGATTTTTGAATATATATACTTACTACTATTTTGATGAATTCAGTGTAAGATTGTATCATAGAATATGTTAGAGAGAAGATGGAAATTTAATAAAATGAAGATTTGCCAGCAATATTCCGCCATGTAATATTATGAAACTGAATAGTTGCGTCCTAGACCGAACTACAAAGCATGTTCTTGCAATTTCCAGGCCCGCCACTCCAATAACGAATGTGTTGAGCATATAAATATGCAAGAAGTTTCATTTTAACATTATTAATAATTTTCACTTTTACACGAAAAAAACGCTTGAAGGCATCGTTCTGAAATATTATATTCGAAATGAAAATGTGTAGAAAAAAATATGATGCTTGGGTAACTCAATTTCTTTGTACCTATTCTTCATATTACATTTTTGTGTAGAGGTAAAATATATTTTGCATGAAAACGCAATTATCTGAAATTATGAACGACGCTTTCATTTGAACACAAAATATAATTACACTAAATTAAAAGTATACAAGTAAATTTTTTTTAGGAATTGAGGTAGAGTTGTCATCTCGTATAGTGTGTTATTATTTTATTTAGATCCAAAACACCAAAAATATACAGTGTTTTTCTGGTAGTGTGAATAGTATAATCCACATAGCACAAGTGCCCAACAACCATATGTAAAATAAAAATACTCTTCAAATCAAAATAGATAATTGTAATAGAACTACGTGAGTATATCAAATTCGGTATACCTACATTATAAACTCTATTAACGAAAAAACTAATTATACTACAGCAAATTATACGCAACAAAGATTAAAAATTTAGCTGATTATTAAAAAATGTAGATGTTCTGCACTCACCCCGAATGCAAATGGAGGCGTTGATCATCCCAATTAGATCGATTCTGGATATGGTGGTCAGAGTTAGGTGCGGGCAATCGGACCCATGTCTATTTGCAAAATAATACTTTTTTAAATAACTTATTTTTTTTTACTGCATAAATCTCTTCTAATAAATTGTAAAACTTTCTTTTGAAAATTCTTTCAATGTCTTGTAATGAACTCGTTTGTATGAGTTTTCAAAAGATTGGCAAACTGGGGTTGTCCATCATCTGGCAGGACAGAGGGCCCGGTTCGAGCCCCGGATCGTGTGCAGGACAGGGGACCCGGTTCGAACCCCGGATCTTGTGCAGGACAGGGGACCCGGTTCGAACCCCGAGTCGTGTGCAGGACATGGGACCAGGTTCGAGGCCCGGATCGTGTGCGCGACAACAGAGGGCCCGGTTCGAGCCCCGTAACGACAGAAGAGGGCCCGGTTCGAACCCCGGGTCGTGTGCGCGACAACAGAGGGCCCGGTTCGAGCCCCGTAACGACAGAAGAGGGCCCGGTTCGAACCCCGGGTCGACAGCTGAGGGCCGGGTCGACAGCTGAGGGCCCGGGTCGGACCCCAGGTTGTGTGCAGGACTGAGGGCCCGGGTCGTACCCCGGGTTGTGTGCAGGACAGAGGGCCCGGGTCGAGCCCCGGGTCGACAGCTGAGGGCCCGGGTCGGACCCCTGGTTGTGTGCAGGACAGGGGGTCCGGTTCGAACCCCGGGTCCTGCACGCCCACGGGCAGAGCCACACAGCAACGCTTGTCGCCTCCGAGCAATTCGTTAATTTCCCGCGAAACAACATTAATTACTAACATTGCATGCAGCTAGTAATTATAATAACGTTCAACTCTGACGCAAATAGATATTATTTGTAACAAACCCGCGGCGGTTCGACGGAAGGTCCTCGAGTAATTACAGGTGCACAATCACTGGGTAATTGAAATTCATAAAAATTCCTGGGAATGCTTCATATATTATATCACCCATTAAATATGAATTTGTCAGTTGAATGATATTTGTTTCTTCGCTATGGAATAATTAACTTTGATGAACATTTTGGTTGATCGAAAGGTGATCGAGAAAAGGCCAAATACATTTTCATTTTGGTGCTTTCGGTTCTCTCTTATGTGGATGATTTTAACCCCTGCCTACTATAAGAATGTACATTTGGAAAATCAACATTGATCGCTCAATAAATCTGATTTACTGAAAAATATTAGATCGCACCATCTGAAGTCAGTCTCTAATAGGTGACCTCTCATTTCAATTATAATAGGCTACCAAGTATTGATTGTTGTGGAACCTGACCAACAGTCAATAACATTTGTTCATTCATAAATCCTAATTATTTATTTTGCTAAGTGTACCAATTTACCATACAGAGTGAATAGTTACATCCAGATCTAAGCCATCACTTGGTACTGAACAGTGGCGGCGCCAGAAAATATTACGGGTGGGGGGGAGGGGGAGAGTGAGCAAAAACGGGGCAAGGTAAAAAGCTGTTATTATAGCAAAAGAGTATACATCTACTTCTTTTGGCGTGTGCGAATGATTATAAGCATGGTTGAGATGATAATGAGCTATAAGTGAGAAATCTGTATAACTATATTTGACATTTTAACTCAATTTCATAATCTGTTTTTACGAACAACAAATCAAATATGCCACAAATAAGTAAGGATATTTTCATAAGAAGACTATAATCTAGCCCATAATTTTAAGGGAGATATATCAAAGAAGGAAGTAACCCTTCTGAAATTTTATTGAAGCACATTACTAAAAAGAAAGGTCTTTAAACAAGAAGTTCGTAATTAATGTTCGACCTCCAATCTAAAAGGAACCTAAATGCGAATCTAATGAGCTAATGTGGATCACTTGTGATTGATGTAAAGCACAAAGTTACACCTCTTCTGCATTTAACGATCTCAAATCCAATCCATGCAAATACAACCTAGACCAATTATTAAACAATAATAACAAATATTACAGTTTCTCGTGCGCAAGTAATGAAGTATAAAACATAAAAAACAATTTAGACTGTATCTCAATGTAATTATTTAATTAATGGACAACATTATTACATCGTTACATTAATGTAATTGAATTGAGGTAAATAATAAATCTGTAAGTAATGAGATCGGTAATTAATTACTCATTTTACGGGATATGATGCAATTATGAATATGAGCGCATTCCAGGAAGAGATATTTCATTAAAAGTGTTCATCTCGTCAACGTTTAAATTAATTAATGAAATTAGTAATTTTATGCACCAGAGCGTAAATTAATACCTTGTGATATTTTCATCAATTTATATGAAGTTTATTATGTTCCACAGTTCCTATCAACTGGAATTAACATGTGAACAGACACTAAAATAAGAAGAACGAAAGTTTGTCTGGAAAAGGATAATGAATAGCATTTTAGACACTTCAGTCCACTATGTGGCTGAAACGAGCATGGATGACAACACAGTAATATACAGTACAATTGTTTCCTTTCTTAGAAAACGCTCTGTGCAACGCGTTGATGAGCGAGCATCGGAAATTCTCTTGCACACAGAAAACGTAATAGCACAAGCAACGTGAAGCATAAAATCCAATAAATCATTAAGTATGAAATAACTGTTAGGCAATAATCATCTAGTAACAGCAATCATGCAATCTGAAGTAAAAACAAACCCCAATTGTTCGAACTTTTAAATTTTTATAATGTTAAATATTTATTTTTCAATAAATTATTAACAAACACAAATACTAAAAGTGTACAATACTACATATAGGTATCTAGCTACTTATCTCCTTTATCTAATTATGTTTACAAATTTTAATTAATTTTATCCTTTCAATTTGATCCCAAAAGTGGCACCAAACACCTATAGTGAAAACAATGGCGACAGCATTACCATGATATCAAATCACACATACAAAATATAAGCCACATCGAAAGCTCATTATATAAAAACCGGATCTAAACGTAACAATCAAATATCCCTCACTTTGATTAACAGTCATGATCTAATACCGAGGTCGTCATGGTGTTTTGTCAGGGAGTGTACTGTTGCCATGGTAACGACCACGTGTGCACACCAGCTGCAGAGAGTGTACCTCTAGATGAATCTGCGGCAGCGTGCTCCATGGCAGCATCCAAGGTTATGGCGGGCGGGAGAGCAAGCGAAGGCGGAACAGGGATTGCACTTCTGTGAAAGAAGTGATCAATTTTCAATTATAGTCATGATGTTTACGTAGCAAATTATTTGAGAATTGAATTTAAATATTATAAGAATTGTAATTATAGCTACATATTTTGTCATATCAGGTACCGCATTGTTAGTAGTGTGCAAAAACTTTTGATTTTGTGTTCTATATCAAAATTCAAATTTAGAGGCATAGATTTCAAAAACTAGAATTGTTAAAAAAAATCGATTGTTTTAATTTAAATTTTTAAATAGATTAGAAAATGCAGGATCCTTATTTATGATGACTTGTTTATTCTTATGGCAAACCTTTTAAGAAAAAGTATAATTTTTGGTAAGGTGACGGACGAGTGATTTTTGCGTAAACAATCACTCAATTTGGTAAAATATGACACTCGGCCAAACAAAACTTGAACATTGACCAAATTTGAATGACTGCTGGTCATATCCCATAACCAATCAAAGCTTGTTATTATAATTGAAATGTGAGGTCACGTACTAGAGTGAGACAATGAGATCGCTTAGACTGACTTCTGATGGTGCGATCTTACATTTATCAGCCTATCAGATTTATTGAACGTTCAAGTTTTGTTTGGCCAAGTGTACCATACAATGTTAAAAAAATTAAAATGTCAGATATTTGATACACGAATCTTGTATGCATGACATTTTGTTTTGTTACAATCATTGTGTACACTACAATGATGATTTGCTAAACTTTGAAGATTTGAAGAGCCAGCTTCAAAAAGTCTACTTTCGTACCTAGACAATGTAATTGCAATTGCGTGAATAAAATTATCTTAAAAGCCACTCGGTTTTGTTGAGAAACCTTGAATGAAGATGACGAAGATGAAGATAAAAATAGTAATTTGTCAAAGATTTCGGTAGCTGAGATCATTGCAAAGAGTGAGCACCTACTCAAGAAAAGTAAAAGGTGTGAGAAGAAAGAGTATTGATGGTTTTCATTCGAAGCTGCATTGATAATGGAGTTCTATTAGTCTAAAGATTGACGATTTGTCTCAATCAATTTTTCTTTATTTTCATCCAGTTTTTCAAAGCTGCAATCTGTAGCAGAAGTGTTGAAAGATGTGAGGACATTATGAAACTTTGGCTTGAAGGAGAAGATTATGATAGAATTCAATTTCTTTCACCTAACTCATAAACAATAAAATGGTTTTCAAACTAAAATATGAAAAATGTAAACTTTTAACACAATTATTTTCATGAATAATTATGCATTAAATAAAAAATCAGATCACAAAACAACGAAGTGAAAGCGTTATTGTGATATAAGGAGTAAAAATACATTACATTTTAAGAATTTCGGTTCAAATTTATATGTATAAATTAATGTTTGAACTTTTTTCTCGAGAGAATACCAGCCACTTTTCACCAAAATTCAATAAATTACTAATTAGGGTCGGTTTTGTAGCTCTTGCTATAAAGTTAGCTACCGGATAAAGTTCTTGATAGCGTAAGCAAACGTCTTTCAAATTCTTGATAAGCTAGACACTGAAATCAATGTAAAATATGGTAAAATTAGGTGCTTGCTAACTTTATCCGTTAGCTAGCTATCAAGAACTTTAGTAAGAGGTACAGTTGCAATGTAATAATAATGATTACATTTTCAATTCGTTCTTTTACACCTCCTTCCCCATCAAATCGATCCAATTAGTTTCTACAAAAAACAGGTAAATCGATTACGCTTACGTCATCTAACTTCAATGTTATTGACCCTTTTTTCAACATTACTTATAATCTTCATCTACTTGGCAATCACTCAAAAAATGACCTCTCCAAAGTCTATTGGGTTTTATCCTAGGACGAATCCATCATTACAGGGAGAGTAAAGATCAGTAGTTTGGATGACAGAATCCTGGAAGCGATCCAAACCTTTGTAAGCATCAAAATGTGCCGGGCGACGGGCATGGGGGGGGGGGAAGAAAAACAACCCGATGATTGACGTGGAAATAAGAGAACCGCAAAAGAACCTGATTCCTTTGGAGTCGACTTATGTGGAAGTTCAACCTGATCAAGTATTGGTCCGTGCACTCATTTTCTTTCATTCATCAAAAACTCATTATCAAAATGTACTATTAGAGAAGAGGACAGAAGTCACAAAATACTCAATTCTTTAATGAAAACTACGTTTTAGGGTCAGGTAACTCAGAATCGGTAATGCGTCTTTGCTAATAAAAATAATTTTTGACAGATTAAATGAGGTTAAATTACGTAAACATACCCTAATAAATGAAGCATTTTGTGTGGATTTATTCCCTTCTTCTGTGGTACAGAGAATGTTGTGTACAAGTAAGATGAAATCCCAGAAGATTGGAGATGTACCTAATAACTGGAAGCCGCAGAGTTGCAAGATGTCATCATGTTCTAGATTCTGTGACATATTCGTCAGTTGAGGAAGATTAGCTTGGCACAGACTTGGCAACGTAGCAAGAATTACAGTCTTCGGATACATGTTTCTAATTTATATACGTATTTTGGTTTAACATAATTAGAATGGATTAGCCTTATACGTTGGAAGATATTTAGAAGAAATTGGATGGTCCAATTTTTTCAAAATTATATTTCTAAACGACTCTACACGGCATCGCCTCTAGACGGCAATGAAATGATGAAGGTGGAAGGAGGGAAGGAGGCTGTCGTGGCCTATTAGTAATTAGAACGTTGCCTCTCGACTGAGGGAAGACGGACGTGGGAATCAAACCCGGGATATCCGGAATGCAGGTCAACAGCGTTACTGACTGTGCCAACTTGCTCCAGAATATAAAATGAAAAAAGCGGAAAAAAATGAAAATAAAAACTAACTTTTTATGGCGAAAGAGTAACATATGGTTGATGCTATTGATTCAACGAGCTGAAAACTTGAAGATATTTTTAAAGAAAATTGATTGAAACATAATATCAAATCTTATGTATTATTAAAATCTTAGATTCCCCTCCCCCTGTCGTTCATTCCATCTTATCTGATACCCTAGTTGCAAGGCGTAAGATATGTTAAACCACAAAGAAAAGAAGACAATTGAAAGCTCCTAACAATGTAGCAGAATGCTGGGCTACTAGGCCAAGTCGAGCGCGCGTATATCAAGGTGTTGAGCATCGGCTTTATAAATCATCATTGAATGATGGAAAACAACGGAGCTAGACGAGTCGATAGAAAGACAGCCAATACTCTCTACACACTATTTGCATTGAATACATGACCAAGAAAAAACAATGAGTAAAAACCAAATTGAAAATAGAAATTGACTTGAGCATGAACCACGTTTTTTCTCAAACATTACCCATGGTGACACAGTTATTGATTTTTTTTAAATTTTAATAAGAAATTATCTGGGTGGCTCTGATTATTTTTTAAATATTTCACATGCAGTCAGTATGATTTTCCAGTACGTACTTTATTCTTCTGGATGTATTATTCTTGTAAGGAAGAGATGTGCGAAGTGAAAAATATCCGGCCGAACCGGGACTCGAACCTGGGACCTTTCACTTGCCGGGCGAGAGCTCTCGACTCCACTGGAAGATTTCCATAAAACCCAGCTTCTCGTATTTTTGTTTTGTAATCTATTGTACCTACACAGGGAGAACGAAACTAAAAGAAAAATAATATGGAATCAAAACAACATAGAAAAATGTCTTACTTGGCCTAAAAATTACATGGAATCTCTAAAATGTCCTCTCACACCAAACCACCCAATTACAATGAATTAGTAAATAGTAACTATACATATTACTATCCCATATCACTAAAGAATCTATATAAAAAGTCTTAATTCCTTGCTTTTTAATCGTTTTAACAATTTTAAGCGAGCTTTGGCGAGCGTCTCCAGTGGTGTCATACTTTCTCAATATTTGTTTTCTTTCTTATTTGTGTTTTTGCCTCCAGTGTCCAAGTCAAACCGTTTCAACCAATCGATTTGAACTTTTGCACACACACACACACACACACACACACACACACTATCAAAATAGCGGTTACGTGTATATTTTTTCATAAGATCCTAAAAACTATCATGGTTGAAAATTTAAAACAGCTACAGCCGATTGACCAATCAACTTCAAATTTTACAATACAAGTCCGTCGAGAACTTCCAGAGTTGATTGTTGTCTAGCTTTTCCAAGGTCTATTATAGGCAGCAACTTTCACACGAATATTTATTCGCATGCAATATACGAAGGCTCGCTTATCAACTCGTTGCACAGAACGTTGTTCTATAGGCATCCTGAGTGAGAAAAGGTTGCCATAGTAACCTCTATAAAGGTATAGGGAATAAACAAATCTGACAGCGGCAATCCAAAGTTCATATTTAGAGTGATTACTATTTACTTATGAAAGAAAGATATTTAAGTAAGTACATAGTTAATAATGATACGACATATTTATCCATACACATTTACAAGTTAAATATTCATCTGAGAAATATTATTTATCTATATTTTATAGCATTAACACATTTCACCTACCCTCCCAGCCTCCATTTTCTACCCTTGTGACGTTTTGTGTGCAGGAAGGCAATAGTTTTAATATTTCAAAGTGCATTATTCTGATTAAGTGGAAATAGTTATAAACTCGTCATCATTGTTAACAAACGCATAAATTTATGTTTATGTACATTCTTTTCCATTATCATCTCGTACAGATCATATAATTAAAATGTTATCTCAATAAAATGCATTAATCTTGTTGATGTAACAGCAGTTTTACTATCAACTCTGGCATTCGAGTGAGAGGTGTAGGTAATAGATGGCTGTTCGACAGAGCATAACGCCAACCTTGGCCATCAAGCAAGCAGTGGTCCACGACCTTCTAGATAGCTTGCAACCCAGAACCAGTGCTCCTTAGATGCGTCGCTGTCTGTCCTTGATCGAGAAGGCGGTGGCGGGTGGAGGGGTTTTACATCATCCAAGGCGGTGAGGTAACCCGCTCATGCGCGAGAGATTGAGAATTGAAATTCGTTCGAAATATTATGGATCTGATTTTATTAGGTTTTGCACCCTGGAAAACGCTCTAGCGTTGATAAGCGAGTCTTCGTTTTGTACGAGAATTAATTTTCGTGTGAAAGTTGCTGCCAATATAAAATGCGTCAAAGTAGCAGTGATACTTTCTTTAGAATGTGTATCAATAAATTTGAGTCTAAATTTATAAAAGTTCTAAAAGTTCTTGACAGATTTGTCTCAAAATTGAAAAAAAAAATCTTCTAAAATTTTCCCAACCATTCTCTAAAACTCTAGTTAAAGTTGATCAGTTAATCGGTTCAACTTCTAATTTTCAACCTATCACAGGATCTCGTTCAAAAACTAACCTATACTAGACCATTCTTATGACATAAGTGTGTGTGCCAAATTTCAGATTGATTGATTGAACGGTTTGACCCAGGAATTGCCTATATACAACAAAGAAACACGCAGAGAAACATGATGGCATCCAACACTGAGTCAAGAAAGAACCGAGGAATCGAACAGGGGTCTCTGGAGTGCAAGTTCAAAGCGTTAATGACAGAGCCAACTTGATCCGTAGTGTGTAACAAAGATTAGTGTGAATTCTAACTAAGACTGTTATAATGCTAATAAAATAAAATATAATATAATATAATTTGATTTTTATCTAATACAATAATTGATTGTCTAAATAATGTGTATAAACTTTTTGTTTCATTATTGTGTTGGTGTGAATTGGGGACTACTTTCATGTTTCAATTTTCATCTAAACATATTTTGTTAAATTAGTTTCTTATTGACTTTGTTTACATGATTATCAAATCTTAGATTAATCAAAGCTTGCCTCAAACTTTCAAAAAAAGAACGGAAAAAAGATCTGTATTGTGTCATAACAGATGGAAAATACCAAAAGTTTGCTTCGGTTGCTAAAAATATTGTAAGTTCAAATTTGAAAAGCTTCATATCGCTTATGACTATGAGTATACTATCTGTAACGCGAGAGATGAAAAATTGAATCTACATAAAAAGGATTAATTTATTCCGGTATTTTGAAAGTTTGTGACCATTACACAATTACAATAATCATTTAAAAGCTTTTATAATTGTCAAAAGTCCCATAAGAAACAAAAATTAAAACATTCAAGTTTCCAGGACGTCCTCAAGAAATGGAACCTATTTATGTAGATTCACTTCCTCTTCTATCATGGGAAATATCCATAATCATACTACGGCATGCTTTACAGTAAATTTTACTCGAAAAGTTTCCACAATAATAAAATAATTCAGTAATAACTTTATAATCTAAATCTCCGTCAATAATGGACAATTACAAAAAAAAACGTGCGTCATTCTTTGTGGATTACATTGCATTCTGTACTATAAAAGAAACAAAGGAAGCAAAAGTCATGAGACAAAATCAAGTACACGGGGTTTCAGAAGGTCAAAACATTGAATGAATTCGCTACACTCAAGTGGATTTGGCTCTTTGTGCAAAAAATAGATTTAAAGGTAATTAAGAATCAGAATATTTTGTTCTAATGTTTTTAATAATGTGTTAGACATATTAAGTAAATTCAGAACAGAGATATATTCTGAGATAATGCAGAATTATATAGGTACAGGAATTATGCTGTAAAGTATCATTATTTTTAATTGATTAACCTGCCACAGTAATTAAAATGCCACTAATGAATAATGGTATAAATGTATAAAACACCAGGCGCGCAGGAACTAAATTTGCAAGGGGGATAATATTGCAAAAGAACTTTAGCTGGAGAAACTATTGGCTACGAAGACTATGGGTGCGGTCTGGGGGGAGAGATCCCCAATAAAATATGCGCCCTGGACCCTCATTTTGAAAATTACAAAAAATTTGTGTTTTATAAATCCCTAAAATTTCAATTTTTTTGAAATTTCATGCCTGATTTTGGTGCATTTTACGCAATTTGAACACTTTTTAGTAGGTATATATAAGTGTGTACAATCTTAAGGAGGATTAATGAATCAGAGGTTAGGGGATTTTCCCACCATTCCTCCTCCCCCCCCCCCTTGCTTCACGCCTTTAAAACACTGTTGTAAAATGAATTACTTAAAGAAAACTAAATGTTACTTTATAAAAGAAACATCTTAGTTTGTAGTGTCAAACAATTCCCCATGGTTTCCAATACCGATCAATTATTTGAATCACTTTTTTTGGTACAAATAAAATATTTTAGTTGCAGTTCTACGAAAATAACGTTATAACAATTTTTCTTCAATTTCTGTCATACAATCATTGTTTTCACTATAGTTTTGTTGGAGTGTTTCACTGTATAAATTAAGTCTTGATCTTGGGCCATGATTCCTGAGAATTATTATTCAAGCTCGATCACATTATTTCACATTCTTTCCCAACTCCTAAACACACATTTGAGATATTATAACGGCGAATTCGCGATCTTTGATTACAGTCTCTTCTTTCCCGAAACCCCGAGGCCTCAACTTTTGCATCCCATTAAAATCTAACTAATCAGGCATATACAATGGCGACTGAATTAAAACACGGAGATACGCATCTCAGTTCTGGACCAATTAATAATGGTGATTACATGGGATGCTGTGAAGAAGTTGCATGAAGTTCCGGGTTCTTGTCCCCGTAGAGGGACATGGTGATGGCTGAACAAAACTGTCATGGGATATTGCGAAGAGAAATATGATTGATGATGGTTTACTTCGTTTTATACTATTTCGTATTTCGAGACGTATTTTTCTTTCGAAATGTGATGAAGTGTGTAATTGTACCATCCTTGAACCGAGTTTTCGTTATCTTACAGAATGTATGACAAATTAAATTACTAATCTGTTTAAAAAAAAATACTATTCCAAAATTTAATGACTTAAGATCTGCAAATGTTGAATCCCGAAATCCGGGTTTGATTCCTGCTCCTTCGTCCTTCCTTCCTTCCTTCCTTCCTTCCTTCCTTCCTTCCTTCCTTCCCTGCAGTGTTGATTTCAGACATTTTAGCCCGGGTGGCGAGAATTTTTCTGGCAAATACTTCGTAAATGGGACGTAAATTGACTGTGACAAAAACTCTAATAACTTACTTATTTATACAAATAGAACTCTGATTAAGAAGTATAGTATATATATTTATTATCTGTTTGTACAGCATATACAAATTGCTAAAAAACACAGAATATTAAAGAACAAGAAAATGTTTGGTTAAACTAAAAGCTATGATTATAAATTGAAAAGATAAAATTAAGAAATTATCCTATTACAATGAAAACAATACTGTGTTCTGACAGCCATTACACTAGCAAAACGCTCAGTGTAACGCGTTGATGAGCGGGCACAGAACATGCAACATCCCCATAGTAACGATGCACGACACGGCAGAAGACGATTTTCTCTGCAATTTTTCAATCTCCATAATACTCTGGATGAATAACAGATCCATTGTGTCGTGAAGTCTTACCTACATACCTTCTCCAGAAATCTCTTGTGACATCCCATACTAAACTCGTAAAATTACAATTAATACTTGACTGATTGGGCTTACAATATGTAAAATTTAATATTAAGTTGGTCTTGATCACCATGCAAAATTTGAACTTAATGTGAACATTTTTATTGTCGACCAATCAGAAGACATTATTTAAACTTAAACCAATTAGAGGATTTGGCCTTCGTACTGCATCCGATTTTATACGCTAGCTCAAAAATGCTTTCATTTTACTGTACATTGTGGATAGCTTGGCTGCTCTACAGGCCTTGCCTTGGAACAGAAGCTTAAAGAAGGCAGGGATGACAATTTAGTATAAATTTTTCAAGATTATGGAATAAAATGACCTTAAAATGACAAAACTTTTGAAAATAACGACAGATTAGACTGAAAATTGGCAAAAATACCTAAAATGTTGGTACCAATGACCACGCGAAGTTTTAAGTTGATCGGTCAATCTGTTCTAGTTTAAATGTCAAAAATCACATGAAAAATGGTTTTAAATTTGAACCAATAGGAGGATTTGGCTGAAACTTTTTATGATTGGGTACAATGTTGGTTGCAATGTTTTTGCCAAATTTCAAATTGATTGATGAAACCAATCGAAAGATAATTTTTTTTAAATTTAAACCAATCACGGGAGCCCGTTCAAAAACGATCCCAGGGACCGCATAGAGTACGTTAGTATGTGTACAAAATTTCAGATCGATTGCTTAAGCGGTTTGACTTGGGCTGTGACCAAAAAAAAAAAAAAAAAAAAAAAACACACAGAAAGTGCCATAAGAGTATACCGTGGTGACGCTCGCTACCCTCGCTCAACATAGGAGTAAGTATGCTCTATTTCGAATTAAAAAATCTAACATTTTTACTCTAGAGGGTTTTCACGACCCCAATTACCTCACAGAACTATCGTGATTGACATTTGAAAAAATAATCTAGTTGGATCAACCATTTATTTCACTTGAAAAATGTTAAAACTGGAATTTTATAAAAAATAATTTTTCTCTCATTTACGAAGTCTTCGCCAGAAAAATATTCGCGCCCGGGGGAAGGGAGGGGGCAAAATGATTACGCCAAAAATAAAGAGTCGTAGATGGACTCAAGAGGGAGTCTTGGGGATTCGCCCCCCAGAAAACTGCCGCGAAGCGAAATTTTTTAAATTTGACTATCTTAGATTAGTTTAAAATTGTTTAAGAGCATGTTGGGTCTGCTGTCAGATCTGCAATCTAAAGGAGATCTAGAGTGACAAGATCGATCAACAGTGCAGAAGGTGTCAAAGTAGGGGAGAGAGTCGAGTTTGGAAATGTTTTGGAGAATATGAAATGCCGTGAGGGTGTTCGCTTCAGATATAGATATTCACTAGTTTAAAAAGACACGATTATTTGCGAATTGAGAGAAGTACAGAAGAAAGTGTCTGTGAAAAGAAAATATTTTCCTCCGGGGCGGGGGGGGGGGGGGGGGGGGGGCATTTGCCTCCATGTCTGGATTCAACACTGCTTCCCTCCTTCTTTCTGTCCTGACTGATTGGGTTTTTTTTTTCAGTCGAGGGACAATTGTTGGGATGGTTCCCTACTAAAGGACACAACCGCCTCCTTCCAACATTCCGTCATTTCTCTTTCTTTATCGTCTTCGTCCTCTCTTCCTCATAACCATTCTATTGTTGCCATTAGCCTAGATGCCGCATTGCCTAACTAAATATTATATTCGTTCAGCCTATAGAATTATTTCATTTTCGACTAAAAATCGTAAATGCGAATCTCTAAAATGTTTGACTTTGCTACATTCCAAATGGTTCGAATTGAAAGAAAATTCAAGAAACCATTTGAGAAAAACAGTTTGCCTTCATTTTCGTAATATGTTTCCTTTCTGTCTAAACAGCAATTTCAATAATAGCGTTGAATTGTCTGACTTTGATGAAAATGTTTATTTTGTGCCCCGCGAATAGATCAAAGTGAATTTAAAAGCCATTATCGAAACTATGAAATAGGATGTAAGATGACGCACACGTCTAAGATATTGTTTCTTTTTAATATTGGATAAATAAAGTATTGTTGTTTTGACTGGGGTTCATGCACGTGCAGACATCAATTTTCTAGGTAAACAGATCTCAGACAATAAAAGAATAATAAAAATGATCATATATATTTCTAAGAAAACGAATCTAACTGAAGATGTTTCAAGATATTTCCTTATACAGGGCGTGCCGCGTGGACCAATCAGGAGACGAGGTTCGACCGCTTTCTCCTCCAAACGCATGAAACTAGGCGCCTTATTGGCCCAATCAATGTTTCCGATTTACTTGCAATTTTGGTGACTTATTGTCATTGATAATCATGCAAAACTCATTCCCTGAAAAAAATAAAACACTTCTCGTGTCCCCTTTCGGAGATAAATTGATTGTCTCCACCATGTTATCTTATGGCGGAAAAAGAAAATCGTGTCATTTTTAGGCTATAATGAAGATCTACTTTTTGTGTCGATAGATTTGAACGAAATTTTTTATTATGGTAGACATATGAACATACTATCAGGAAAAAAATTGAAAACAATACCAACGTGTGCTATTTTAAAAGCTATAATCAATTTCGAAATTATTTTCCTATACCTCCCATGTTAAAGTTTTGTTAATTCTCAAAATACATAAAATTGAAAACTCATTGTTGGACTGGAGTTGCAATGAATCTGTTATTCTTAAATATAGTTGAAATGTAGGAAAACGTTTGTTGAACTTGTAATTTCAAGAGTAAATATTTAACACAACAAGTTTTTCAAATTGTTACTTGAAAATGTCCCGATGTCCATTTCAATGACTCTTGAAGTAAGCTCAAAAGCCAATAATTTTGCGTTAATCTATGAAGAACAATCTAGACCACGAGACCACCTACGTCATACTTCAGTATGCCTTAGCAATCATCAAACCTAAGGAACGTGCCATTTTATTTTACAGGAAGAGATGGGTTGCCTTTCACTCGAATATCTTTCTCCTGTGACTAGATACAATAATTCGGTTTATACTGAATTGTTCATAAAACATCGCTCTCAATGTTTCAGGACACTTTTATATTGAAAAAAGTGGGTGCGAAATACGGCAAAACTGCGACCACGAGACGCATTTCTAGCCATATTTTATTTTTCACAACGAATAAAGCTTGATTACATGATTCTAAAGTGTGCAACTCAATATTGAGAAAATGGACATCAGGCCTTCTACCTCTGAGGTTCAGGTATAAATTAATAATTAGAGTTACGTAATATATACTAAACGTATATGAAAGGTTTCTCTCCACAAGAATTTGAATTTCTGACCTCTCTCTTGCCTGTGGAAGGAAAGTCAAATTCTAAAACCAATATCGTTGTTTTTATGCCGCAAGTTTGTGTCACACATAAGTGGAAAATAATTTAGTATAATTATATTAATTTGTTGCACTCTTTCTTTAGTACCTCTGCTTCATTTCAACAATTAAAACAATTAAAACTATGACGTCAATAGTAATAGGTTAAGATTTTAGCACGAGTGTAAATACAAAGAGTTATGATATTTTCTAAATAAAGAAACAACGATAATTATTATTAGTTCTTTAAGGGGTAGCGATGTACCACTTTTAATGAAATTGTTCCTTCGGTTATAGTAATCAGCAATTCATACGTGCTAGAATAATTTTAATATTTTTAAATAACAGTAATTAGAAAAGTAAAACATACCCGAAATAGTAATTAACATAAATGAGACATTAGATGTAACATAGGATAGAACGTCTTAATTCAGGATAATTGTCAACAATTATTTAAAAGATAATATCTTAATATTCCAGTCTGGTCGGAATTTCTACAGACTTTGACACAATACCAACCCTTGGAGCGCCGGAAGTGAGCAAAAGAAGTACATTATTGAGAGCAAACCGATTGTTTAGAAAATCGATGAAAACTAACAGTAGGTATATTAAAAATTGAATAAGCAAATTAATAATTTATCTCCCACAATTGCCATAGACCACATTAAAAACTATCTGGTCTCTGATGTTACATTAAAAAAACACAGGTAGGTACATTGTGTTTTCCGTATCAAAGTATGTGTCTATTGGTGCATAGGTAAACAGATCTTAGGCCAATCAAATTTATGTGTGAGTTTTTAATATTGTCCATTTTATACCTTCCAAACCGTTTCAAAAACTTAATTTTATTTTCGGAAGTATCAAAATCATGTTCGTTGAGAGTAAAGAGTCTAGAAATAAAAATGATGGGCATGACAATGTTTGATCCAATCGGTGCAAGAATCTATGGCAGTTCAGTACCTGGACCCAAATTTCAAAAATAGCGAAGGTGTTCAGCCTAAATGTCACGTATATATTTTCTTGAATCAAGACTGAAAATCGAATTTCAACAAAATAAACCGACATATAGAACACTCTTTTTGCAGAATAATAACATTAATTATATTATTAAAGTATAGAAAATAACTAGATGATGAAATATCTCCACCACAATGAATGTGACTAAGTAACCAATAAACTTGAAATCGCTTGCAAATCACTTGTTTTGTGCTAAAATCCCTGAGATACCAGGAAGCTGCATCGCCACCGCGTCAAAGCGATCAGGTGTGACAATGTCTTGACTCTCAAGGTGACGGTCTATTGTCACACGCCGCGACATGATGAGGACTCCGAGACCTTCTGGTGGTCGTGGACGTGATCGTGATCGTGATCGTGGCATTGCGGAGAGCTGATCGTGGCATTGCGAGCTAATTGTGGCATTGCGGAGCTGATCGTGGAATTGCGGAGCTGATCGTGGCATTGCGGAGCTGATCGTGGCATTGCGAGCTGATCGTGGCATTGCGGAGCTGATCGTGGCATTGCGAGCTGATCGTGGCATTGCGAGCTGATCGTGGCATTGCGGAGCTGATCGTGGCATTGCGAGCTGATCGTGGCATTGCGGAGCTGATTCTGCATCGCCACCGCGTCAAAGCGATCAGGTGTGACAATGTCTTGACTCTCAAGGTGACGGTCTATTGTCACACGCCGCGACATGCTGAGGACTCCGAGACCTTCTGGCGGTCGTGGACGTGATCGAGATCGTGATCGTGGCATTGCGGAGCTGCTCGTGGCATTGCGAAGCTGATCGGTGCATTGCGAGCCGATCGTGGCATTGCGGAGCTGATCGTGGCATTGCGGAGCTGATCGTGGCATTGCGGAGCTGATCGTGGCATTGCGGAGCTGATCTTGGCATGCGGAGCTGATCGTGGCATTGCGGAGAGCTGACCGTGACATTGCGGCGCTGATCGTGGCATTTGCGGAGCTGATCGTGACATTGCGGATAGCTGATCGTGGCATTGCGAGCTGATTGTGGCATTGCGGAGCTGATTTTGGCATGCGGAGCTGATCGTGGCAATGCGGAGCTGATCGTGGCATTGCGGAGAGCTGACCGTGGCATTGCGGCGCTGATCGTGGCATTTGCGGAGCTGATCGTGACATTGCGGATAGCTGATCGTGGCATTGCGGAGCTGATCGTGGCATTGCAGTGCTAATCGTAGCATTGCGGAGCAGATTGTGGTATTGCGGAGCTGATCGTGACATTGCGGAGCTGATCGTGGAATTGCTAGCTGATCGTGATTCGTGGCATTGCGAGCTGATCGTGGCATTGCGGATCTGATCGTGGCATGCAGATCTGATCGTGGCATTGCGGAGCTGATCGTGGTATTGCGGAGCTGATTGTGGCATTGCGGAGTTAATCGTGGCATTGCGGATCTGATCGTGGCACGCAGATCTGATCGTGGCATTGCGGAGCTGATCGTGGTATTGCGGAGCTGATTGTGGCATTGCGGAGCTGATCGTGGCATTGCGGAGCTAATCGTGGCATTGCGGATCTGATCGTGGCATGCAGATCTGATCGTGGCATTGCGGAGCTGATCGTGGTATTGCGGAGCTGATTGTGGCATTGCGGAGCTGATTGTGGCATTGCGGAGAGCTGATTGTGACATTTACGGAGCAGATCATGGCATTTGCGGAGCTGATCTTGGCATTGCAGAGCTGATCGTGGGGAAAGGGTGACGACGAGGCGAACTTCTAGTTTTGATCGGTTTGATTCAAGTCTAGGGTGAAGGTGAACAACTAAAAACATTCAGTATGCGATTTGAAAAAACTACAAGTATATAAAGGGCAAAAAAATCAATAAAAGGAAACAGAAGAATTAAAAAATCTCATAAATCATAAAAAAAAAATCAAAATCAAATCATGAAAAATCAAGGAAATTAACAAAAAAAAAATCGAAGAAAATCACAACAGGATAACAATAACAGAGATTGTGTATGAATAAAATTGAGCAAGTTGGCTCAGTCAGTAACGTGGACTTCTTCTGTCCTTCTTGACTGAGATCTTCGAAGGATGAAAGAGTATAATGATGATGTAAGGTTGGACAGTGGGAAGGAGGCGGTCGTAGTCTTTATCTGAGAATCATCCCTACATATATCCCTCTAGACTATGCGAGTAACTACGAAAAAACAGCCAGGAAAGATAGCAGAGGGATTCGAACTTAGGACCTTCAGAGAGTCATTGCCTGAGCCAAATTGCTCGGAATATAAACTGTCAAAAATTTAGGCAATTTCCATTTTTATACCATTTTTGTTTATCTTTAAATTGAACGTTACCCAGTTTGACTTCTCAACAAAACAAACACAAAACTGATGAATATATCATAAAGATTCGAATTGAGACGATCTCTTCACTCATTTACATCCCATAATCATAATTTACCGGTGTACACGATCATAATCATAACATCATAAGTTGAAGAACTAGAAATTAGCATACACGCTAATAGAAATCAAACTACTTTATGCAGCAAGATTGTTTATTGGAGTCCAGTAGCTAGGACAGCCATTATGCTTTTTGTCTGCTCGCACAAAAGAGTGGCGCAGAGAGAGAAACCCAGCATCAAAGCGCTAGAGCAAGATGAAAGACGAGATGGAGAGAGATTTCTGACACGATGATGGAGGAAGAAGAACTTATGTGGACCATATAGGGTGAAAAGAAAGACGTATTTGGTACGACGAAGATGGAACGGTGTTGCAATCGAAGAAGCTGGGTCCTTTGCAAGATGATCATAAGTATAACTTGTTTTCTCTGTCTACTGATTAATCATGGTTATTGTTATGCGGGGTAAAAATGACATCAGGGCAGTCAAACACTTCTTACTTTCGACCTGATTAAGATTGCATTCGCAAGTAAGTTTTAAGTCGTCTTTACTGACATGTTTCATTGAAAGCGGGGGAAGTTTCCTGATTATTTACTAAAATATTACTAGGCAGCCACCTATCATCCTTTTCCTCTCTTCCAGTCAATTCGAATTTTTATGTTCAAACAATATATCATCTTGAATCAAAGCTTGGATCATCTGCGGACTTTTTTTGTTTAGAAAATAATCTGCTCTTTGGCAATACGACTAGTTTTAGATTATGTTAATCAAAATTTAAAAATAATTGAGAATTCTTACTTACATTTAAATTTATATTAGGTATGTTTCAAATTAGTTATTATTATCAGGTAAATCATCTGGAAAAAAATTAATTAATATCTGACCCACGTGAGAGTGGAATGGTATATACATAAATGAGCTCCATTTCTAAGGGTAATACATCTGCATTTTGATATCTTTATAAGTTGTCAAAAGTTAATTTTGAAAAAAATAATACATTTGAAAGGTCAGGGGAAGAACGCTATAAGTCACATTCGGATCAAACTGAGATAAACCAAGTTTTATGTCGAAACTTGTATCTATCTTCCATACAGATCGATGTTTCAAATGCTTTTTACAAGACTTTGTGGCAATATTTTATAAAAACCACAGGAATATTCTGAAAGCTCATTTTTATGGACTTAAAGCGTTCTTCCCCTGTACCCAGTTCATTAGTGTAGATTTTGTTCCCTTTCGAAGTTACATAAACATGTGCATATTGATTAGAACTGATTATAGATCACTGATTGAACAAGGTGTTCTTTGCAATCGTTAATGTCACGATTATATATTCAATATACTACATTACAATCACCTGTATCAATAATTCGCACTGATATTTAATTAATTCACCGATTCGATTCGCTCTTCAAGATCACATGACCGAAATGTTAAGTAATCAATTAGCTAGCTGAACGTCGGCTAAGACTGGTCGACTTTTTACCTGCATAATGATCTTATCTCATTTGAATAATCCCAACCAGCTCTTAAGTGGTTCACTTTTCATCCTTAAATGCACTTCGTTCCATAATCATTCTCATCTTCAGGAGCCAGTTTTCACGCTATACTTTTTAAACCAATCAAAAATTCTGGTTGTAAAATTATAAATTGCATAAAAAACGACTAATCGGGTAGGTAGAGTGATTAAAAACTATTGCAAAAGTGTGCATGAAAAATTGAAGTATCCTTTTTTGAGCTTAAATATTACGCCCTTGATAGAAAACACGAATTAAAAAAAAGATGGCGAAGCAAGTGTTATGCATAATTTGGGTCCACACAAAAGGTTTAATTTCTTGAGAAAGTACACTGTAAAAACAAGTAGAAAAAACAGTGTGCATTCAAAACAGCTCTAGTGTATTTTAGGTCGTACTTTTTTTTAACTGAACACACATTTCACACATTACATTTTGTGAGTCAAAATTGCTTCATTCTTGACAACATTTGCTCTTCATGAGCCAAATTTGATCTATTTTGCTCAGTTCACTAACTAACTGCATGTTCCGTCGATATTGCACAGTTTTACTCTCCAGACTTTTACATTTTTAACTGCATAGTTTTAGCAGCAGGTAGCTGAGCAGGTAAAACCGACGACAAACCGGAGCGTGTAAACAACCCTATGGAGAGAGAAGGATAATAGAATCTGCATCAAAACGATCGATTTAGTTTCAGTAGCATAAAAGTTAAATTTATAAGCGAAAACTCTCAACACCAGGAAAGGTTTATATTTCTTGCGTAATTGACAATTGTGTTAGTAGTATCTGCTTTAAAGCTGTCAAAAGTTAAATTCTATCATTACCAAAAAGACAATTACTAAAATCATTTCATACTTCCGAAGCCCAAAAGCTCAACTTTTCAGGTTTTACTGTACTTTCGTATTTCCTAAGAAAGGAAACCTACAATTATGCAATTATTCTATTATTCCCCTTGTCTAGTGGAACCTACAGACAATTTTATTCCCCAAGTTTTGCCTAACCGCAAAAACCCAGCGAATCTGCTTTTCACGTTTTATTCAGCGATATTCGAAAGCCGAGATCTGTTGGAATTGTTATCTTTATCAACATTGATCTCCGATAGTATCAACAATGCCCTGAACGAAAACGAACGTCGGTTGATAATAATAATAACAAACCAGCCGCGCCGAGTTCCATCAAGCGATATTTTTCTATCCCCCCCCCCCCCCCCCCCCCCCCCTGCGACCTCGGCTGGAAGAGTTTGATTGATTCCAACTAACAGCCAATAGCGATCGACTCAAATAAAATAGTGCCTTTTGGTGGGAATCCAGGTATTAATATTTTTTTAATAATTGCTGAATTTAAATCATATCTCAATAAATATTTTCATGAAAAATCTTCTCGTCTATTTTTTGTATTTTTGCAACAAGAGATGGACACACACAAAAGTCTAATTTTTTTTGAACAATTCTTTACGCTTTTTATACAGTTTTTAAGTTGGGAAAAGTTTATTTAAAGACCAGGTAAACCTAAATAGTTGAGTACTGCTATAATTAAAAGGTGAAAACGTAAATAACTATTGTATCTTATCCACAGAGAAGGGGAACAGAATCCACACAAAGAGGTTCAATTTGTTGAGAGTTGGGTTTTGAAGGTATTAAAGTCATCAGTCCACTTTTGCATCCGGTAAACCATTTTTGTCTCCTTACTCTTTTTAATGAACTTCATACATACTCAAATAATTGGAGCTTTATATTACCCTTCTCTCTTGTACGAATAGTACCTAATTGACATGTGCAGTCTAAAAATGGCGTGCATTTTTTGTGATTTAGATCATAATGTTGGGATTGGTTAATAATCTGATATCGTTGACTTTGATTATGTTCGGGTATGTCCGGGCTATGATTGTGCAGACACCGGACATACCCGATGTCACAAAGTGTCGTCAACTCATCAATCATAGATCATCAATCATAGATCATCAATCATCGATCATCAATCATCGATCTTCATTGACTTCAACTCGCGTCACCAACTATTTTACAAAGTTATTCGAAAACTCGGTCAATTAGGGTAATAATTCAGTACTAGCGTGTGTAAATTATACATTTTTGTATATTGCAAATCGTACTGTTACCAAGTTTATCAAGTATCAACGTGGTAAGACTGTGACAAAAATGTTTACATGTCGTTTTGTCAAAACTGGGCAAATATTTGACTTGGTGTAGTTACTTCAGGTTTATTCCTTACTTTGTCACTCGGCAATTTCGTGAGATAATTCTATACTTGTCAAATTCATGAATCAAACTTGCTAGGGAAGACAATATAAGACATTCAAAATCATAATACCAAGAAACATTTCTGAAGGTATTTACAATTCAATCCATTTAGCAGACCGTCATACCTTTTATCAGTTTAAATTCGAACCTTTTCCTTTTTAAACGTACAAATAATAATGTCTATCATTGGTGGAAAATAGAAATGTAATTATATAAATTAATATTCCAATTAACACTCTGCTAATTAACAAAACACTTTGTTTACAAAACAACATAATGTGATTGTGATTCCAATTAATGAACTGCTGTTATAACGTTGTAATAATATACGAAATATAAAAAACCCGGTCGGCAGTTTCTGAATTTTTGCATCGCAATGTACCTAAGTGTGTCTCGAGGACGGTTGCAGGTTCCTTTGCAAAGAAGAGAGGAGAGGAGTGAGGAGACAGGAGAGGAGAGGAGAGCCATAGCTCAGCCATGACAGTATAGAAACACTTCCAATACACACGAAAACTGGTACGATATTCGACAATCTGCAATCTGTATTCTGTTTTGATCGAAGGCGAGAGTGAATACTAATATAAAATGTTCCATAAATTTGAAATTCAAACGATATTGGAATGTTTCATTAATTTATTTCCTCGGTTTTCTAAACTTCCTCACGATAAAGGAGGCGGTGATATACAAAATCGGGAGATAACTTTTTGATTCGAAATTTTGATAAAATGAAGTTTAATTAGCCCCGCTTTAACCAAAGTTTAATTGTGCTGGATTAACTAACTTTTGGATTAAATTCAACTGTTTCAATAATTTTGAGGTATCTGATTGGTTGTGCCGCCAATTTAGTCCAATATTAGTTAATCCGGCTCAGATTAACTTTGGTTATACCGGTCCTTATTCTTGTCAATTCTTGTAGTATTTACAAGAACTGTAAATACACACAGGTTAAACAGGGATTTTAACAGGTTTATTGAGTCGATTCGAATTACTTTTTGAGCTGAATCTTAACATTTGAATCGCATATTATCAGACGCATAGGAACTACTTTCATCATGGGGGGATTACGACACACGGAAGGGGGGTCTAGGAGGGCGAAGCCACAATTTTTTTCCGCACAAGGCGTTTTATAGAATTAAAATAATTTAAACGTGGTTTTAGGGCTCTGAAATGCACAAACGTTGAAGCAAACTCTTCCAATGTTGCCCCGCAGGGCATTTTTCGAATATAAACAATTAGTTATTCTGGGATGCTGCACTGGCAAATAACAACGAACAACCCCATTGTTGCCCCGCAGGGCGTTTTTTTTTGAAATAATTTGTATTGATGAATGGGGCCGGGGTTCAGACTGTTCGAGTGGTATGGGGATAATCAACCCCCTCCACCCCACCCCCATCCTACGCGCCTGCATTGCTTTTATGGAAACGTTCTATATTTTCCGTCATCTCACAATCTTCCTCGCACCGATTTGAACTTTTTTCCTCCGCCTTCTAAATTCTCACTCATTGCGGAGACAGGCAAATTACATCAAGGAGACCGTGAACTTCAACATTTGGCATGAATCTCATATTTTATTGGAACGTTTCAGCTCCTACATTATGCCAACAAAGTAATCTGAGTAATGGCAGTATTTCTATCAACTCTTTCTCAGTTAGATATGGTGGCTGTATAGAAAGAAAATAAGAAGTGATGCAGCAGCAGCCTCCTGAACGATTCATCATTCATTTCAACCTGAACATCGCTTGAGGCCTCGTCTTGTAAGGAGCAATCCCAAGGTCTTGGCATCCAGTCGAAATAGAAGGGGGGAACTAGCTGTGTCACGACAGCTAAGTGTGTGTGTGGTGTGTGTGGGATGTTTGATGGGGGAGTGAGAAGTGACCACAGGTGACCAATGGTGAAGGAGAGAAGGTCAGGGTGACTGACGAAGTAGCGTACAATTTTAAAAATTAAAGATTCGAATGTTTTAGATTTGAATTTCATGTTTCGTTCCGCAGCAAAAGGTGCCTAAATGTACAAATGAGAGATTTCGAATGTTTTAGAATTGAATTTAAAAATTGTGACCCCTTTTCTCCACTTAGGAACAACAAATTCAAATGAATTTCGAATGTTTAAGATTTGAATTTAAAAATTGTGTCCCCTTTTCTCCACTTAGGAACAACAAATTCGATTGAATTTCGAATGTTATAGATTTGAATGTATATGTTTTGTTCCTTTTTGTTTTGTTCATGTACTGTAATCAGCACATTTTCAAATGAGAGATTTCTTTTATTTTACTATTTATTTCATCGTTTATTTCCTGTAATCTGTACCATAAAAAACACTCCGTGTAAAAAAAACAGCCAAGTCTCTTAATTTCGTCGTTTATTTCCTGTAATCTGTATATTTAATATTTATTATCAAATGAGATATTTCGAATGTTTTACTTTCGAATTAAAATGTTTTGTTCCTTTTATCGATGTGCAAACTGTAATTACTGGATTTTGATGTCTGATTTTAAACTATTTGATAACAGCTCAGCCAAATAAAATGAGGAATAAACCTTGATATAGTTTATTATGTTATTCAAATTTGTAGTATAAAATTATGAATTATATTGGATATTCTGAGATCTTATGAACAGGAAAACGTGTTCAGAAATAGATGACGCTATGTTTTATTTAAATATCTTATTAACACATAAAGCATTAGTTTTGAATGGGAATACTGATAGGAAAATTCTTCATTTTAAATACACTTAACTTCGAATATAACTTTTATATTATTCTAGTTTTCTGTTTAGCTTTCCTGTCAGCTCCAATATGAATTCAATTTCGTCTCTCTTTATTATGATTTTTGACTTCAAAGGTACTATATCAATTCTAATATTTTGATTTGATAGGAAACTATATATTTTTTTAAAAACGAATAACCATCTGTTTCAATAAAGTCTAGACAGAATAAATATTCAAGGTAATTCTAGGAAAAAGCAATAACATTTTTATGTTGAGCAGCGATTTTCATGTACGCTATGTATGGTCACGTCAGTGTGTAAAAGTGCGAAGTGTTCATGCTTTATTTCGCTGCATGGTGATCTTGGAGTTGGGAGGCTGTGCCGTGGACCACGCACGGTCTAGGCCACGGTCCAGTCTGGATTGTAGACGCCTCACTCCACTCAACATTATGCTTATTTATGGACATCATTAAATTAACAAAACCAGTTTTTTTGTTACAAACAGATGCAAACACCGCGCTCTCAGACGGACAAAAAATCGGGTAATAAAAAAGGATTATTTTCGTGATTCAACTATTTACAAATTAAATTATTCTTCAATCATCATCTTTTCGTGTCTGGGTGATTTTTTTTAGTACAATTAAAAGTGCTGAGGGTCATTAAATCGTTAGGAAAATTATTAAAAATTTGCATTTTAAACTATTAAATAAAAACGTTATGGTTATAAAAAATTAGAATTTGAACAGTGGTGGACAAATTAACGGGGTTTCAACTTTACGAATGATGTCCAAATTAAACTTAATCTTTACATTTCAATATTATGCACCTACCTTCTGATAAAACACGTAAATTAATTAAAGTCAGACCGAATATCGGGGCTCAAACCCAGCATACCTGCATGTCTTGCCGGACAAGAGAACTTTACTAAGAGCTTTTCCCCAAAAATTTGATTCTTATTCTGTACCTCAGAGGTAGAAGGCCTGATGTCCACTTCCATGATTTTGCGTTGCACGCTTTTGAAATTGTAATCAAGTTCTATCAATAGACCATTTTAAATACTATCTCGGTGGCTCTCTGCTTTCTAAGAAAAATCATATGCAGTATTATTTCCAGACACCTTAGTCCCTGTTTCACCTATTGTTGAAACAGGGACTAAGGTGTCTGGCCCCACCTTCCATCCTTACCTTCTCTTCACCATCATCTCCCAATCATCATCATAATCATTCATCCGTCGCCATTAGCCTCGCTGCAGAACAGTGCGACGTTAAGCCCCAGAAAAAAAGATGTCTGGAAATCAAACTGCATAATATGATTTGTCTTAGAAAGCAGAGCCACTGAGATAATATTTAAAATGGTCTATTGCAATAGATGATAATATGGAATACGCAAAAGATTTTAGGTAATGCAGTTCAAATCAAATATTTAAAAATAACAATATTTGTTGGTAAAACCCACTACATATTTTCACACTCGAATGTGTAAATTTCCATTCATAAATATGAAAGTAAACTTCAGAGCAAATTTTAGCGGGAAAACGCCATTCGACGAGTGATGTTTTATTTTATTGTAACCATGGCAACATCATTGTTGAATACATCACTACTTACACTGATCTTTAATTTCATATATTCATGAATGAAAATTTACCTTTTTTAGTGTGTAAATAGTGTGATACCAACAAATATGTTGTTATTTTAAATTATAGTTTTTAATATATCCATGCATATTCCGATTTCAATTGACATCCGACCTTCTACCTCTGGGGTAGTACATACCAGGCAATAAGAGTATTTTACAACAATTAAATAACTAGGAAAACGCTCGGTGTAACGCGTTGATGAGCGAGCACCGACACGCACGACATCGCCAATCATAGCACGATCCATTCAATCAAAGATAACTAACTATACATTATTTATTACCAATTTTCCTTGCAACTTTTCATAAACACTCTGGATCAATTAAATAACAGATTATGGTACTGATATTTTTTCCATCAATCTCTTTGGACATATATTCAAACACTTAAAACAGCAATAAGTCTGTAATTCTTGACCGATTGGGCTGGAAATGTGTAAAATATGATGTTATCTAGTCAAAACGTCGTTTTCATAACTGTGCAACACAATCCATATCATAAAATAAATTATTTTAGATAAGGTATACCTATACCTATGTATATGAAATACCTACATTACATTTTGACTACATTATGTATTGCAATATGATCAACTAAGAAAAGAATCTGTCTTACTTGATATTGAGAATAGCCATCTATAAACTTTGCTTTGCTACATAGAGCAACCCAGAATGCAGTGGAATTTCTGTTTTGAAATGTCATTTCTGACAGTTATTAAAACTGTCAATAAGTGCATCTATGTTCTTGACTGGTAGGGCTGAAAATTTGTAAAATAAGAGACAATGTTGGTCTGAACGACCATGCAAAATATGAGTTTGATTGATCAGATTAATCGAATACCATTTGATAGGTCAAATGGTGGTGTGGCTATAGGCCGTTTTAAATTAAGTATACAAATGAAAAATATTGGTGCCAATCCTTGCTAAGTTTTAAGTTGATCGATTAAACCTTTATGATTGAACGGTTCCTTGTTAATTTTAAAAAATCACAGGATTTTTCAAAAAATATACCTGGGACCACCCATATGATATGATATGTAGTGTGTGTACACAATATCAGATCAATCTGTTGATTATTAGTTTCATATCGTTTAAAACTTTCTGCTCTAACTACCTTGCCTTGTAGATTCGAAGTCGCCGTGAATTTGACAGAACACGCAAAATGTCCCTAAAATGACAAAAACTTTTGAAAATAACGACAGATTAGAGTGAAAATTGGCAAAAATACCTTAAATGTTGGTACCAATGACCATGCGAAGTTTTTAGTTGGTCGGTCAATCGGTTCCAGTTTAAATTTCAAAAATCACAGGAAAAATGGTTTCAAATTTGAACCAATTGGAGGATTTGGCTGAATTTTTTTTTGATTGGGTACAATGTTGGTTGCAATGACTTTGCTAAATTTCAAATTGATCGAACCAACCAATCGAAAGATAATTTTTATAAAATTTGAACCAATCACAGGATCTCGTTCAGAAAAGATCCCAGGGATCGCATAGATTACGTTAATATGTGTACAAAATTTCAGATCGATTGGTTGTGCGGTTTGACCTGGGCAGTGCAGGCAAAAAAAAAAAAAAAAAAAAAAACACACAGAGAAAGTGCCATAAGAGTACCGTGGTGACGCTCGCTACGCTCGCTCAATAATGACAGTCTTCTACTTCGATCTAACTAACGCAATTAGCAAGAATACGATAATGTTAACTCTTATATTTTCTGACGATACTAGAGAAAATAAGTATACATAAAAAGGATTCTTTATCAGAGATAATTTTAATGTAAATCCATTCGGTTGAGCTTTTCTTGCATTAGAGGACTTTTGATAATATGAAAGCTTATAGAAAACGCATTATACCTCAAAGAATGGAGCCTCATTGTGTGGATTCTATTCCCATCTCGTGATAGAAACTGTATCTTTTTACTTAGCTATCATTCATTACTTTCATTTTTATTTTCTAAATAACGTTTCTCTGTGGATGAGTTGTCCTATTATTATTATTGAACAGTTTCTTAACAGTTTACGAGTGTAAAACGAAATGAAAAAAAGTATGATCTTTTATTTGTTTATTTTCTTTTTGTCTTCGTTTTGCCGTGTCGTCTCCCGCCCATGTGGGCAGTGGGCAATAACCACAACTCAGCTCTGAATACTGACCTACGCTCGACCGACTCAAACTTTTTATTTTTTAACCGATTTTTTACGTTTTTTATTTGTGGGGGTCACGCTTCACTGGTGTTTTGTTTTTGGACGGGGAATAATTATAAGATGAAGAGCGATCTACCGGAAAGTTGTTATGATGGTCGCAGGGAAATTTAGCTTGAAATTTTGGATTAAGTAATTTGCAAGTTGATGAATGTTCCCAAGGGGCATTTTTATAAGCACTAACTATTTTGGTACTGAGCTTTTACAAAAGTGAATGTTTCAAATATCTTGAAGAGAGAAACACAGTTGAATAGGTATCGATTATTTAAAACGAGAGAAGGGGATTATAATCTACATAAAAGAACCAACAAATTTAATAATTTATATTTACTTTTTAATCTCGCAGTTGTGAATTTCTAAAGAACGTTTAGCTGGGCATCCCTAAGTCTAACACAAAATGTAAAATGTATTAATGTAAATACCTAATAATTATAATAAAGAAACGAGTAAATTGAGAATATAATTAATCAACAATTAACAAATACAAATCAACAAATATATTACTTGTTTAATGAATTCAGTTTTAAAATCTGATGAAAAAGATAGTTTACATGAAATTATGTCATCAATTCGCAATGATAAAAAGCCACTCCTGGCGAAAACTCACTGAAAGCCAGTCTTTTTAACTTTGGTTGTAAACACCATTGTTCTTTGTAAAAGAACGAATATCTAAAAATGCCCGAGATATTTATAAAGTATCTCAGCTAGCTACAGGATAATATTAGCATTCTCTAACAGGCATTTACTACTTGAATAAAAAACAATGCATTCTTATTTCCTTACTATAACTTTTTTGCCTTCCGTATGAAAAGAAACAGAACGAACCGCCCTATTTCATTCAAGTTTTACACACGGAAAATAAACGAAGACGCGTAAAAAATAAAACGCTTAAACCTCGAAGAAGCAAATAAAATATTAAGATCTCCATCAACAAACAAAAAGACGTTTTAAATGTCGCCCGCCATGATTTATAAAACTTCTTTCAAACAGTTCCACATTTCACCACAGGGGCGCCACAAGACAGGGGCTCTACCGGTTGGAATGTCAACTATGAAATTTAAATTCGCAACAATAGCTTTGGCAATCATCCATCACCGAATGTATAAATTATATTAGATGTAAGAAAGATGAATGAACTGCATCGACCTTTTTATATTGATCAATCAAAGCTAAGGTAATCTATTTCTTGACAGTTCTAATTTATTTCGTATTCTGTGATGTTACCTGACTACATTGTAACGTTCATTCTATCGCCATTTTGATTAAAAAGTAATAAAGGTGGTTATTTTGCGATTAGCCCTACGGCAAAATGCATTAGCAACTAGTTGCCGTCTTAACTGCATTCCTTTGCTTTACAGCAGAGCGTTTGGCAGCTGCAAACCTGTCTACAATTGATTCAGGGCCATTTTTTACATTTCAATACCAAGTTCTAAGAACTCAATGCTCTCCCTCTGAAAACGCATTCAAAATGAAATTGAAATCCTGAGATTGAAATGGCAATTTTTCTTCAATATAATATGAAAACTAATGTAACAGTTTGTTTTCTTTATCGATAAAATGTCCTCTCAACAGATAAAAGTTCATCGGCCGATAAGTGTGACCAAGTTCGAGTGTGTCAAAAAAGGCGCGCTACAACATCTCGATTCTGATTGGCTGATTTTCTCGGACTTTTAAAGCCATAATGCGTCATGCTCTAATTCTTATCTAATCAACTGTTATTTTTTTTTTATTTTCACTGCATTTATCCTCTCAATTCATGATATCGTTGCTAAATCCAAAGCAAAGAAAACAATTAAAAAGACAGATTGAAAGTGTTATCTAACGTGTCTTCGTCCGCCGTAATTTGGGCGTAAAATAGTCCCGAATTTTTAATTCATTTTGGAATGAAATGTTAGAAGATTATTAAACTTTCACCTGAAAATGTTAACTTAAACAATTTAATCCATCACATAATTTGTTAACACCTGTCATCGTAACTAAAACGTTCACATGTGGTTGAAATAGTTCCAGTGTAGTTGCACAGGATGACGCAATTTCGTGAACGAAAATTGACTGACGTCATTCCTCACCCATGTCAGCACAGAAGAACACGTCCATACAGCCGAGAAGATACAAATCACGGTGAAAATGGAGTTCTAGTTGGTCCCCCTAACTAGACGCGCACGCAAGTGTGCCCCACAACTTACTAAACATGGAGTGAGTATTACTTTTGAATATATTTATCGATTACAGTAATGATTTGTGTGCGAACTGCGGTTTGGTTGGATCACTACGTTTGTAAAATAAAATGGCGGCCATGGACCTACTTGTCAGGTCACATGAGAATCAGGAAAAGCGCGGGATATATTGGCAGCTGTCACTCAAATCTGTTTCTACTTGTTGATCATCACTGTGTTTTTCATTTTAATATGCATACGTATTCAACCAGTTTTCATAATGACCCACAATGCTATTCCAATCAGTGCCCCAATCATTGGCCCCATTTTTTTTTTATTTCTATGGGTCATTTGATGTCAAGTTATTTAATAATAAGTTTTAAATTAGTAAACACTGCTTATCATAACACATTGCATACTGTATTCTATAGTAGTTTTCAATTAAAATTTGTTTAATTTTGTTTAATTTTAATTTTATGGTTATTTTAACACTAAAGATTGTTTTTCTCCATATGTTTTGCATACATGGCCTACTTACATTCATTTCCTATATTAATGTTGAACACATAAAAGTACCTATGCCATTGAATTTTTGAGTGACGTAATGTAGAGGTAGTAGTACATAGGTACCTCTAGGAGATTTGTTACTGTACCTACCTTACCTGAAGGTAGATTTGCACCTAGTGAGTAGGGACAGCCTATGTTTGTTCGTTTATGCTTCCGCAACCTGCCATGTACAATTGCCATCTCTAAGGTGTTTCTTTGGCAAATTGCGGCAGTTTTTGGCACCTTGAACGAACAAATGTAGGTATTGAATGGGCACAAAATTCTCCTCAAAGGAAAATGAGCCGATTGTCCGGCCAAGAATGCAAAGATCTCACCAAAACAATTATAATTTTTCTTCCAGAGCCATCATGGCCACTCTTACAAGCAACGTCGCTACGTCGACAATCAACAATCAACTCTCAACGATTATCAACCCTATCGTGATCGCCAACAACCGAGATGGCATCGTACATGTCATGGAGCTTCAAAGGGGAGCCGGAGAGCCCGTACTCGGTGCTTGAAGGTTCCGAGGATGTGTGGCTGTTCGACGACAACGAACAGCGGTCCGATGACGGATCGGAAGACGGCTGCCAGCTGAGCGAACCGACGCCGACGCTAACGCGAGCGCAACACGTCGCTCAACTACTTGATGACCTTGAATGTTCTAAGGATGGTAAGTAAACCGGGAATAATTCGTCATTATGTTTTGAAATTGGTTGCAGTGCAGTAGTACACTTGCAATAGTACAAATTTTGCTATCTGAAGCTAGCAAGCATGTCTAAGCTTTTTGTTTTGGAAAATACAGTTAGAGAATATTCAAAAGTTTTTTAAAAAGTACATTTTTGACATTAACAACATTGGTAAAAGTAAAATACACCATTTTCAAACTCTAAAGTGTAAATTTTCATTCATAATATGACTTTTAATTCAGTGGACATTTTGGCGGGAAAACAGTGTTCCTGGCATAACCCCTACCTAACGAGTGATGTCATATTTTATTGTAACCATGGCAACATCATTGTTGGTTGATAAAAATTACATCACTCCTTAGGAAATGTCTGGAATTTACAGTTTTCCCGCCAAAATGTGAACTGAATTTGAACTTCATATTTATGAATGAAAATTTACACTTTTGAGTGTGAAAATAGTGTAAATAGTGTAAATAGTGTAACGCTTTGTACCTGTGAGTCTTCAGAACTGTTCAATGAAAATAATTTCATAGTTTGGAATGGGTTAGTTTTATTTCATATTTGTTTCATTTCGTCCAACAGACGTTGAGTGCCATATTTTAACTAATTTTTGGGCACTAAACGTCTGTAAGACTAGGACAAAATAATACTAATAAACCATTCCACTAAAAAATTATTTTCATTGAGCAGTTCTGAAGATTCTGAATATTAACATTTAAATTGGTAAAGGATATTGATCAAAATCGATTTAAAAATCTCTTCAAGGTCAAACTCACTACCCAGCCGTCTTAATAAATTTATGCATTCCCTATTGACCTGCAGTAAGAGCCAGAGCCGTTTCTTCAATGCTCTGTTAAATCAGCTGTTGTATACTGGGAAGTTATTACTTATTGGTATTTGCTGCGGCAATATAGCAAATCAAACTTTGAAATTTAACAGAGCATCGAGAATCTAGCGCTAAAGTCCTGTTAAACAGTTGTTAGTTTAACAGTTGAGGAGGTGCTGCCTTTTGCAATACCTAAGTAATAACGTAGTGGTATGAACTTAATATTATCATACTTCTGGGCCAGTCTATTATACCAAAGTTAAGTTATACCTAGATGACTAATTATTTACAAATTTGGTGGCACAGCCAATCATCAGAAGCTTCAATATTATTGAAACAGTTGAATTTAATCCATTACATTAGTTAGGTAATCCGCCCTAAGAGGCAAACGGAAGTGAACGGGAATCGTACGGTTCGTCAGAGTATTTTTTGAGATGTTGTCTTCCCATTAAATAATTTTAAAAAATCGGATAGTAACGACCCATAACAGCCCAATAAACTAAATAATGCCGCACAATGGAGTACTTTATGACCTCTGGTAGGACCTCAAAGTGTTAAATACAATATTTTTAGTAAAATAATCGTATCTAACACCTTGCTTGAGGTCATTACAGAAATAATATTGTACTCCAGTGTGTGGCATTATATTTAGTCTATTGGGTTATTATGGGTCGTTACTATCTGATTTTTTAAAATTATTTAGTGGGAAGACAAAATTTCAAAATAACGCTCTGACGAACCGTGCGATTCCCATTCGCTTCCGTTTGCCTCTTAACTTCTAGTTAGTAACTGCCACCTAAATAAGGTAGTAATTGACAGACTGACTTTATTAAACTAGGTAGATAGGTACTACAATAAACTAGCTGCCTTCTTATGATAATGCAGCAAGGGACTTAAAGTGTTGTCTACCTCCGTACATTCTATTCTAGAAATATTTCTAAAGCCTGTATCCCACTGAGATTAGCACTTGAGTTCAGGTCGCACTGAGTTCAGGTTGCACTGAGTTCAGGTCGCACTGAGTTCAGGTCGCACTGAGTTCAGGTCGCACTGAGTTCAGGTTGCACCGACTAGACTGAATTTAGTCGGGAGCTAAGATTGCAAGGTCCATGTGACAATGATAACTGATATGACAAAAGAACGGAACGGATAATACATAACAAGGATTGGAAGGAAGGTACAAAAATCATTGGACAGTTCCAACGGGTACATCATGCCGGTTTGGTACCTACTCAACATTTCCTATTGGTCACATGAGGTCACATGATTTTTAATCAATCTTGGTTAAAAAATCAATTGTTTCCTATTTTACAAGGCTCGTGCCATTACTACGCTCTATCATGGGATGGTAACCACTTTTGGCCAAGGTGCCATATTTCCTGAGAGAAAAAATATTATTGCGAGCCGCATTAGGACAATGAAAGATGGAAATCTGTAAAATTTGTATTACACAATTTAATTTAACCCTTGCCCCTTCATCAAAAATGATTTAAAAATAGTACCTACATGCTTGTACAATTCTTTTACTGCATGCTCTCGTCATGTCATGAAATTTAGTATTGTACACTCACGGTCACATAAATTGCTTGCAAAATTCTTTTCAAAACTTAATCCAGATGAAACACAAGAGATGCAGATTGCAATCATGTGGGAGGTCCGTGGTGACCCTCGCTCAATTATTCGAGAACAACGCTAATGCCAAATCAACACAACACATTTTAACCCCTACAATGGGCTCGAATCGCATAAAGTAGTGCTGTTGACAGCTCAACAGTGACCACTGCCATCTTCATAAAATTTGGATTATGTTTAATGGTAGGAATTTTATTGAAGTTTCTTTGCCGTTTCAGGTAACCCCCAGAACCTTAGTAATTTTTTAAGTTAGTACAACTAAAACCACTCTATCAGTTGGTCAGCAGACCAAGGTTGATTAGCCATAAGAATCAATGTGTATCACCATAGCAATTGTCCGTTTTCAGACAGCTGTTGTGAACAATCATATTAGATAAGAAGACACTGATATCATACATTTCAAGACTATCATGTTTTAACTTCAAAAAAATGTAATTGTTGTCTCATTTCTCAACAAATCACCTGAGGTCTAATCAGTACCTAACAATTGTTCCAACTATTCCTTCTACACACGTAAGGAAAATAAATGATGTTTTTGAAGAGGAGGGGAGGGGGCGATAATAACTACTTAAATATGTCGATAACTCTTCAACTGCATTACATATTTGTCAGAAATTGTGGAAAAAAACGCTTATGCTGCTCCCAATGACACAAAATTTGATGATGATCAGTCAAACAATTCCAGTTTCAATTTGTATAAACTGCAAATCAAGTTTCGGATGAAACTAATAGAGCGATTTTGCTGAAAATCATTATGACACCAATCAGGATAGCATTATAAGTTTTGTGAAAAAATTGGCCTGATTTTTTACTTCGTTTGACATTAGATGCAAAAGGAACAGACCGACAGAGAGACAGACAAAAATCAGAGAATTCCCCACTTAGGGAAGCTGACCGCTAGAATCGACCTCGGGTCTCGAGAGCGCTACAGCCCCCCCCCCCCCCCCCCCCCCCCCCCCCCCACCGCCCAACCATCAACGTCAGCTAGATACTTCAATATTCCATAAATCAGCTGTTGTTTTATCTCATTTTGTAGGAGCTTGCCACATTAATTAATCATGGATTCATTAACACTTAGCTCGTTCTCAATTAACATTGCATGAAGTGGCAACGAATATTCCAGCACTTACCGTAATAGATCATTCTGAATTCATAACCTGTTAATGCAGCCAATTAATTCATATCATCTCTGCATAATCTGCAGATCATATTGATCATGTTACTCAACAATCAAGCGCCACACCCAGCAGCTATCTACCGGCAGTTATTGGCCAACAATGAACTTGATCGGAATATTCCACGACAACCAGTTCTTTTTTGTCATGTTGAACAATCAAATCAAGATGCAATCTGTTCGGTATTATTTATAGGTTTTATGAGTAAGGAATTTAAATGAAGGTATTCTGGAATTCTGCATAAAGATTACTTGAAGGTAACCGAGTAAAGACTAGGTTACCTAGGTACTTTATCAATTCTGTCTTGCCCTTTCAGTTCCTTATTTTTTTTTTTTTTTTTTTTTTTTATGGCGTTACAGGACTGGTAGTCCTACTGCCGCCTCAACAACTCTACTCATTTGACGATGCGCCATTATATCGGAGGTGAAGTTGGTTGAGGATTCGTAACTTAGGGATGTTAAGCGAGTGAGTAGTTAGCTCCCTGCGCTCCTTATAGTTCCTTATTAACCAACTTATATTTTACTAAAAACGCCGCAAAAAATGCTCAAATTCGTGGGAGTTTATGTGTGTGCTATACTACTTTTCATCAAAAGTAAACCCAAAAGATTTACATTTCCCAATGAGTCTTTTTGTTGGACACTATTTTGCTTTTTAGGTTGTTTAGGTTGTTGAATTCAAAACAAAGGACTTAGCTTAGCCCAGGAATCATTATGTTTGACAGTTTTTAAGGTCACTCGAAAAACGAAACACTAGGTGTACTTAATTAAATACTAATCAACTAATTAAAATACATAATTCCGGTTACTTTTGAATCCTCGGTCGTAATGCCAGTTGTTAAAAAAACGAGTTACCTACCCATAAATTAAATATTTTATCTTGTATCCGCGGGAAATGTTATTGAATGTATTTCTTTTCTAATGTAAACATTGGTCCAGGCACTACACAATTTAAAATGTAGATATACTTTTTCTTAGCAATGCTGTGTCAACGAAAGAATGTGTATAATCACACAAAAGAGTAAAGACTATCTCTTTGGTATATTACAGTTGTCAAAGAGGCATACAACTGCACCAATTAGGTTCATGACTTCAAATTAGAATTTTCACACCGTCAGTTCAGTAAAAAACGCATACTTTTCCCAGGAAACAGAATATTTTTTGTGTTGATTCTTCCTCTTAGTATTTACAATAACCCTCCATGCTGGCATTATTACCCAAGTGCACTACAACAGACGTATTAGTGGAATACGCATGCCGTATTAGGCTAATCCTGCATTAGGCTAATTAGGCTCCAGCCTAGGGCGCCAACTTCCAGAGGGCGCCGCGGCGTCGTCAATTTCAAGTTATGACAACAAATATAAAATCATACAAATACTTGGTATCAATACAAATGAAAATGTGGTGGGTAACTTGTTTCTAGAAAATAATCTGCGTAGTATTTTTAAATGGGAAAAGATGGAAATTGTACTCCTAACTTGAGGTAATATTCCAGTGATTCGGATTGAAAAAGGCGATATTATTCACTCCCAAGATTCACTAAAAGTGTAGCATTCTAAAAAAAAGTCCTGCGGGACGTCTGTATCCTTCTAACGTCCTCATTACCCAGGGTAAGACGTCCTATTTTAGGCAATTTCTGTGATGACTGGAAAAGAGCACATTATAAAACTTAAAACCCAAGAGAGGCCCTTCGGGGCAAGTTGAGGGAGGCGGACCAAATTTCAAATGGTCTATCTGGGTATCGTTTCAATTAATTTTTGTGTAAGTGTGTGGGGGGGGGGGGGGAGGGGCTCATTTGGATTAGCCTAGGGGCGCCAAACTGTTTAGGTAGCACAACTGATATCTCATATCTTCCAAATAAGCCTGTTTTTGGCAGAGGTATCAATAATCACTATTTACACGATACTGTGAAATATGAACAACTTCTCGTGTCTAGATTTTGAGATATTGTAGTTATAAATTCATATTTTTAACACGTCGTCTTATGGGGGCCATTAAAATCATGACGATTTCCATGCTATTTTTGAGTTTTGAATTTTACTGAGGTTCAACGTTTTTTCAAAAAACTGATTTCTAGATAGATAGTTGGGCATTCTATTAAGAAAAAAATTGAAAACAATACCAACGTGTGCTATTTTAAAAGTTATCTTACCAAAAACTAAATGATTTCTCTATACCTCCTGTGTTACAGTTTTGTTCATTCTCGGAAGGCAATAAATTGAAACTTCGCTATACGACAGGGGTTTTAAGTTAAAAGACATTTTATGATTCATTTATTCTTAAATATAGTTGAAATGTAGGAAAACGTTTTCTGAACTTGTAATTTCAAGATTTTTTTTTTTGGTATTATATGTATAATGAAGGTATTACCTTAATTCCGCCTCTGGAAGACACGTCTATGACAGCAATGCCCTTGGCAGTTGGCACTCATGTGGCGGGGGGGGGGGGGGGGTGGGGGGGGGGGGCAGTCACTCCTCATGACATGTCGCCACTTGCATCTCACACATACACACCCATACACGCACCACGTCGTAACCAGTTGAAACCAGTTCACGCCGTGCGGTGACCTTCACAACAATCCAGCACGCCTCCAGGCACTAAGCATGATAGCCGTTTACGTGTGTGTCCACTTGTTCGGGATGGGAGGAACATTTCTAGATATCACTTCCTAGGTGTTGGGAAACTGATTGAGATGGAAAGTTGGGTCGAGAGAGAGTTCATATGGGAGCAATAAAAACTACAATTGATAAGCTTTGACTCATTTTAATAGGAATATAAAGGAAGATAAAGACCGATTGACTTTCCAAATATATTACACGTACAGAACATAAATATTGTCAAATATCTAGGTACAATCAATACAAATGTAGATATTACCTATATAATGCGAAGAAAGGGAATATGGTCCACACAAAAAGGCTCCATTTAATGTGTTATGTCGTATTACGTAGGAGTTTTTTCAAGGCAAAAAGCTAACTTTTGACAACTTAAAGTTGTAAAACCGCAGAAATATCACTCGAAATGGAGCCTTTTTGTGTGGATTCTATCCCTTTTCTCGTGGTGCAAAAAGAAAAATATTAGAGGAACATTTATTAATTTTTATTAATTTATATAAATTACTTTAACCTATAAGATTGTTTTAGTTGTATTTTAATTTGACTTAGATTCTAGAAAATATTTAGTATTAAGACCTCTACCACCTGTTCAATGTAACAAATTGTAGAAAAATAAACATACATACATAAATAGGTAATATTTTTAAAGGCCCATTTGTGCATGGTGTTACCAGTTGGGAATGTTGGTAATTATAATAATTATTGGTTTTGATGTTACTGCTGCATTTTAGTGACGCGATACCTAGCAATTATGGGCTTGTTTACAAACAAGTTTTAGGTGGTTTTCGTAACTATTATCCAAGCTATTATTCCCAGAGAAAACAAAAAAACAATCTTTGAATTCGTCATCATCTTCGAACACGTGACTTCCCCCACCCCTCGGTCCTGGGAACCAATCAATGATCAGAATAACTGGTTCTATTTACATGTTATCTAATGTGTATTGGATATGGGAGAGCAAAGTTGAATGTTGCTGGCTGACATAGTGAGGGGCCCAAGAGTAGATTCCAAGTCAGATCAGTCTAGTGTCCTTGCTGGGAGAGAAAGGTCTAAGAAAAACTAAGCTCCATAACTGTACCAATATCTTCAAGCCATCACGTGGATTTAGTGTTTTACAAAGACTAAAGAAAGGATCGATCGAAGCGAGTGTTTTTTGTTACTTTTGCGAGTGTCTTTTTTATCGTAAAGTCTGTGACCGATATGAACTTAGTTTCGACGTCGATGCGTCCCGATGATTGTCATTGATCATAGCATGAAGTACAACTACCATTACACTTGGGACCGGGAGATAATTGTGAATTCGGAAAAATTGGTCAACAGAAGGTGATCGGTTAACCGAAATAAAGAACTTTTTCGCACGAAGCTTCTTTATTTACGCGACGAAAAACATTTTTTTGTTAAAATCGTTTGTTTTCCTACAATCTCCCTCCCCAAAAAACCAAAATCAATAGTGACATATTGAAAAACTGTGATTAAACCCCTCCGAAACCACTTCGGCGCGGATATGGCTGTAATTTGTTTTGGTACGTTGAAAAAGATGGCATATTTTTTAAGTTGTAGGGATCCTTAGTCTTGACACTGTCGGTGAAAAAGTTGTATTTGGCAGTGTTCTAGAGTCAAGTTGGTCGGCATTGGTAGTTAAAAAAAGTCTCTCATTGACACAGAAACTAGTCTGACTGGCTGTGATACAGTCGGTGTTGCAAAACATCGGGCCCGTATCATGCGGGGAAAGTGTTGCCTTGGATTGCGCAGTTAACTGGACTCATTAAACAGCAAATTGTCACATTATTTTGTAGTAATTAATTGATAATTATTGACTACATTTGAAAATAAGTTAATGGAGTTATTGAAAAATATTGAACTTTAGTTTGTAGATAAACTGCAAGCATCTAAAAATTATTATCTTCTCATGATTTTGTATAGTTTCTAGATAAGAGATATTTATGTTGCTAACTGCAACATTTTATTACATGTTACCAGCATTATCCACGTGACAATTCTGCTGTTTCTTTGTAACTAAATAAAATTAGTGTCTTGGAGAAAAATAAATACCAGAGACATTTGTTTAATCTTAAAACTATGCAAATTACTTGCCCAAACTAAAAGTATAGAATTTATAATAAGGAGCTAATCAGATTGAGTTGAGAAATATTCTTATGTTGCACACATTATATATTTGTCTATGAATAAATACCAACTGCAGTATGAAAAGATTTTCCTTGAGTGGGATTCGAACCCACGACCTTCAGATATCCCATATATATTTATACTTAATTGAAATTACATAGGTTTCAATTACTACCTACTCGAATTTTGATTAAAGGAAGAATTTATTCACATCATGCAGATATTTTATAGCTACAAATATTCCAATTTACACATTCAGGTTTTTGTGTATTGGAAATGTGTGGAATTAAAAAAATGTGTGCCGTATTTATGTGGAACACACACAATGATCGCATGCAAGAACATCGCATTGTAATGATGACTAGTAGTGAGAGATTTCCAGAAGTTTATAGGAGTGTAGGGAGAGGGTAGACCTAAAAAGAGATGGCGAGAAAAGAAATAATTTTTCAGTAAATGGACAAGCCAAAGGCTTAGAAAGGAAGAAAAGAAGAAGGTTTCTTGTAACCACTGGGTCAAAAGTTTAATATATGTCGTCTCTTCTTTCCAGATACTTTCCCCGATTGGCTCGAAGAGAAGGTGGATCTGCCGATATTCGAGCACATCCCCACGGAGACTCTGTTGCAGGAGTTCAATAGCGTGTGCAACGCTGTCGAACTCAGCAACGGAGCTCTCACACCACCGCAGAGCCCGCCCTACTACAATGGCGATCACTCGTACCACCAGTTCGCCGAGCAGAGCTTCTACCACGCCGTTCCCGAGAAGCCTTTCCAGCCCAACATCGTTCCACCCAACATCGTGCAACGCAGCTTCATACAACCCAGCTTCAGCCAGCCCAACATCGCCCAGCTTAATACCGTTCAGCCCAATATTGTGCAAACCAACATCGTTCAAAGCAACACCGTCCAGCCCAACATCGTGCAATCCAATGTCGTTCTTGCCGATCCTCTGTCGCAGTGTTTCCCCAAGCAGGGTTACACCGTGACGTACGTCGACGACATGATCCTCCTCGACCAACTGCCACAAGCAACACCTCAACCAGATCTCGACATGGAGTTGGCCGTCGTGGACGAACTCGTGCGGAGTCGTGCCGAGGGGATGGACGTTTCTCAGGATCCGTGGGAGACGAGCGCCGCGTCGAGCCCCGTGCAATTCATCAGTCCGCCCGAATCGAGCAACGACAGCTTTGGGTCCGACAGCGAGTGGGTACCGGAGACGGTCAACACTCCGAAAGCGGTCGCGCCGAAACGCAAGCGAGGCAAACCGTACGAGAGGCCGGTGGAGGATAAGAAGATTCGCAAGAAGGAGCAGAACAAGTCGGCGGCGACGCGATACCGCCAGAAGAAGAAGGAGGAGGTGGATTTGATCGTGGGCGAAGAGAAAGAGCTGGAAGACAAGAACGCAGGTCTACATGAGAAAGTTAAGAATTTGCAACAGGAGATCAAGTATCTGAAAGGGCTCATGAGGGATATGTTCAAGGCAAAAGGGCTGCTCAAGAACTGAACTAATCGAGGAAAGTTTTTAATTGAAACATTTATCTATTTAGGTAGTTGTAGCTACAACAATCGTGTACTTAAGATTTTCGTCTTTGCTAGAGTTCATTAGATAGATGGGCTCTGACAATTAGATTTAGATTATAACACGTGTCATCCCATATAGAATATAATCATTACTAACATATTTTTCACGAGTTTCTACTTGAAAATTTGGCTTCACCAAAGACAATTTACAGTCATTTCTTTTTTTGTGCTGAAACCATAGTTGACCCGTCCATTTTTTTGAGTTCGGAACCTATTTGTTCTACAGTTTAAAACAATCCTACTGGGACACACTTGCGTCAGCGTGCCTAATTACTAATTTAGCGCACATATCTGGTTGAAAACCTTGGCTCAAAAGAAACTCGTGAACGATAGTTTTCATGTTATCGTCATCGTCGGTTGGCTTAGTTAAGTTTGATTGTTGTCCAACATATTTTAGTAAAAGTAGCTAGTTCGCGAGCTTGTGAAAGGCTAAATGTTGTACAGTCATGTAATGCCTTATGAAGCACTCGTGCCGATGTTTTGTTGCAGTATTTTACAACATTCAGTCATTCATAACTTGCGAAAACATTTTATATTTTACCTGCATCACTTCCCATTTATATTTTCTTTGAATAAACATGATTGAATTTTACGCTCTCAGATATATTTATCATAACAATGCATTTCTGGTAATTGTATACTGACTACGTACAATTATTTCTATTTATTTAGTGTATGATTAAAATCATTGTATTTCTCTGAACTCAATAAAGTTACACCTTTGGTGGTTGGAATATTCAATCAAATATCGCTCTTCGATTTTACTGACCGATTACAACATCCTCAAAAGTTCCTTAGCATTAGGGAATTTCCTGTGACAAAGAGAAGACTCGATTGGACGATATCTTCCGACTAAATACCTAATTATTGGAATTTTTAATAGCTGACATTAGCTTTATTATCTTGTTTGTGTCCATGAGATTTGAACTTTGATGCATGACAGGGGAATGATCAGAACATTTTAATAAAATCATATGATGTAAAAGTGAAATTTTTATTTAGGTGTCTCATTTTTATTGATCTGGTTTCAAATAAGGAAGTGAACACATCGACATTTTCTAAGGTCATTTCTACATAATGTGTTCATATAATGGGCGTATTCTAATTGGTTGGGCAACCTGCTCTCTTTGTCTAAGTATAGCAACACAAGATAGAACGTTTGATTTAGATGAGGACAAAGACTGGTCAATGTTATGAAACGCTTCTACAATACAAGGTCAACCAATCTTGAGATAATGTGATGTATCACGCAGATTTTTATATTCGTTATCGCTAGCCGACAATACACGTGGGAAGGGAATAGAATCTACATAAATATGCTCCATTTCTCGGCTGTTTTGCACTTTTAAAAAGTTTTGAAATTGTCAAAAGTCCACTATTAAAGTTCGGTAATATGATGATTGTATGAGCTTTTTTACTTCTATGAACATTTGTTTGAAAACTTAAAGCTGTACAAATCCTAAATATATCAAAATATGGAACCTATTTCTGTATTATTTTCTTTCGTGGTTCAGGATGTATAATATTTTCCTTAGTCAAAACAAAGTATACGGCAACACCCAAAGTTGCCATAACATACAAATTTAATTTACCTATTGAACCAAAAAACTGTATAGGTACAAAGTAGAGAAAGGGAATTCTAGGATTTCTCAACAATATTATAATTTAAATTAATGAATTATGGAAATAATCTCAACATTGTTTAAACATGGGCGTCCACAGGGAGGGGCACGGGGGGCGCTTGCCCCCCCCCCTCCCCCCCCCCCCTCCCTGGATGTCAGGAAAACATAAACATTTTCTGGTGTTTTATGTAATAGTTTCATTTTGTAACCAAAAAAACTAAAGAAAAATATTGATTTCAAAGTTTAAAAAAACAAAAAATGCCCTGCGGGGCAGGTTTGACCTTACCCCAAAGTGCCAAATTTAAAAAATATACCTCATAACGTCTCAAAAGTCAAAATTGATTTCAAAGTGTCCAAAAACCAAAAAACGCCCTGCGGGGGGCAGGGTGGGGGGCACGCCCACCACACCCCCCTTCACCCAACAATTATGGTTTTCCTTGCCTTGCCCCCACCTGCCCGAAATCCTGCAGACGACCACGGCCCCACGTGTTTCAAAGACTTTTATTATGTACACTCCCCCAAATAATAAACGGTACTCGAAAGAAAATGAATTGACAAATTAAGGGTTGATGGCATCATCCCATGAAGTCAGTGCTAACGCATTATCTAACTCTTTTAGGTGCGCGCTGATTTCATTGATAATAAACAAGGATTGATAGTCATTAGTCAAGGAACCGGGCCAGCAGCCAATACGTTTTGTACCAAGTACCGTTTATTATTTGGGGGAGTGTACCTTTGGTTGTTCAATGTCTAACTCTCAGGTCTACAAATAATAAGCATGGGCTTACTACAAAAAGTCACTAACAGTTTGTGAAAATTGGTGAAAAAAGGAAAATGAAATATATTTTTACTAACACACAAAAAATAGTCGTCAGCGAAAATGATTAACTTTTACAAACCAAAGTAGACTAACGAAACTAAAAAATGTGTGTTAGTGAATTTTTGCAGTATGCCGACGACATTCTTTATTTAATTTTCATCATAACAGTTAATCGTGATTCCATGACCCATTCTATCTAATGTCAGTGCAGTGACCAAGGAAATCGGGTGTCAAAGAGCGTGGTACATGAAGTTGTTTACATCGCGTATAGAAGGTCTGTGCTGACGTCATCACATAGAGTCTGCAAGAACAAGGAGAGGGAGAGGTGCGTGGTCGTGGCACGTACACCAGTGCAAGAACAAGTTGCGGAAATGGCAGGAATGTGTACAGTGCATCTGCGCGCGTGCAGTTATGTATTTTTACCAGGCGCGTAGGATTATCCCCCTCCCCCCACTCGAGCTGGCTGACCCCCCATTCACTATACAAAATTAAGTTTAGTGTCCAGGAACCACTTAAAAATTGTTTAAATTCTAAAATAAACGCCCTGCGGGGCAAAAATTTGTTATTTGTTGTAATTTGAGCAATTGAAATTTGAGCATCCCAGAATCGATTTTAAGGTAGCACAACTGTAATCTCACATCTTCCAAATAAGCCTATTTTTGGCAGAGGTATCAATAATCACTATTTACACGATACTGTGAAATATGAACAACTTCTCGTGTCTAGATTTTGAGATATCGTAGTTATAAATTCCTATTTTAACATGTAGTCTTATGGGGACCATTAAAATCATGACGATTTCCATGCTATTTTTGAGTTTTGAATTTTACTGAGGTTCAACGTTTTTTCAAAAAACTGATTTCTAGATAGATAGTTGGACATTCTATTAGGAAAAAAATTGAAAACAATACCAACGTGTGCTATTTTACTAGGAAAACGCTCTGAGTAACGCGTTGATGAGCGAGCACGGATACGCGCAACACCTCGAACCGAAATTATGTTTATCGAAAATGTCCTTAAAAGCCAATAATTCTTGAATTTCGTCACAGACTTGTATGAAAATCTCCAACAATTCCTAAAATATTGGTCCCAATAACCACGCAAAGTTTTAGGTTGATCGATTGAACCTTTATGATTGAACGATTCCTTGTTAATTTCCAAAAATCACAGGATATCGTTCAAAAAAATGTTAAACGGTCATATCAGTTTTATAATACGTTTGAAAGTTTCTGCTCTAACAACCTTGAAGTGAAGATTCGAAGATTCCGTGAAATATGAAATTCGAGAAATATGATAGCCAACACGCAAAATATCCGTAAACTGTCGATAACTTTTGAATTTAAGCACAGTTTAGTCTGAAAATTGTCAAAAATACAGATAGCCTAATGTTGGACCCGATGACCATGCAAAATTTTAAGTTGATCGGTCAAACGGTTCTGGTTTAAATTTCAAAAAGCGCATGAAATATTTTTTAAATTTTAACCAATGGGAGGATTCGGCTGAAAATTTGTAATATAAGAGACAATGTTGGTCCTAATGACCATGCAAAATATAAGGTCGATCACATTTGTCGAAGTCCATTTTCATTTTTTAGCCTATCAGGAGATGTTTATTTAAATTTCAACCAATGAATGGATTTCAAAAAAATTAGGGTCTGCAAACAGAGAAGGTTGGTTTTACATGTGTGCAAAATTTCAGATCGATCGGTGAAACGGTGCGACCTGTGTATCGGCTATTAGCAGCCAAAATCAAAAACAAAAACAAAAACAAAAAAAAAAAAAAAAAAAAAAAAAAAGAGGTCCGTGCCAAAAGAGCCAAAAGGAGACGCTCGCTTCGCTCGCTCAAAAGGTTATCAACCAAAAACAAAATGATTTCCCTATACCTCCTGTGTTACAGTTTTGTTCATTCTCGGAAGGCAATAAATTGAAACCTCGCTATACGACAGGGGTTGCAAGTTAAATGACATTTTATGATTCATTTATACTTAAATATAGTTGAAATGTAGGAAAACGTTTTCTGAACTTGTAATTTCATTTTTTTTGTTTTGTTTTGTATAATATGTATAATGATGGTACTACCTTAAAATTTTTATATTCGAATAAATGCCCTGCGGGGCAACAATTGGAGAGTTTTTTTTGCTTCAGTTTGTGCAAATTTCATCTCCGGGAAAGGAAACCTTAATACTGAGAGGTGCACCGCATGCCCTGAGGACGATTTTAAAAATGTTTATGAATTTGTGAAGCTATGGTGCTGAAATTGTTTATAATGTGGATTGTAGAGTAACTACCTAGTACTCTGTTTCCATAAAATCACAGTTTCCATATAGACTCAGTTCTTGACTTTGTCCCTGATCCAGGTGTGTCAATGAGATTCATAAACGTGTCAAGAATCATGCCTACCTGCATTCTACTTACATGTAATGCGCACTTACATTGTAAGTTGCCACATACAAACTTGCTTCCAAATACCCTCTCAATGTCATGGCAAACGAGAACACGTTGGCTCAGGCGGCACGCGCCTGCACTCGTAGCTCCCGGGTTCGATCCCAGAGATTGTCATTCGTTTCTTTATAATTGTTCTCTTTCTTGGTCTCGCTCATGTAGGTATCAGTGGCATAACTTTGATATTGCAGCCCCCGTTGTTGCGAAGGGGTGGTTGGGGGGGGGGGGATTTGATCGAATGAATACCATACAAACAAAAAATATCGATTATTTTAATAGTAGTGAAAATAGTAGTAATCTATAGAATTAAAATTATCAAATCGACCCAAAATTTGTGTGTAATTGAGTTAAAATGCACTAAATTAGTGAAATTTACTTGAGGCCACCCAGACTCAAATGTATATAATAATTTATAATAATAATAATTTTCCTAAAAATCCAATCCGCAGGAAGCAACTGGATTTAAAACAATTGGAAAGTGTAATTTAAAAATGAACACAAAAATGCATACCTATATATTTTTACAGAATTTTATGGTAAGGCTCTAAGAAAATAGGGATTTCCGAAAAATATCCTGCGGGGGGTTTCCGAAATATGAAGTTATGCCACTGGTAACTGGTAGGTATATGCGTGTTATGTGGGTAGGAAGCGGTCGTGGCTTATTGCAGGCGCGTAGGAACTGTTTTCAATATGGGGGGGGGGGGGGGGGGGTGAACTGCTACATCCGCAGAGGGGGTCTAGGGGGCAAAGTCCACCAGTTCTATAGCCCTGCGCGTTTTTTTATTTACTCAATTTTAAAGTGAATCTGGGGTTTAAAGATTCATCAAACTGAATCAAATAACCCTCTATTGTTGTCACGCAAGAAGTTTTTTTTTGGAATTTAAGGATGATCTAGACCACGTGACCACCTACGTCATGCCCTGCAATCTTCAAAACGAATCAGGCCGCCATTACATTTTTAAGAAGAAAAGATGGGTTCACTTTCGTTCGAATAACTTCATAATTACCCTAGCTACAATAATTCGGTCAAGGACTGGGGTGTTAATAAAAGATCGCTCTCAATGTTTCATATGAGACTTTAATAATGAAAATGCTTTACTGAACTAAAAAGTGGGTTTTCACTACGTCAAAACGTCGGCAAAACGTCGACCACGACACGCAAATCAAGTCTCATTAATCTGGACAATACGAAAATATTAAACACATACCTGCAGTTATGATCTATACGATATTCCTTATTTTTCACGACGATATTTTCATATCTTTTACAAGCACAACACATCTCCAAATTACTTCAACGAGCCTACAAAAAAATCAAGCTTGGCGCATAGGGTGAAGAAGAGGAAGGAAGAATGTTCGGTGCAACAAAAACTGGGGCAACAATTTTTATTTTATTTTAGCAGTTAGTAACCCGTATCTCTTTTAAATTGTTTAAGGATGATCTAGACCACGTGACCACCTACGTCATGCCCTGCAATCTTCAAAACGAATCAGACCGCCATTACATTTTTAAGAAGAAAAGATGGGTTCACTTTCGTTCGAATAACTTCATAATTACCCTAGCTACAATAATTCGGTCAAGGACTGGGGTGTTAATAAAAGATCGCTCTCAATGTTTCATATGACACTTTAATAATGAAAATGCTTTACTGAACTAAAAAGTGGGTTTTCACTACGTCAAAACGTCGGCAAAACGTCGACCACGATAAGCAAATCAAGTCTCATTAAACTGGACAATACGAAAATATTAAACACATACCTGCAGTTATGATCTATACGATATTCCTTATGTTTCACGACGATATTTTCATATCTTTTACAAGCACAACACATCTCCAAATTACTTCAACGAGCCTACATATTACACCGTCTTGCTCCTCGTATTTAAGTTATGTTTTACTGTCACGCCAAAGAAACAACCTTGGAAACTCCTGACCTTGCTTCGAAAAGTCATAATAAAGAAGGCAGTGGTTCTTACCTGACAGTAGACAAAACTTAAATACGAGGAGCAAGACGGTATAGAATAGAATAGAATTTTCTTTATTTTTGCATTATATCAGATACACTGTACAGGCATAAGATTTAATACACAGAAAAAGGCGAGGTTCGCAAGGATTTGCGTTCTTCCACCCTGCCTGCTGAAATAGTAATTTTAACATTAACATATAAGTAATTTTAACATTATCATTATCAATATCAGTTTAGTAAGTAATTAATTAATTATTATTACTTGTTAATTTTTAATTAATTACTTACTAAACTGATATTGATAATGATAATGTTAAAATACTTATATGTTAATGTTAAAATTACTATTTCAGCAGGCAGGGTGGAAGAACGCAAATCCTTGCGAACCTCGCCTTTTTCTGTGTATTAAATCTTATGCCTGTACAGTGTATCTGATATAATGCAAAAATAAAGAAAATTCTATTCTATTCTATACCGTCTTGCTCCTCGTATTTAAGTTTTGTCTACTGTCAGGTAAGAACCACTGCCTTCTTTATTATGACTTTTCGAAGCAAGGTCAGGAGTTTCCAAGGTTGTTTCTTTGGCGTGACAGTAAAACATAACTTAAATACGAGGAGCAAGACGGTGTAATATGTAGGCTCGTTGAAGTAATTTGGAGATGTGTTGTGCTTGTAAAAGATATGAAAATATCGTCGTGAAACATAAGGAATATCGTATAGATCATAACTGCAGGTATGTGTTTAATATTTTCGTATTGTCCAGTTTAATGAGACTTGATTTGCTTATCGTGGTCGACGTTTTGCCGACGTTTTGACGTAGTGAAAACCCACTTTTTAGTTCAGTAAAGCATTTTCATTATTAAAGTGTCATATGAAACATTGAGAGCGATCTTTTATTAACACCCCAGTCCTTGACCGAATTATTGTAGCTAGGGTAATTATGAAGTTATTCGAACGAAAGTGAACCCATCTTTTCTTCTTAAAAATGTAATGGCGGTCTGATTCGTTTTGAAGATTGCAGGGCATGACGTAGGTGGTCACGTGGTCTAGATCATCCTTAAACAATTTAAAAGAGATACGGGTTACTAACTGCTAAAATAAAATAAAAATTGTTGCCCCAGTTTTTGTTGCACCGAACATTCTTCCTTCCTCTTCTTCACCCTATGCGCCAAGCTTGATTTTTTTAATATTCTGTTTTTAAATTAGTTTAAAGTGTTTAAACTTTATTTTAAGGGTCCATATTTGTAATTTGAAGGTTACTTTCATGCCGAATTCAGGCACAACGTAAGTTTTTGAGCGAGCGAAGCGAGCGTCTCCTTTTGGCTCTTTTGGCACGGACCTCTGTTTTTTTGTTTTTTTTTTTCTTTTTTTTGTGTTTTTTTTTGTTACTGACGATATACAGGTCACAGTTTTTCTTTGATCAAGCTGAAATTTTGCACACATGTACTGACCATTTCTGGGCGTTGCAGACCCTAATTTTTTTGAAATCCCCTGATTGGTTCAAATTTAAAAAAAATATCTTTCGATTGGTTAGTTTGATCAAATTAAAATTTTGACAAGTCATTACCACTAACATTTTACCAAATCAAACAAAGTTTTAGCCAAATCCTCCCATTGGTTAAAATTTAAAACCATCTTTACTGTGATTTTTGAAATTTAAACTAGAACCGTTTGACCGATCAACTTAAAACTTTGCATGGTCATTGGGACCAACATTATCTGTGTTTTTGACAATTTTCAGACAAATTGTGTTTAAATCCAAAAGTTATTGACATTTTACGGACATTTTGCTTGTTGCTCTGGATCACGGCAACATTGACGCCTCAGTTCCAATGTTCCAAGGTAGTTAGAACAGAAACTTTCAAACGCATACTTATAACACTTATAATCAACATATTGATCTGATATTGTGTACACACACTTATATCATATGAGTGGTCCCAGGTATATTTTTGGAACAAGATCCTGTGATTTTTAAAAATTAACAAGGAAACATTCAATCATAAAGTCCGATTTACACGGTGCAATTTCTTAACAACTTCTGTGACACAGAGGTTCTGCTCGTGCGCAGTATCACTTTTGAGATCATAAAGGGAATCTGCACATGGGCAGAACTTCTGTGACACAGAAGTTGTTCAAGAAATTGCACCGTGTAAATGGGGCTTAAAGGTTCAAATCGATCGACTTAAAACTTTGTATGGTTATTTGGGACCAATATTTTTGGAATTTTTGGAGATTTTCATACAAGATTTCGGTTCGAGGTGTTGCGCGTATCCGTGCTCGCTCATCAACGCGTTACTCAGAGCGTTTTCCTAGTAGTGGTGCTTGGCGGGAGTAGGGCGATTTGATTTCACGGATTTTAAGTGAGAAAAGGTTTTAACAAAATTTGCTAATTATTTTATCTTTCTTTTCATGGTGTATATTTGTGTTTTGGTGATGACTTTCAGGCAGTATTCAGGCTCAACGTTCATTTTTAGGGTAATATGTAATGCTTAGTAGTAACGCAAAATAGCAAAGTGTTTTAATACTGTCATTATCAATCTAGTGGAGCGGTCGCTCCACCCAGCCAAGTCGTACGGTACACTCACACTCACTCAACATACTGTAAATGCCTAATAAACTGAGGAGCAGACCAAACACTTTTACTGTAAGCAACAACATGGCATTTTCGGCCTACTGGATCTCAACATTGGAAAATCTCACATTGTTGCGAAATATCTTAATTTCGAGCTATGGCCCACCCCACCCCCTATACCAAATTTGGGAACAACAGGTTATGTCATTTGCGAGCAAGATGGCCGTGAAAACAGTGAAATTACACCCCTTTTAAAAGCTATCTGATGATGATTCAGATATCAGGAAACACTGTTGACAGGGCCACAGCCTAAACGGGTTAACCGATCGATCTGAAATTTTTACCACGTGTGCACTTTTGGCGTCTAAGGTGCCTTTTGCTATAACCGGTTTTATGCCGCCATTTTGAAACCGGAAGTGACGTCATATCTCGAAAACGGCTGAACCGATCGAAACGAAATTTGCGCCAATCGATTCAGACGGTCATCTATATGAAACATCAATAGTCGAAATAGAAATGAACTATTACTAAAACCGGAAATGCCGCCATAACAATGCCAAATCTGACTAAAACCATCTCTTATAACAATAAATACATATTCAGATAGCTTATAATGTTACATAACATTTAAGATACAGATATTAGGTGGCAGTGATGTCAGCCGCCATTTTGAAAACTGGAAGTGATGCGATAACTCGAGAACAGTTGGACCGATTGGAACGATGCTTTCGCAATTCATCATGGAATATAATTTTAAGCTTACATTTAGCACCAAACACAATTCTTCTTAGCAACCAAACCACAAAGGCGTATTTTTTTAAAGGAATTATAGTCATTGGTGAAACAATGTTACAAGTTATAAGAATAAACTGAAAAAAGGAGTGATATCCCCATAAAAAACACTCCGTGTAAAAATACAAGCCAAGTCTCTTTACTTTAAAAAAATTCAACACCGAAAAGGAGTGATATCAAAAAAGGAGCCAAGTCAATGACATTTCCAAATATTTAATCGTATCTTTGAAATAAAAGTATAAACACCGAGAAATACTTTACAAAAGGACTTGGCGCATCGTTTTTTTAAAGACATCTTTCTATCCTAAAAGTGGAAAGAAATGAACAAGTTTAAGTACTTTTCCTCTTTCTATTAGAGCCATCAAGCTACTCAAGCTATGAATCAAGCTACTTTTAGTAATTGCTATTTTATAGTTTTGTCAATGGCGATAGAAGAAAGATTTCATGTTGTAATAGATAAGTGATATGGTAAAAGAATTAAATAACAAGGAAGTGCGCTCATATATATTCTTATAGCACTGTTAATATGGTGATATTAGAAGGGTATCTTTTCATAATATGATCTTGACTCTGAGGGAAATCATGAAACGTTGTCAAATAAATTACTAACTATCGATAGAACACTATTATATATTTTTCAAGTGTAAAGTGTATAAAGTTAAAAATGTTAAAGAAATTCAATGTGCCGTCACTGTGTACTTCGTGAAATGTACTATTATAAATTGCGGATGAATAGAAATTTATTTCATGATGAGAAGGTATAACGCATGAGACTTAATTAATATGTTGACCACGAAACAATATTACGAAGATATCTATTGTGTATTTATTACAAACATAGGCAACAAGTTTCATGTGTACATATTCAAATAGAAAATTATTTACAGTAGGTATATATAATATGTAATTGAAAGATGTGTCCCTATTATGATAAAAGTTCTTAATGACGGTTGTATATAAATGGCATATTACGCTTATGAATAGAAAAATGTCTTTAAAAAAACGATGCGCCAAGTCCTTTTGTAAAGTATTTCTCGGTGTTTATACTTTTATTTCAAAGATACGATTAAATATTTGGAAATGTCATTGACTTGGCTCCTTTTTTGATATCACTCCTTTTCGGTGTTGAATTTTTTTAAAGTAAAGAGACTTGGCTGGTATTTTTACACGGAGTGTTTTTTATGGGGATATATATAACATTAGACACATGAAATTACCTATTTGGTAGGTATTAAAATACTGAAATAATGTAACTAATACTTAATCGCATTCTAAAAGCTTATCAAACGCTTATTCAATTCTAACATGACTTGTATCTAAATAGGCAACACTGTCCTTATTGGATTGACTAATTAATTAAGTCTAATTGCTAATTGCTAACTTAAACAATAAATGCACTTACAACAATATTAAGTTCATAATAAAAATGTAATTGTTGACGCACAATTGCATTGGTAGTATAGGTACATAATCCTTGGATCTAGAATGAATTTTCTGACCTGACCACAAAAATTGTCGCAACTCCCAATAAGCACAAACAAATAACAAATAACATTTACAAACTTTACAACACTATTATCTACAGATTATTATGGCGTCAGATCATACAACTTCAACAACAGTTCAATTAAAATTGTTAAAAGCATGCATTTACACGTAGTTAAAAACAATTATGAAATCTGCTAAGAATCAGAACTCAAATTGTAAGGTTTCCAACAGCAGAATGAACTCTGCAGAATATTATTTACTATATGAAACAGCAAATCATGACCTGCCATCGCGTTGGTCTAAACAGCAACTACAAACTTCTCCTCAAAATATCTAGTAGATCTCAAATCTGATCATTGCGCTCGCCTGCCCCGCCAAGCGGGATGGAATCCGGGGAGGCGTTTTGGTTGCCGACGGCCTGGACCACCAAGTCTTGTCCAGATCGCAGTCTCAAGAGAACAACCCTCCAGTCTCTCCAGCAGCCGCAAGCCTCCTCGTCAAACACTACAAAGAAGAGGAACAACACGAACCCTTGCATCGGGTCCGTCATATTGTACAAGTATTCCAGCCCCGAGACGTGGTCCCCGAGATCGTTGAACATCTCAAACGCAGTCGGAATTCCGAACAAGAAGAACAGAAGAACAATCGTTTTAAGTTGTCTCATCAAAAGTTTTCGGTTAGAAACATGTCGACGAAGGTCCGCTTTCTCTCCCCAACCGAAGCAGGCGCAAATACGAGCAACAACCACGCAAAGTACAACCATGTTGGCAAGTGTGATGGCAGCTCCGGGGACGAAGTAAAGAGCCAAGTGTGTTGCGAGGTTGGGTCCGCAGAAGTGCTCGGACGGTTTCCAAGAGAGAAGGACGATCAACCGCACAAGAGGAGTGCCCCATGCAAACATGGACACTTTCAACAGCAAGTTGGGGACATCGGTGAGTCCGACCATCGTCAGAAGTCGCTTCAGCTGGAGGACAGACATAACCAACATCCAGCAGTAGTGAGAGAGACGGGAGTAGTGCACGATCGCGGTGAATGTGATGAAGGAAGCGTTGCTCTTGTCGGAGACGACGGAGTAGATGTAATGGGTTTCTCGGTAGATAGTAAGGACAAGATAAAACAAAGAGGAAGCAGTTAAATGGAGGAGGATTTTGTTGCTGATTTTCTTACGATACGATCTGAACAGGATGCAGTCATTATGATGACTACAAAGCCGAACAGAGACAGTACAGATCCGATGAGGAAGATGATCTTCTTGATGGTGTACTCTTCTTTCATTTGGAAGTTCTCCTTGTCGGCGAACAAGAACATGACGTATCTGACGTTAGTACGGGACTCTTGGAAATGTTTCGACAGATTACATCGACACGTCTCATATGATCCGTTTTTGACGACCCAGCATCCTGATGTGGACCACGACCTGTTGCTCCAATGTGCGCAACCGCTCTTGAGGTGAACTGAAGACAAGGATGGAGATGGGCTAAAGTTCTCAGAATTCAGCGGCTGGAAGAATATGTCGACATACTGCTCTTGATCGTCGGCGTTGTCATTGTTGTTGACGTTGTCGTTGTCGCTGTTGGCGTCGTCGTCGGTGGCGTCGTCGTCGGCGTCGTCGTCGTTGTCGTTGGGATCGTCGTCGGCGTCGTCGTCGTTGTCGTTGTCGTCGGCATCGTCGTCGGCGTCGGTGGCGGCGTCGTCATCGTCGTTTTCCATAACCCCGTATTGACGAGGAGTGAAATATAAATCCACCACGCGGCTGAAGTAGATCGTGTGGTGATTGTAAACAACCGCCGGTAAGAGAGACTTGTTGATCGGATAAATCATGACAAAGATGCGAAATTTCATTTTGTTTGTCATCACCATTACGGAGAATTTTGTTTGTTGAAAATAAGTTTCGGAATCTAACTGCGTTCGAAAAGTTGGTTCAGCTAATTCGTATCCCAGAAAAAAACACTCCGTGTAAAAAAGGCAGCCAAGTCTCTTTACTTTAAAAAAATTCAACACCGAAAAGGAGTGATATCAAAAAAGGAGCCAAGTCAATGACATTTCCAAATATTTAATCGTATTTTTGAAATAAAAGAATAAACACCGAGAAATACTTTACAAAAGGACTTGGCGCATCGTTTTTTTAAAGACATAATTCTATCCTAAAAGTGGAAAGAAATTTACAAGTAGGTACATTTTCCTCTTTCTATTAGAATTAGATGAATCAAGCTACTTTTAGTAATGGCTATTTTATAGTTTTGTCAATGGCGAGAAGAAAGATTTCATGCTGTAATAGATAAGTAATATAAGGATGGAAGAATTAAATAACAATTGGAAGTGGGCTCATACATATTCTTGCAGTACTGTTAATATGGTGATATTAGAAGGGTATCTTTTCATAATTTGATCTTAACTGAAGGAATTCATGAAACGTTGTCAAATAATTACTATCTATCTATGAAACACTATTATATATTTTTAAAGTATAAAGATATTTTTTTTAATAGAAATACAATGTGACTGTGTACTTTGTGAAATGTATTGTTATAAAATGTGGATTAATTGAAATGTATTTCATGATGAGAAGGTATAACGCATGAGACTTAATTATGTTGACCACGAAACAATATTACGAAGATAACGTTTGTGTATTTATAGAAAACATAGACAACAAGTTTCATCGCGTATATATTCAAATAGAAAATATTTTACAGTAGGTATGTATAATATGTAATTGAAGGATGTTTCCCTATTATTCTAAAAATTCTTAATGACTGTTGTATATAAATGACTTATGCTTATGAATAGAAAAATGTCTTTAAAAAAACGATGCGCCAAGTCCTTTTGTAAAGTATTTCTCGGTGTTTATTCTTTTATTTCAAAAATACGATTAAATATTTGGAAATGTCATTGACTTGGCTCCTTTTTTGATATCACTCCTTTTCGGTGTTGAATTTTTTTAAAGTAAAGAGACTTGGCTGCCTTTTTTACACGGAGTGTTTTTTTCTGGGATATCACTTCATTTGTTAGTTTATTCATACAGCTTGTAGCACATGTCCGAGCAGGAACTAATTTCTTTAAAAAAATACGCCTCAACCGATTTGGTTACTATGAAAAGTTGCGTTTGGTATAAGATGAAAATGATTATCCAAGAAGAATAGCTTAAGTTTCGTTATAATCGATCCAGCCGTTTTCGATACATGACGTCACTTCCGGTTTTGAAATAGCGGCCGAATTCCGGTATAGGTAATAAGAAAACAATCTAGTTTTATCTAGTTGATACCTTCATGAACGACCATCTGAATTCCTAATCCCTATATTTCCGTAAAATCGGTCATGCCGTTTGTAATATATGACGTCACTTCCGGTTTCATTTAGTGGTTCCTGCCGCCATTTCCGGTACCATTAATTTATTTATTCATTTTTCACAATTGATTTTTCAAATAAATAGCAGAATGAATACGCAGGAGCTAGTTCAGTTGCAATCGGTACAGGCGTTTTAGATATATGACGTCACTTCCGGTTTCAGGAATGGCGGCCGAGAACACTGCTACCTTGAATATATAAATTGTATTGTCTATGTTACAATGTAAGTTAATTATGTATGTATTTTAAGTATAATTTGTTGAAATAAGTTAAATATTGCGTATTTATGACGTCACTTCCGGTTTAGAAAATAAGAAAATAATATTTTTTTTATTTATACTTCATATAGATGACCATCTTAATCGAATGGCGCTAATTTCGTTCTAATCGGTCCAGACGTTTTTGAGTTATGACGTCACTTCCGGTTTAAAAATGGCGGCACAAAAAATCACAAGAGGCAAGGTATCATCAGACGCCAAAAGTGCATATGTGGTAAAAGTTTCAGGTCGATCGGTTCAGCCGTTTAGGCTGTGGCCCTGTCAACAATGTTTCCTGATATCTGAATCATCATCATCATCATCATCATCATCAGATAGCTTTAAGAAGGGGTATAATTTCACTGTTTTCATGGCCCTCTAGCTCGCAAATGGCAAAACCTGTTGTTCCCAAATTTGGTATATGGGGTGGGGTGGGCCATAGCTCGAAATTAAGACATTTCACAACAATGTGAGATTTTCCAGTTGAGTGACTGTGAGTGTATAGTACGACTTGGCTGGGTGGAGCGACCGCTCCACTAGATTTTGAGGGAGGAAACAATCGCACACCAAGTTGATTCCGTACTTTGTATTTTGAGGTAGAAAACATTCGCTTGTCAGATTTATTTCGTAATTCGTATTTTGAGAGAGGAAACATTTGCACATCAAACTGGTCCCCTAATTCTTCTTCCGATTGGAACAAACAATAGATCTGCATTTCTGAAGTAAGCCATCTGTTGTCGTTCACTGGTTCTTTCAGAACATTATTTGAGAGTATACTAATTAGCGTGGAGACCTCATATTGATTCTGCGTCCAAGTCCAAGGCTCCTTTCTTATGGCTAAGGGATATTCTTTTCCAAGTCGAAAAAGTATTGTATCAATGGAATCTAAAATATTTGACAATATTTCATGTTGACCCTGCAGGAACGTAACCTCTAAGTCCAGGATATGGTTCAAATGAACAACTATGTCATCCACATATTGAACCAAGACGGGGTTTTCGGTGTAGTACTTTAATATAGAACACGTTTCCAGAACATATTCCAGATCTGATAAACCTGTCCGGGACGACCCATCATGACGAAATCTTTCAATTCTTTTTTGCATCGACTCGTTGATATACTTGTACTCGAACACGGCAAACTGTCTTCCCAAGGTCATCTCGTCATTTGTCGTCAAGTTGCAGCGACAACCGTCAGGCGCCAAACTCCAGCATCCTTCATGGATCCAGACATTCTGCTGGAAGCTCCAGTAAGCGCATCCGATCTTGACGCCTTCAAAGCGTTGAGTCCAAGACCTGAAGTGCATTTCAATAAACTGATCTTCTTTCTTGGATACGTTCTGTTCAGGTTCAAGAATTAAGTGTACGATTTGACTGTTGAAAATAGTGTTATTGGCCAATGTTACTGTAGGTGTTAAAGACAAAGTTATTGGGTAAATCAGGATCATGGTACGTTGGTTAGATTTAAGAACCCCATTCGAAATCGTTAAGACAAGGTCCACATCTGCTGAAAGCGTGTCGTCAACATTTAAGCTTTCCCAAGTAACGACTGGGGTCTTTTGGGAATCTCTGAAACTGTATATTTGTAATGAGTAGTTGGAAGTGACAGGACCAATGCTGTGAAACGAGAAACCTCGGAAGGGATAATTTTCTGAAGAATATGTGTTCTCTGAAATAATATTTGTACCTCTCATTATCAACTCCAAATCTTGCACTAAGTGCAAACCAAACGTAGAGGTAGAATTTTTTTTTTGATTTTTCGGCACATTTTTATACATATTTAAATATCCCATTGCTTGCCAAAATGGAAGGAATGACTTCACTTCAGTGGTACTCAACCTTTTTGACTTGCGGGCCAATAATACAAATTTGTTTTTGTTGACGGGCCGCATTTGTTTTAAATTATTATAATGCTCACGTGATAAGTAGGTTCATTCCAAGGCGCGTAGAAACTACTTATATCAGGGGTAGGGAGGAACGAAGCCCCTCGCCCCGCAAGGCGTTTTTTTAGAATGTTACAATTTAAAAGTGATTCTGGGCTTTAAAATGCATGAACTGAAGCAAACTATAACCCTCCAATTGTTGTCCCGCGGAGCGTTATTTTAGAGCAAATTTATAAGTGATCTTTCCTACGTGCCTGGTTCATTCAGTGTCTTTTATTTATTATGAAACGAATCGAATAATATTTCACACGCCAAACCCAACACTTTTTACAAATTTCAGATTTGTTAAAAGGCTTCTAATTGCAACAAGTATGAATTTTCATTTAACTACATACCTATAGCTTTCTTCGTATTTTCAGCTTGATGCGTGGATCCTAACATGAAAACTCACCAAATATGTCTCAAATGAAATTATATTTTTTAATATAATTTTTTCATTTGACACATTTTATGAATAAATAGGTATTTGAACCTTAAACTGGGGGTTCACAAAATTTAGTCCCGCGGGCCGCAGGTTGAGTACCGCTGCGTTAGGGGGGGGGGCAAAGGTTCAAATTTGATTTATAATCCTATTATTATTAATTCCCACGAATCACACATATAAGATACCATTTTACATGCGATCCACAGCTTGAGTTACATAAATTCAATTTAATTTGGCGACTGGTTAATTATCAAGTATCCGAGAAACTAAAACTAAATTTTCAAACTCGGATAATCAAATCTAAGATAAATTAGGTTCACTTAAAAAATTATTATTTTGGGTTTATAGTGCCACATGATTTATTGATTCGGTTACCTGCATGCTCGTTGTTCTCTGCCATGCTGGGAGTGTGCACCAATGTGTCTACAACCACCCACGCACCCACCAGCACCCAGGATGTCACTATCAGCCCCCTCCACGGCTTCATCTTCTGGTGCCAGGTCGCACTGATGCTGGAGGAATCTCGTGCGTGTCGGGAAATAAACTGGATTGTTCAACACACTTGGTTTGAATGTTCCAGACAGACCCAAGCAACTAGGTTCATTCCCACGCCAGGAATCAAATCCTGCCTATTATTAACAGACTAATTAAGACTGATTACTTTGTAACATTATAACTGATAGCATTATCAAGTGCAGCTGCAATCCATACAATTAATTACAATGTCCTGTGCGAAGAAGAGATTGTATAGAAGAAAATACTTTGTAGCGTTTTCTTCTATCAAAATAAATTAACGTTGGTATTCGAATAGGAAATTGCAAATTGAAAAGATTTCACCACCGGTGGCATTTGAGCTCTAGCCCACGACCTTTATAAGAAATGTATCATTATAATGTCCAAACCGAGATGTTCACAGCCAATTGTATAAAAATAAAGTTTCCTTCTTTAAAGTCTCAAATCTTCATAATCTTCATAATCTCAGCTTCAAATCATCATCATCATCATCATTTTTTTTTTTTTTTTTTGTCTTCTGGGGCTTAACGTCGCACTGTTCTGCAGCGAGGCTAATGGCGACGGATGAATGATAATGAGGATGATTGGGAGATGATGGCGAAGAGTAGGTAAGGATGGAAGGTGGGAAGGAGGCGGTCGTGGCCTTTTAGTAGGGTACCTTCCCAGTATTTGCCTGTCGACTGAGGGAAAACCACGAAAAAACCCCAGTCAGGAAGGACGACCGCGGGAATCGAAACCGGGCCTCCGGAATACAAGTTCAGAGCGTTACCACTCAGCCAAACCTGTTCCGTAAAATCATCATCATCATCATCATCATCATCATCATCATCATCATCATCATCATCATCATCATCATCATCATCATCATCATCATCATCATCATCATCATCATCATCATCATCATCATCATCATCATCATCATCATCATCATCATCATCAGCATCAGCATCAGCATCATCATTGAATCATTCATCCGGCGCCATTCCTAGTTGCAGAACAGTGCGACGTTAATCCCTCTATGAAAACCACTACAAAAACACAACAACATAATTATTTACCTACAGCTTTAAAAATCTGAGTAACAACTGGTTACAAAGTATGGAAGTGGAAAATTATAATTATACAATGTATCAAGATATTCTTCCTTCAAGACCTTGGCTGATTATCAAATCCAATCGATATTGATTTAATTACCATGATTTAACTTCTGTGGCGCGTGCAGTTCCCACAATCAACCTAAAACACTGCCAATCATTACAACGTGGGTTGAAAACTCATTCTCCCGCGGTACAACTTTTATTTTCCTGTCTTCTTCCAAAAACTGGTGAATACCGACAGGCGCAGGAACTTTATTTTGAGTGGGTGTCAAAATTATCGAGGATCGATGGATGTGAGGAAAAGGTAGTGCGCCGTTATAAATGTGTCTGGGGGTTTCCCCCCCCCCCCAGTTTGCCCCGCAGGGCCTTGTTTGAATTTTTGATACAAAAGAATTGAATTTTAAGCTATTTTGGTATCCTTTTCAAAGAAATTTTATAGGTGTGCTACCTATGCAATATTATGTAGAAACTTAAGAAAAAATTATATAATATAAACTGTAACTATGTGCTTCTTTTTAAAGAATCCCCATTGGTCATGCAGGGCATTTTTAAAATTATTTATAAAAAACAATCGAAGTCGAATTTGAAGCCATTTTGTTATCATTTTCCAAGACATTTAATAATGTGTAGCATGTAATATTCTTGGGGAAACTTTATACAAATGCAATATAATCAGTAACTATTTATTATTTGATAGAATCTCCATTGGCCCAGCCAGCAGGGAATGTTTTGATTTTCTAGTAAAAGAGAATCGATTATGAGTCGATTTTCGAATTCCTTTTAAAAAAGGTTGCAAGAAGCAACAGCAATAAGCAATAATAAAAATCTGTATGTGTTTTGGATTATTAAATTGTATTCACGATGATGATCAAGTTGGACAAATGAGTCATTGTCTCAGTCATTTCATTGGATGTGCAACACTTGATAAAAAAAAATTGAGAATTCAACCTCATAATGGAGCAAATCTGTGCATTTTTGCATCTCTTTTTGCAACATTTTTGTGTATCTGGAGGTGATATCTGCGGGTATCAAGATGAAAGACGTGGGGGTCATTGACCCCCACTCCCCCCCCCCCCCCCTTCCTACGCGTCTGAACACCGATTATTTTTCAACCGCGTAGGGAAAATTTATTTGCTGTTTTACGATGTTTTAAAATTTATGTTAAATTTTTCTTTTGAGTTAATAAAGTTCAATAAACTCCAGAGAAGAAAGGGGCATGAAAATGACTTTCTTTCACGCTATTTGTCATCTCTTAGTTGGACTCGGAAGCCGAGCTAATGAAGTGCACTAATTAACATGTCTGATGATATTGATAGAGGTCATTGGGGTTAAGCGGCCAATGCAGTGGTCAAGATAAGCATCGAGCTTGTGTCAGCTACATGGCTATTAGGCAACAGTCCAGTAATTCCAGTGAAAAAATCAGCATAACCCACAACTAATTGCACAGAAGCGTTTTTGGTACCGTTCGATTCAGAAAAGTGTCCTCTACAACATATCCAAAATCGCCCGAAATCGCTGTACGGAAAAAGGGTTTTAATGTCATTTTAAGTTAATTTCCCATGTTAAGGTGGGCATTCACATCGCATTTTGGTGGACCTTTTTTAATGCTTCTGTGCCGGGAGAACGGTTGACAGGAGCACTCCAATTTTTTTTTCTCATGCTTATAACAGATTTGAGTTGTTGCTGGACATTTTGTTTTTTAAATTTTTGAACTGGAAAAGCGCATGAAAATTTTTGAAACTTTTCATTTTTTTGTCAACTTTAGGCTATCACAACTCACGTAATTATTGTTATATCGTAAAAGTAAAATGTCCAGCAACAATGTGCATATATTGGTAACACATGCTGAAAATTTGAAATTAATCGGTCAATCGGCTTGCTGCTCAAACGGGAATTAAAAATGTACTAAAACCTTCAAATGATAATTTTCCAGCTCATTTTCTAGTCCACATTTGCAGCGAATATTTCCCCTCCTTCTTGTCACGTACAAGACATTAATTTAACTGTCAACGCAGCGATAACACGACTCGAGAGTCGAGAGCGGATCAGTTTCACCCTGTGGGTAGAATGACGTCATTCATTGTGTTGATAAACACATGTGCTCTGCATCTTTCACTAACTCAAGGGAATAAATTTACTCGGTGTGTCAATGCGAAGTCAATGCCCAATTAGAATTGCATTAAATATATTCAATAATTATCAAAAATGAAATAAAATGAAATACAAATTATGGAATACCTACCCAAAAATATTTGAACAGTAATTAGCTTGCGCAACATGATTTGGAAATGTATTATTATATTCAGTTAGCTGGAGACACTTTATTGTTTCTATTGTGCCGATTGCAATGAATGTGGATGCTATATACATTGATGAAATGCACTGAATTTGCACCGATTGTTACATCTAAGGAGATGATTGCTAATGAGCTCGACCGAACATCTCAATTTCTATAGTTTCTTTTTGTTAGAAGTGTAGGTACACTCCCCCAAATAATAAACGGTACTTGGTACAAAACGTATTGGCTGCTGGGCCGGTTCCTTGGCAATCAATCCTTGTTGTTATCAATGAAATCAGAGCTCACCTAAAAGAGTTAGATAATGCGTTAGCACTGACTTCATGAGATGATGCCATCAAACATTAATCAGTCAATTCATTTTCTTTCGAGTACCGTTTATTATTTGGGGGAGTGTACCTACTTCCTATTATACAAAGTGTACATGGGCGTCCGCAGCATTTATGCCAGGTGGGGGCAGGGCAAGGAAATAATATTTTACGGGTTAAGGGGGGTGTGGGGGACGCGCCCCCCACCCTGCCCCGCAAGGCGTGTTTTGGATTTTGGACACTTTGAAATCAATTTTGAGACGTTATGATGTGTATTTTGTTGAAATATTCAATATTTTTAAATATTGCACTTTGGGGGGGAGGGGGGGGGGGGGGAATGCTCAAACCTGCCCCGCAGGGCAATTTTTGGTTTCTTGACACTTTGAAATCAATTTTCTTTAGTTTTTTTGGTTACAAAATGAGACTATACGTAAAACCCCAGAACATTTTAATGTTTTCCTGACATCCAGGGGGGGGGGGGGGGGGGGCAAGCGCCCCCCTTGCCCCTCCCTGTGGACGCCCATGAAAGTGTATTTTCTTGCCTTTTTTGATATTAGTAACATTTTCATATCTCTGGACATGAACAATATTATTCAATTATTCAATTATTCATAACAAAATGAAGATTGCAACTACATTTTTAGGCTTCGTTCGATTATTGTGAAAAAGCTTACGAATATTAAGTTCATAAGCAACAGTTTGCCTTCCTTCCAATGATCTGTAAGTTATCCCGTTTGTAGTAATTCAATCGCTTGTAATTTAGAAGAGTCAATATCCTACAATAGCGCGGAAAGATATAAATCAGTATTTTCCATAGATATTTTGGGAAATATTTTATATTTACTCGGTCTATTTGTCTTCAAATAATGATGTAAACATCATCATAGTTGGGAATGGGATCAATTATTTACCTACTTATTTTTTGGTCCATGATTTGTAGCGAGATCTTCCAACCTACTCGATTAGTTTGAAGAAAAATGATGGATGGATTTTACAAATTTTACTCCGATTGAGTTCAGAACAGTCAAAACTAACAATTATTGAAAGTATACATGTTTAGGATGTAGACAAACAAAAATTATTATTGTGGGATGGTAGGATGACTAGTTTTGAAGTAATTGATATAGAAAAGAGGTTGCCATGACAACAAAGTCTTCACCATGGTAACACATTGTTGTGGTCTTAGAAAATGATATCACCAGGCAGTCCAAAATGTCATATTATATTTCAATGTGACATTACTTTTGATAATGCTTATATTGTTATTAGGTTGATACTATTCTAGCCAGTGGCGCCGACTACGTGGGTGCTCCGAGGTTCGATGACCCATAAAAATAATTTTAAGAAATCAAATCATCAAATTAAATTATTTATTTCCCACTTAAAATATGAATCGATTTATTAGTCATCTTTAGAATTCAGAGAGAATATAGTTTTTTCTATAATTGATACATAATTAATTTATAATTATGTTAATATTCCCTCTTTTTGATATATTTTTAATTTGGGTATTGTTATTAAATGTTGAAGTATTGACTACTGTTGTAATTTGAAAATGATAACTATTGATAACATTGTTGAAACTGCACTCAAAACGCATAAAAAAATACTAAAATTAGGGATGATATACAAAAAACAGGGCTGTGCGCCCCGGACCTGCCTGCATGTCATCTTCCTCCCTTCAACCACACACAATTAATTGTAATACATTATTTTTCGGGCACTAAGTTCGTAGGAAGGTCACTCAAACAGTATGAACGCATAAAAAATAAAGTTTATAGCGTCCCAGAATCACGTATAATTTGTTTAAATTCTAAGTAACGCTCTTCGGGGCCTAGAACTGGGGTCTCTATGACCATCATCCGGATATAGCAGTCCCCCCCCCCCCCCCCCCCCCCCCCCCCCATGATCATGATGGAAAACCGTTCCTCTGTCGGGCACCCATTGGATTTTGCAAAAGTCGGCGCCCCTGATTCTAGCATTCATCTCAGACTAGGTAGTTTCAAATTTTGTAAAATGTCTCAGGATAGAATGCCATGGCAGGAATCGAGCCCTGGCCCCCCAGGTGGCTGTTTGAGTGGACTACAAGTATACATTAACTGTCCAGGTGGGGTGACCACTCATTGACCTTACTTTGCGAGAAAATAATACATTTGAACTATGTTTTACTTTAAAATTAGGTACCGATCCTTTTATATTCTGATCTGATCACAAAATATTTCTGTCAAAACAGTAGTACCATAGACATTGAAGAGCTTTCGGCTTGGAGGCTATACAATGTCTATGGTAGCACCTAGTTCAAAAGAACAAAGCATCAGTTCGCTCGCTGCTGTCTGTAAATCTTTTTCAAACTCGATTTATTTGATTTATAAAGTTTCGTAGAAAAAAGCGGAAAAAAGGTAGATTCTTGTTGGTCTTTATAGGTTAGTGATGTTTGCGTAAAATTACATGCTACGCATTCTCTTTGTGAATTCAAATTGGGGAGATTAATATTTATTTAAATACTAAATACCCATTGCTTTAAATACCCTTATAAAGTTCAAGAATTATTAAATAAAAGTATAAAATAATTACAATATTGTGAAATAAATGGTTATAATTGCATTGAAAATCGATAACCAAATAAATAAACACATTCTCTAAGTATAAATAATAAATTATAGTCCAATAATAATGAACTATAATTATTACGTCCATAATTATTAATGAAATAAAAAATTACAACATTGTGAATACATTGAAAAACAATAAACAAGTGCAAACGCTCATATCCACCAAATGTTATCGCATTCATTTTCTAGGAAGTAAACACGTCTGGAATGAATGAAATCTAATCTGTCTAGCCGTTAAAATTTATGACCTCCTCCAGCGTTTCACATGTCGCCACTTGGGAGTGGGGGGTGATTTCGCACGCCAGCTATTTCAGCGAGCCTTTTAAGAAATAGGCCAAAGTCAAACGTGAATTCCCACCTTAATTCCATCTTGCAAAAAAAAAATTTTTTCATGTAAATCCGATTTTGACGAAACTTGGCAGAATTGTTCACCATCCTAAATGAACACAAATAGCTCTCCTGAGCGTTTACCTCTAAACCACATCGTTTGGGAAATATGGACCTCGCAAAACGTCAAATTACACTCAAAAGTGACTAAAATATGACTTTTCAATTGTCGGTAGGTACTTTTATGATGCAATAGTGCAGTTCCAAAATAAGACAATGGATGGGGGGGGGGGGGGGGGGGGGGGGGGGGGGGAGGCATCCCATTGGCCATTGGCCAGACAATTTAATACATTACAGATTTACTCTCTTTCTTAATTATCGTTATCATATTTCAACTGAGACATATCCATGTTAATTGATAACTGTTTTACCATGGATCCATGCGACCCATACGTCGTATGCCCCAAATAAAATATACCCATGAATTAGACGAAATAATAAGCGTTCTATTATTTCGTCTAAGCCATTAATTTGTAAAATAATAAGTTGGCGGACGCTCGGCTATTGTCATGGAAAATATACATATTTACTAATCTTTTGATTGGTTGAAAATCAAAATGGTCAGATCAAGTTCAAATTTTGCATGTATCACCACTATTTTTTTGGTACTATTACCACTTATTTAACAATTTTGTTGTTGCTTTTTCCAAGACGCGTCGCGGAAAAAACAATAAAAATCAACTTTGAATTTCAGAATGTCCAGATTTCTTAATTTCATGGAAAATACAGTCAGTCATTGTCATATTGTTGGTTTAACCAATGACAACAATAATAAATCCCCGTATTATGATGAATTATTATGACGTAATTTTGCATTAAAACTGCATCAGAAAATTAATTCTTTCAGTGGATCAATGTTGCTAATTTCAATGAAACTTTGTTGCTGCATTTATTCTAATCCGAGATGAAAGTTCAAAATATGATAAGAAGATTTTATTGGTGAACTAATTTATCCCCACCCCCTCCTTTATGTTTCCCTCCAGGTTCCATGTGCACGTTAGTTGTGTAACGAGTGACTAAAAAATAATCGAGTATTTTACATTTCTTCGTCATCTGCTTTTTCACAAATAGTTAGCTGTAAATCCCTAATTTTCATAACTTTAAAATTACCAATTTTGCTGGAATTCAATTCCATGCAATTTTAACTCATTTGTCCGTGAATCAGTTTCCATTTCGAACAGAATCGGGAATCTTAAAATTATATAATACGGCCCCTGTTCCAAGAGAGAAGGAATCGTATATCAACCCAAAAAGGCTTTATTAATTGGAATATTCATGATTCTTAATTTTATTTTGAGCTGTGAAAAGTCAACTTAATTAGGTAAGTAGTCAAGTAAAGTAAACCAGATTTGTTAAGCGTTAAAGCAAATACGTTATCATATTGCATAAATGTATTGGTTATTTTGTGAAAATTTGACATCCGAAAAATCTGTTAAACATAAAAAAGCTGAACAAATCCAAGAATTCAGACGTTTTTCGTGGATTCAATGAGCCATTTTCGTAGTAAAAATAAAGAATAAGTTATTATAATTATAAAAGTTATGCTAATATTTAAAACTAAATATAAAATCCCCCCCCCCCCCCCCCCCCCCAAAAAAAAAAACAACTTGTGCCTACACTTCGTAAGTCATCCAATCCAACAGTGAAAAATATCAACTCGGAAAAAGTTAGTTCATTTGAGCATAAAGTAACCAGATTAGTAACGATTGAAGAAGGAGGTACTCGTGTTTTACAGATGCCATAATGTCGAGTTCAGCCGAATGAACCCAAGTGGGGAAAATTCCAAATGTTTAACACAAGCTCAACCCGTGTAAAGATTATAGCTGATTATGACCCAGAAAATGTACAATTACAATCATTTACATCTCAACCTCGATTAAATATAACTACTCTGTAAACACTCTACTCTCGCTAGGACCAGAAGCAATACTCGGTTTAAATTATGTTGAGAGTATTGAAGGGAGAGGGAGCAGTTTCCAGTATGCCACTGGAAAAGAATTTGCAGGTCAAAACTTAACATGCAAATTAAAAATCAATCAAATACTCAAAATATAATAAAATAATTAATTAAACTAAGCATATCAAGCAACCTCATCTGAGGAAAATATAGTAGGTATACTAGGTAGGACTAGGTAGTACGGAATACCATTAAAATATTGATGGTCAATCATATTGATAATAATAAATATTATTTGATTTATAATTTATTCAAACCCAGCTAACGGGCACATCAATTTCCCCCACCTGTGGAATGAGCAAAATTGTTTATAGTTATTCGAAATGAAAAACAAACGAGTTGTTTTATTGATCGCAGCGTGTGAAATGGTATGATTTTGGACTTGTTGTTTTTTAAACCTGTTTCCCCTCCCCGTCAAGGTTATTATCATTTCGCTCACGGAATCAATGTCAATATCAGCTGGCCGGCGATGTGTAAAGCAGAAAGCTAGTGTCATGCCAGTGTGACGTAACGCCAACAACGGCCATGAGACGAGACTTTTGAGTGGCAAGGAAGGAGGAGGAACAACAAGCAAGCTAACAAGGTACTAGGTAGGTACTAATCATAAATCTAATCACCTCTAGTCGAAGGAGATTGTAGAGATTGAGTGACAAAGCATAATTCATATTGTTTCGGTACACTCGACGATTTCTCTTCTACATATTTTGTATTGGTAAGTTTGATTTTGTCTGCTAAAACTGGCTTTCTGACCTAACTGACCTATCACAGCTTCACAAGTGGAGTAGGTACCAGGTAAATGCAATGTTTTGACATTTCATCATAGACATTTAGTGAGTATAACTATGATAATAGGTGGTTACCTATTCTATTTCGGAGTTACGACTCTATGGGGAGCGCCCTAGAGGACGGGGTCTGGAGCGCATAGCCCCGGTTGTATGATTTCGATTTCTTGCTGGATTTGAATTTGTGTTTTCACTTTCGAGTTTAAAAATGAAAGTGGAAGTTTTATGTGCCAAAGCATTAAAATGTATGAAACCAATGTTTGGTATGTTGCGTTTTCCTTGGTCACACTAAATTGAATTGGTAGTTTAAATAGGCCCAAGGATTTCTCCTTGACCCTTAGACCGTTTTATTATAGGCTGCCGCCTACATAAAAAATTATCATTTGCAATATTCACATTCCAGAAATAAATAGTAGGCCTAGAAAGAAACTCGTTGCTCATTGATTTTGTTTTTCATTCTCAGACGTAGCAATGGCTCCATCAGAATCTTCTCGCTTGGACATCGTAGTGTTCGGGGCCACCGGCTTCACTGGCAAATATGCAATCCTCGAAGTGTCCAAACTCGCCAAAGAGAAGGGCAACTTGTCGTGGGGAATTTCCGGGCGCAACAAGAGCAAGCTCGAGGCTGTGTTGAAAGAGATGGGTGCGAAAGCCAAGACTGATTTCAGCAGCGTTCCCATCATTGTGGCCGATGTCGAGGACAATGCTTCGCTTGAGAAGATGGCAGCACGAGCTCGGGTTGTCGTCAACACTGCTGGACCGTATCGGTTCTATGGCGAAGCGGTGGTGAAGGCGTGCATTGCAAGCGGAGCACATCATGTTGATGTCAGCGGTGAGCCCCAGGTAAGTTCCTGTGGCGTCTTGCCGTCTTCTCAATGCCGTCTTCTCTTCAGGACTCCACCTAATCGTTATTTTTATGTTACCTAACCACCTACAGTGCGTTCGGACAGGAATTTGCAGCAGCGAAAAACTAATTTCTGCATGGAATTACTATTTTACATGCTAATTTTGGATATTTTTCTGGCACTAACTCCACGTCTCTCTATAACAATAGAGGAGCAAAGAAGATCCAAATTTCTGAGGTGTGTACAGCATTTTATTGGCGGTTGTATTTAGACATTTGCCCTCAGGCGCTGAAAGGTCCTGTCCGAACGCACTGTAGTTAATAATATTGCTATACCTAATTAAGATTAAGGGTAGGTACTGTAGTAGTTACCATTCAAGTGGTACCACGTGACTAAAATCACCAAATTGGCCAAACAATTGCTCATAAACGGAAGAAAATGTATTTTCCTCATCTTATAAGTGATTCTACAACTCCCTTTCTATTTTACCTCCGATATTTCGGTCCCGATTTTTTTCCCCGCAATATTGCTGAACTGCAATTAAACAGCTCCAGCGACTGCAATTATTATTAATGAGACTTGCCAGGCTCATTGTCTTCATTATGAATAGGTGAAGAAAACGACTAGTATGAGTTTTTGTCAATAACTTTATTTGTAGGTAGGTACCCTGGCCACAGGCAATACAAAATGAGAATTTTCTCGATGAAAATCCGGTACCTACTACCTAGGATACCGATTTAATTTTAGAAATATTGCAATACAAATTCCAAAAAAGCGCCTAGTTGTTGTTTTCATATAGGTATGTATTCTGAATAATCATGGCAAGTTTCAGCTAGATCTAGGTATATGTTAAACGGTCAATTTAGTTGGAGCTGTTCGTATGAATAGTATTTTACCCGTTTGGATAATTTTTTGGCTTTGCAACATGAGGTGATTTCGCTTTTTATCGGTCTCTATTAACATCTGACTATATTTGCCGTAAAATTAAAATCTCCCCCCCCCCCCCCCCCCCCAGAATCCCCTTAATTTCATTTCATTATTATTTTGAATACTAGATCATTCTCATAATCATCTAATTTTCTGTATTATTTTCTGTATTATTTTCTGTATTATGATTATACGTGGCCGTGGGCTTAGTATACAGATGAGCAACCCAACCAACCCTTGTGGGATTTTCCATGAGTTGTGCTTATTTTTCTCATACCTATTACCTACCTAGGTACCTATTGTGTGCAAATAAATCTTCCCAGACAAACTAAAAATAGCAAAAATCATACCTCTGCATAAAAAAGGGGGGAAAAATCTGTCAGAAAACTATCGGCCAATATCACTCCTACCTAGTATATCCAAAATATTTGAAAAACTAATACACACTAGATTAATAGCATACCTCGAAAGGGAAAAACTTCTTGCAAACAACCAAAGTGGTTTTAGAAAAAATAAATCAACAACAAATACTATCAGTCAATTCATTGAAAACACAATAAAGGGATTGGAAAAAGGAGATCAAACAATCGGAGTGTTTTGCGACTTAACTAAAGCCTTCGACAGTATTAACCATGATATATTATTAAACAAACTAGAATATTACGGTGTTAGAGGTCCTGCCCTAAACCTACTCAAATCATATATGACAGATAGAATCCAACAGGTAGAAATAGTACATGTGGATGAGAGAAGACGCGAAACAAAACATCTGTCAAATCCTGAAACTATAAAAAATGGTGTTCCACAAGGTTCCATACTGGGCCCACTGTTATTTATAATTTACATAAATGACTTTCCAGACACAGTAGCCTCTTCAGAAATTTATGCAGACGATACAAATATAACAATTACCGGTAAAACGAAACTAAATCTTCAAGAAAATGCTAAAAGTACGCTTGCAAATGCAACACAGTGGTTTTACGATAACCATCTACTTATTCAAAAAGAAAAGACTAATTTCATGCACTTTAAATTAAGAAATGAAATAAATGAAACACCTTTAAAAATAGAAATTTTAAACAAAAATGACAACTGTGATCTAAAATGCGTAGACAAAACAAAATTTCTAGGAATCATTATAGATAAGAATTTAAACTGGAAAAGTCACTGTGACAAACTACTAAGTAAACTCCATTCTGCATATTTCTCCTTAAAAACTATCGTCAACTTAACAAACACTAGAACTGCAAAACTAGTCTATTATGCAAACATAGAATCTCATCTGCGCTACGGGATACAATTCTGGGGCAACTCAACGGATGCACCCAGAATATTTGTACTGCAAAGAAAAGCAATCAGAGCTCTGTTTGGACTAAAATATAAAAACAATACTTTCATTAAACCGGATTGCAAGCAACACTTTAAAAAACACAAAATTCTAACTTTACCGTCCTTATACATCCTAGAGTCTGTATTAGCGATTAGATCCCAGGGAGAAGAAATACAAACTAATAGCGACATTCATAATCACAACACGAGACAGAAAAACAACATTCATATAGATAGACACAGAACAACATGTACTCAAAAAAACTCTATATTCTTCAAAACAAAAATGTATAATGCCTTGCCTAAAAATATAAGAGAAATACAAAAATATTCACAATTCAAAAAGCATGTGAAGGAGCTACTAGTGAATAAGGTTTACTATTCCATAGACGAATTCCTCTTAGATAAATCTTAATTATAATTATATGTAATTAATTATGTTAATCTTATTATTTTTTACTTCCTCTTTACTTTTATAGATTTAAATTCATAATCGATTCAATATGTGCTTGTTAAAAACTAATATAGCCATATACCTAGGTTAAGGTTATATATTTTAAAATAAAATATATTGCCAAACATTTCCTTATACTCCATGTAAAAGGTGTCAACCTTGGGAGTCCAATTGACATATATTTATTGTATCGTTGATGTTGGAAATAAACTGAACTGAACTAAAGTCTCCTGAGGCTGGATTCACAAAGAAGTAACGCTATGACCTCACTTTGGCCAATAAAGCTATAGATAGACAATTGTTATTACAAAGTTGTAGTTACCAGTAAAACTTTATGATTGTAATCAAACGTGATGTAACAATGATAAATTGGTAAGTTTTATCATGTTAGGATGGTAGAAGAGATATTTCTAAATTTTCTTGTTGTCTCATATCAATTGATATGGCGTCACTATCATGTTAAATAGATAGCACTCCATTGTGCATTGTAAGTGAAACAAGATGACATGGAAATTTAGAACAGCCCTCCTTGAGAAAAGTCAGAGTTCCATTTGTGTTTGTTATAAATGCAATATCGAAAATGTGTTTCTTGCAGTACATGGAGCGCATGCAACTGCTCTATCACAAGGCAGCTGAAGAGAAGGGCGTCTACATCGTCAGCGCTTGCGGCTTCGACAGCATCCCAGCTGACCTCGGTATCGTGCATTTCTCGGAGAAGTTCGGCGGAGACGTCAACTCTGTCGAGACTTATCTCGAGTCTTCAGTCAACGAGGGTACTTCGACAGCGGTAGGCAACTCTTGATGTTATGCATTTGACAATTTTTGGAACGAGCTTCTTGCCGAATAATATGAAATGAAGTACTAGTTTGGTACGCCTGAGGTAGAAGGCGAAGTCCATTTTATCGATTTTGCGTTGCGCAATTTTTTAATTACCACCTAATCAAGCTCTATCAATCGAAGGGGTTAGTATAAGGGTAATAATTAAGGGTTAGAATCTTCACATGCATATACTCGTCAGAGGACTTAGACCAAGCATCAATAGAACTTGGAATATTTTTTTTGACGCTTAGCCCATTCATTATGTATTTTGATAGAGGGCTCCGAGAGCGACACATGCATAGGGTGGCGCTTAGACCACCCTTCTTTTAACCCCTTCAATTGCTATTTAACTGATATCAACGAATACAGATTGACTCATGTCATCAACACATGATGATGATCCCAGAATTGATTGAATCTTGGACTTCTTTCCCTCTTCCTCTGTGGTACAGAATTATAAAGAAGGGCGACAGTTTTCTTCATTCCATTCAAATCATTCATCAGCCCAATTTATGTTCATTATGCACAGTTAAAGCATATCTCGGAAATGTTTTCAATCTGTTTCTAACACAGCAATCCGACAATCCGAAACAATTAAATCTTCAATTCCATCATAAAAACATTTTTTATTGTTTGGCTTCTTCATTATATTGATAGGTAGCTGGCAAAATGATTTATTAGTGTCACATGTTTACTCTTTGGATTTACAGGGTGCTTGGATCCACTACGGGACCTGGATGTCGGCAATCTACTTCTTGGCACACGAGAATGAAGTGAAGCCGCTGAACAAGAAACTCTTCCCAACACCCATGCCTTCGATGCAGCCCAAACTCAAGAGCAGGTTTGTGTTTTCATTACAATTTTAATTTAGTAGTAGATATTATTTCATAAACAGTGTTGTGCAACTTAAATGTAGACCTGGGGGGTGATTCCTGTACGCATTTTCACTCTCTTATCGTAAATTTTAAGACAGTAGCAACCGTTGTTATGGACGTTAACATTGGAGTAAACTAGGGGTGTGCGAAGCTTCGAAATAATCGAAGCTTCGAAGTCGAAGTCGAAGTCGAAGCTTCGACTTCGACTTCGAAACCCTTTTTTCCAAAAAACGAAGCTTCGAAAATGTTCGAAGCTTCGATTTGCGTCTTCAAACTTGGCGCGTCTTTCGAGGTAAATATATTTTCGTGTAGTTGGTACTTCCGAAGTCGAGAAGTTTTTGCGGTCGGCCATCTTGGTTTTAACGTTGACGCTTGCTGTCACGCTGTGCTTACTTGAAAAGGTTATGTGCCGTGTTTATTTTCGGAGATTTTAGAAATATAATGGATTTATCCGACGAAAACGAAGATGAAGTAGGCCTACTAGTGGAGGAAGGTAGTAATTCAGTTCAAGTTTATTGTTTTGTTCCAAATTCTGATTTTTTTGAGTGAAATCAAAATCTTCGACTTCGACTTCGACTTCGGAATTTTAGGAGGTCAAATCTTCGACTTCGACTTCGAAATCAAAAATCCACCTTCGCACACCCCTAGAGTAAACAAAATTTACGATACGATAGCTAACTTAAGAGACTAAAAACGTACAGGAATTACACCCCCGAACTTTGAAAAGGTGGTGACATTTAGGTTCTTAGGTCCTAAATATTTTGAAGGGGTTGCAAATAATACTACAAAATCAAATTATTCAAGAACTATTAATATTTAGTTTAAACAAGTTCAACTAATGAGTGCCTAGATTTGAAATAAGCGCAAGTAAATGTAATTCTCTAATTTTACAACTCAAATATTACCTACTTAAAAAATTCTGTGACTACTTTTGAAATTTAAAGTAGAAATTACTCTCAAGTGTGCTACGCGTCATTCGCATAAGAGCGGTTTAGCCTTTTAGGTACCTATTGCTTTTTGCCGATTTTTCTATTAACCAAAGCGGTTTCTGGACTTGTGCAAATGAACTCGATTGACTTGAAATCCGCAAGCTGCTCAGGGGGTTATTCTAAATTCCCTTGTCGTCTCGTTTCACGTGATACGGGCTCACTGCACACTGGAGTGCTATCTATTTAACACGGTAGTGACGCCGTGTCAATTGATACGAGACAAGAAGGGAATTTAGAATAACCCTCCTGATGTGACTGGAGCTCAATAATTTTTTCAATGACGTAGGACTACCTACTAGTGATCTGAATGAACTTGAATAGGTAGATTCTTTACTTCTGACTCTATCTTGTGTGTGGTGGTAAAATGTAGAACTTCAACTAATGACGGATGTTTGTCAGGTTTCCGTTGCACAGGAGCGATAATGTCAAGGGATGGTGCGTGCCGTTTCCCGGTACGGATATTACGGTGGTGAAGCGAACGCAGCGACACTTCTTCGACGTAGAAAATAAGCGGCCCGTGCAGATGCATGCTTACGCCTCGTTTTCATCGATACTTGTGGTCCTTGGCATAGGATTAGTCGCTGGACTTGTGACTCTTCTCAGCAAGTTCTCGTTCAGCAGGATGCTCTTGCTTAAGGTAACAACTCAGCAGCTCATATTAAATTCAAATAACTAGGAAAACGCTCTGTGTAACGCGTTGATGAGCGAGCACGGACAGGCGCAACACCTCGAACCGAAATTATGTCTATAGAAAATATTATTAAAAGCCAATAATTCTTGAATTTCGTCAGACTCAAGAATAACAATCTCAAAATATTCCTAAAACATCAGTCCCAATAACCATGCAAAGCTTGAACCTTTTGAACCTTTCTGATTGAACTGGTTCTCGTTAATATTTAAAAATCACAGGATCTCTTAAAAAAAATAGACCTGGAACCACTCATATGATATTATTGTGTGTACTTACACAATATTATATCGATCTGTTGAATGGTCATATCATCAGTTTCATACGTTTGAAAGTTTCTACTAACTACCTTGGAACTATAAAGAGTCGAAGTAGCCGTGATCAACATTTTCGAGAAATTTGACAGCCAACACGCAAAATGTCCATAAAACATCAAAAACTTTTGGATTTAAACACAGATTAGTCTGAAAATTGTCAAAACTACAGATAATGTTGGTCCCAATGACCATGCAAAGTTTTAAGTTGATTGGTTCTAGGTAGTTTAAATTTCAAAAATCATATAAAAGATTTTTTTAGATTTTAACGAATGGGAGGATTTGGCTGAAACTATGTAAGAGTAGGTACAATGTTGGTTGTAATGACTTGTCAAAATTTTAAATTGATCGCAACAACCAATCGATAGATAATTTTTTTTAAATTTGAACCAATCACATGAGCCCATTCAAAAACGATCTCAGGGACCGCATAGAATACGTTAGTATATGTGTAAAATTTCAGATCGATTGGTTGTGCCGTTTGACCTGGGCAGTGAACACAAAAAAAAAACAAAAAAACAAACAAACAAAAAAAAAACACACACAGAGAAAGTGCCATAAGAGTACCGTGGTGATGCTCGCTCAATAATAGGTATCTATAAAGTGAGGTGAATATGACGTAATTGGTCTAAATTTCGTACATACAGCGTTTATTTTTTCTTAATATAAGATCTCCTTGGAACTGTGGTAAACTTACCTATATATATGATTGTGGGTTTTTTCCTTCCAAGTGAAATTTTAAAACTAAATAGCTGTTGTTAGCTGTGAAAGGAGTCTTTTACGTAGATTCTATTTCCCATGAACTCAAACAGTATTTTTACCTGCAGTATTATTAAGCCGGTTCATACCCAGTGTCATAATTGTTAATTTGCTTGTCCTACAATTTTCGTAACGAAACATTCTGCGGTATAATATTCAATTTAGATAACAAATTTTTGTTCTTGCACAATACTCTGACCAACATAATCAATGTCAAATCACTTTTAATTTGTATAGACCGAGATAACTCATCTACTGACCTTGTGTTCTGGACAGTTTCCGAGGATCTTCTCGTGCGGGTTCGTGAGCCACGACGGTCCGAGCGATGAGCTCATGGAAAACATGAACTTCTCCTTTACTTTATGCCTGGAGGGCTGGAGCGACAAGTTGGCCGAACCCACCGATCAGCACAGCAAGCCGCCAAACAAGAAGCTCGTCGGCAAGGTAGTAACCATTTCAGATACCAGAGTCCATCTTGCATCAGTTTTGCCAGCTGCATTGTGACATTGTGTGCATTGTGACTTAGACTTTTGTAGAAAGTACGTATAATAGTGGCTGAAGGATAGGTATATAATAAGTAAACGAACAATAGTTTTGAGAAACTGGGTATAATGGTACCATTACCATTCTGTGTAAAAAAGAGATCTATAGGTATTTTTAAAAAAGACTTGGTATATTGTATGGAAAATCATTTTTTTACTTAATTCTTGCAATTTTGACAATACTTGGCAGGAGAGCCTCAGTTTATGACCTAGAAAGTAGAGGAAAAAAATCATAAACAAGAAAATCATATAAGTAAAAATGTTCTAATTTGGATCGGAGTGGTTGCATTGGGACTTACATGAGAAACGTACTATACTAATTTGACCAGTATTTGTTAAATTTCTGGTTATTGCTGGTAATTTTGTAAAAATTGCAAGCTTCCAATAAATCATCAATCTTCTCGATCTCCAGACAATAATAATTTAACGTCTCTAACTGTGATTATTATCACAGATCACGGGCACAAACCCTGGCTACGGCGCTACCAACACCGCGCTTGTGATGTCCGCCATCATGTGTCTGAAGGAAAGCGACAAGATGCCGGGCAAGGGAGGGGTTTACCCCCCGGGGGCCGCGTTTGCCAAGACCTCCCTCGTGAAGGAGCTGGACAGCCACGGACTGAAGTTCACCGTCGTCTCTATTAAGTAAGTCGTGGGATCTCGTACCTCACGTCGCACCGTTTCGGTTAGCATTAGTTTTGCATTTAATTGGAGAGGTTTATGTTGACTGCTTTGTATATGAATTTTTTTCTTATTGGTTTGAAGTGTTACATTAATCAATTACAACTCAACTAGTTAATATGTGAAGGTGCGTTCACAAAGACGTTTCGAACTTTCGAACAACCATACTATTTAGAGCCTTGTTGAATGTGCTTTGTTCCGATCTCAATCTGTTCAGTTCACCTGATTTATATTTCATACGGGAGTTTTTGGAAAAGCGATTCGGAACGTCGCGAAACTACAAATGTATGAAACGTCCTTGTGAATCGACTTTAGATCTCTTTCAAGCACTGAGAATTGACAATTTGTTCTTCTTGCTTCTAAACCAACTACATAACTATACCAATGATGATTTTATAAACTTCCAAAGATAGCAGTTACCAGAAGCTTAGGGAGACCTGTTGGCGGTCAGAGGCTAACAAAGTAGAGGAAAAAGGCACGGAAATGAACTACCTGTACTAACAAGACCTGTAAAGTGTGACAGAAATAAGCCAGTAAACAAACCAAAAGTAATAAATAAAAGGTTGGTATATCCCCAGTTACCAGAACGCGCGTGGAGCGTCTGCTCCAGACAATTCTTGAAATAAATGTTACCTACCTTTTCTATTTATATTAAAGTAATTTTTAAAGACTGGATATGTAAAATAGTACTGTACTGTTACATGACAACCAAAGTATGTTTGCTTTTTGGACATTTAAACAGTTACCAAAATATGTAATGCTGGTTCCTTTATATTTTAAACTTGATGGCAATGTTGTTTGATCAAGTGAAAATCATTTCAAGATTGATGTATGTATGTCTCCATTCTTATACTTTCATTGTTCATTGCTATGCTGATTATTTTGTAAACTTACATCATCTACATTTTGGAATATAAGAAAAATGAGTAGGAACAATAGGAATGTGCCTAAATTACATAAATTGTGATTTCCTTGGCTAATTCAAATGTACATTCATTTGAGTTGACTGAGAATCTGCCTACTACTTACTTTTAACATGTTTTACGTAGAACAAAATGTTTGTAAAATGTGTTAAAAGCTATGCACATTTCAATACAATATGAATACTGTGAAACAAATTAAAAAATTATAATTTTCTTCTAGATAGTACAAATTGTGAAGATTTATTGTGAAAAGCAAATTCCACTTCCAAAAGAAAAACATTTACTAGCTATGCTCTGAAAATCATTTTTTTTTTGCAGAAGCAAAGTTACTCCTTCCTGATACACTGAAATCATGGTTATTAATAATTAGATCATTTTATTGATGTTCCTACTGTTTTGGTATTGCTCTAAAACATTGATATGATCATTGTGTACACTTTTGTATTTCATTTATACAATAAATTATACCTATTTAAATGTATTTATGTAATTGAATTGAATTTTAACCTCTCGATGCTCCATCAATAGTTACGCTACTAGATAGTAGATACTAATAAATAGTGAGTACATCTCTCACTTCTAACAACTAACTAGTGTACCTCCATGGGCCATGCCGGTGAGCATTAAGTTCATCTGTGTAAGGAGGGTTGCCCATGCCGGGCAGGACAGTGATGAGGCCCAGACAAAGAGCAGCCAGGATCGACCTACCCTCACGCGAATTAAAGGCCCCTAGGGCTGGCCTCCCCCCCTTGAATCTGGTCCCACCAGCGCATTCCGGACTGGCTTTCCCACCAGCACTCCCCCGGGCCGGGGCCCCCGCTTGGGTCGACCTCCATTTATAATTTAAACAATATTAATAGAATCGTACTTAGTGTACCTACACTTGCATTTTTTACATTTGTTGATTTTATATTAAGATTAAGTACTATTTAATTTTTGCAATTTTCTACATTATTTTATACCAATTTATACCTATATTTTTTTATTTTTGGTGAATATTTGCTGGTTTTCTTATTTTTCTATTATGTTTTGATTTCATGGTGATTTTTTTATTAGTTCTTCAGTTTTTAGATTTTCTTATTATTTTGTTGATTTTTTATTTTTGTTTCGTACGAATTTTTTGGTTTTGCTGATTTTTTATTTTTTCGTCATGATGTTTAAATTTTATTTTGAATAAATTATAACTTGATTCGTTTTTATTTTGAGTTTTTGTTATTTTTTTTGTGTGGATATTTTTTTGTGTGTTATTTCACTATTTACAACAAAAAGTTCTATTGATCCGATTTGATTTAAGGAAGATGTGTTATTATTATTTTGGGCTCGCGAATCTGTCTCTCCCCCTCACCCCTAACACCATAACGATATCCTCAAGGCTACAGTCAAGGTCAATGTCGATTACGTAATCATAACAACCGGCAGGCGGCCATGAATGAGGCATTGAAGTGCTTAGATCAAATCAAATCTGAAAAGTGATTACAGAGATTGGGTGACCAGGCATAATTTTATGCCATTCGACGATTTGCGCTCTTCTTGGTGTTTTGTGTAACTGGTAAGTTTGACCTTGTATCACATTTTATAACCTATATTTTCTAGTTTTTGCACTTTCTCAGGAAAATGTGGAACCATTCATTTGGTAATCAATGGTGAATCACTGCATAGGTCAATGCTATATTAACGCAAGTATTTGATTGAATTTGAGTTTAAATTTAAGTTAGGGTCTGGTGCAAGACTTTTTTGCCCCCCCCCCCCCTTACGTTACCAGGAAAAGTTTACCAGAAACCAGTTTTGGGGTTTTAATAAATTAAATAAATTATCCCTTATTCCTTTCAGTATCCAAGGAGAAGGTTCAGGCTTTGCATGAAGGGGAAGGGAGAATAGAAGACTGACTCTTTTTCCCTGTCTTCCCTTTCATCTTTTTGAGATAATAACGATGGTCTCCGGATTTTTAAAAAACACCAACCATTCGATCATTGTGTTACATACATAAAATTATTATTGTTCGCACAAATGCGTTCTTCCACATTCCAAGACAACCTGAAGAAAAAGCCTCGCCAATGGACTGACCCTTTTACGCGGTGGCCAACTCACATTACGAGTGGGTCCCAGCTAAGTGCAGTTCAGGGTCGACCTGGTCCCAAACCCTCCCCAAATTCGCGGGCCTCTCGGCCCGGCCTCCCCCTTTGAGATAGTGATCCCCCTGAAATCGGGTCCCACCAGCCCAAAGCCTCCCTCCCCCCCCCCCCCCCCGGGCCGTCACCATTCCGGCCTGGCTTGCCCACCATTGCTAGATTTCTCCGGGCCGGGCCCTCTTTAGACGACCCCTCCCTATGGCCTCCCTCGACTATCAACAAAGTTAAAAATAAAAACTTAATGTGCGCAAACTATTATACTACTATATTGAAGAAAAAGAAACTGACTGCCCAAAAGAGTGCTTGCAGTGTTCGATAATACTATCAACAATTATTGATTTTGTTTTGTATTCTCAGACCAAGTAGCAATGGCCCCAACAGAATCTTCTCGCTTGGACATCGTAGTGTTCGGCGCCACCGGCTTCACTGGCAAATATGCAATCCTCGAAGTATTCAAACTCGCCAAAGAGAAGGGCAACATGTCATGGGGAATTTCCGGACGCAACAAGAGCAAGCTCGAGGCTGTGTTGAAAGAGATGGGTGCGAAAGCCAAGACTGATTTCAGCAGCGTTCCCATCATTTTGGCCGATGTCGAGGACAATGCTTCGCTCGAGAAGATGGCAGCACGAGCTCGGGTGGTAGTCAACTGTGCTGGTCCGTATTGGTTTTACGGTGAAGCGGTGGTGAAGGCGTGCATTGCAAGCGGAGCACATCATGTGGATATCAGCGGTGAGCCGCACGTAAGTTCGTAGATAGAACTTATGAGTTTTCTTATTGGTGGAATTTAAGCTCGAGTATCATGAAAAGAAAGTAGAGAAACGTTGGCTCAAAGCTACAAATCGTCAAATGTGAAGGGTGGATATAATATCTGAAATTTCTTTGATAATACTTAATTGATAAAATTTCAAAACAAGAATAAAATTTTAACAATTAAAATATTAGACCCAAATGACCATACAAAATTTGATAATGGGTCAAATGCCTCTAGGTATAGTTTCAATTTTCATACAGATTTTCTATCAGACTGCCATTTATAGTTAAAAACTACAATATCAAGTTTCCGATTAAGCCAATAGACCGCGCGATCATGCTAGAAATCATTAGGTAATCAGTAGTTGGTTATGAATTAATCTTTTCTCAAAAAATTATTCTGTTCCGGTCTTCATCTGACATTTGAACAAACAATAAAACAGAGCTTCAAGCCATACGTATCAGTATTGACACTCGCTTGGCATGGGTCAGGTCTGCTGATTAACCGGTGTGTTTCTTGCAGTACATGGAGCGCATGCAACTGCTCTATCACAAGGCAGCTGAAGAAAAGGGCATCTACATCATCAGCGCTTGTGGCTTCGACAGCATTCCCGGTGACCTCGGCATCTTGCATTTCTCGGAGAAGTTCGGAGGAGACGTCAACTCTGTCGAGACTTATCTCGAGATATCGGTCAACGAGGGTACATCGATGTCGGTAGGTAACTCTTGTTGTTGTTAGCAAGTGACATTTATGAATGGAACTCTTACTAAACAATATGAAGAACATTTTTATTTAATACTTAAGGTGATACAAGCGCTCGGCCATTTTAGCAAATTGAGAGAAAAAATTGTTTCATAAGTGGGTGTAAATTTGATATGATGTTCACATGATCAGTCTGATTGTATATTAGTAGCACTATTTCATTTTTGCTACGTGTCTTGTTAATTAGGCGCCGGTTATTCAACAAAACCGTGCAAAACAATGAAATTTCCGATACGATTGGAGACCAAACCCATTACGTTAACCAATTGATCTCAAATTTTAATCATGATTTTATGAAAGACAAACTTAGGGTTATCCCTTTGGCACATTTTTGAAATTTTATTTTATACGGTACCCAGCGAGACAAGAAAATAGCTAATATTTCACCAAAAATCCACTAAATATTACTAATTAATGAAACAAAAAATTTAAAATGTACCAAGGGATAACCCTAAGTTTGTCTTTTATAATCACAATTAAAATTTCAAATCATTTCTCCAACCCATTTTCTCTCCAATTGTATCCAAAAAAGTGTCTACAAAATGCAGCAAAATCGCTCGCGCTTGCAGCACCTTAAATAGGTAGGTAGATTTTATTGTGCAACTATAGAACCAAAACAAAGGCATGAACTTGACTTCTTAGTATCTATCCAGCTGAACACTTTTAGTTCATCTGAGTTCCACAACTTCACATGAACTTGATGTTACAGGGTGCATGGATCCACTACGGGACCTGGATATCGATAATCAACTTCTTGGCCAACGAGAAAGAACTGATACCTCTGAACAAGAAACTCTACCCAACACCAATGCCCATGATGCAGCCTAAACTCAAGCGCAGGTATGACTCTTTCTTTACAACCATTTTTATACCATTTTAGTATCATGGATTTTAATAAACTGTGATACTGTTAATAGTAAACACTATACACCCAAATAGTAATAATAAACATTGATGAATTTACTGTCAAAATTAAATACTTATTCCGACCAATGTAATTTAGTTTATAAAATATTAAGAAAATTTATGTACGAAATCATTACGTAAAAATGTGATATTGAGAATACAAAAAAGTAAACTTGAAAAAATTCAACATTACACTTTCTTCACAATTTTTTTATTTTTAGTGTTTTTCAATTGAGGTCTCTTTTAGGCAACATTGTAATTTCTTTCATTGTCATATATGTTGTATGTATTGTAAATAGGAATTGGTAAGAGAGGAGGGATTTATACGATCCAATCAACCGTTTCTGTTATAGTTTTGTGTAACATAAGTGAATAATGACTGGTGTTGTCAGGTTTCCCATCCACAAGCGTGACGAGATCAAGGGATGGTGCATGCCGCAGCCCGATATAGATCGTTCGGTGGTGAGCCGAACGCAACGCCACTTCCTCGACGTCGACCGGAAGCGGCCCGTGCAGATGTATGCGTACTTCGCCTTGGAATCCCTGGTTTTGTCTGTCGCCGTGGCGCTCATTGTCATTGTCGTGGCACTGCTTAGCAAGTTCTCTCTTGGCACGACCCTCTTGCTCAAGGTAGGAGCCAAGCAGGTCACATTTTGTGGTCAATATTATTGTAATGCACTGAAAAGTATGTTCATAAAAATTGATTCTTAATAATTATAATAAAGAAAACTGGGCTCTTATTTTTAATATTTCTTTTCTACATAGAAATATTAGATGTCTGGTCAATAATCTCTGTATGAGTATTGGTAGGTAGACGCACTTCTATTTTGCACATGATGATCCAAGTATTTTTGAATTTCGTGAACATTGACCCTTGCTATTGCCTGAGTCATGAGGAAAGTGGAATAGAATACACAAACAGTGGCTCTTGGGAAATGTGGTCATAATATTAAAATTTAAAAATTCTCCATTTACTTCTTAAATGTTTTTATTAGAAATTTAATTTTTGCCTTTGAGCTAACTTTTGACAACTTAAAAATTGAAAATAATTGATATTGAATATTGATATTCAATATTATTGAATATTATTGAGTATTGTTGAATATTGTTAATATATTGAATATTTGATATTGAATAATAATGATTATAATAATAATCTTTCTCCCGGTTCCAAGAGTTGGGTCGGGGGGTGGCGAGGCCACCATTTACTAGGACCCGGACTCCTAAGCTAGCTGGCCAGGCGTGGCTCTTCCTCTTCGTTTTTCTTATCTACCAGTTTTTAAATTTATTCTCATGTGATTCCGTCATATTTGTAATAGTTGCCATAATTATCAGCATAACTGAATGATTCAACACAATTATTGAAACTTCCACACATCAACAGGACATTCAATCAAGGTCAACAATTAATTTAATTGACATCATATTCACCACTCTATCAATCAGTTTTTTTTTACCTTGTGTTCTGGACAGTTTCCGAGGTTCTTCTCTTGCGGGTTCGTAAGCCACGACGGTCCGAGAGAGGAGTTCAGCAACAACTTCAACTTCTCCTTTACTTACTGCTTGGAGGGCTGGAGCGACAAGTTGGCCGAACCCACCGATCAGCACACCAAGCCGCCAAACAAGAAGCTAGTCGGCAAGGTAACCAATTTCCATCTCACATCACGGCATCACCAGACAAGCTGAATGACAGTAACGGTATGTTTACAGCTCAACAAGTCGACCTTGAAAGATGAACATGATTTCAAGGTCAGCGTGTCGGCGCTTAGCCACCTGATTGGCTTGCGTTGAAGCGCCAGCATGCCCGTTGTCGAGCTGTAAACGTACCTCCTTTATTACTGTACTTGCACTCCAGAGAACCTCTGTTTAATTCTTTTAAATTATTTAGAAATTTCTCTGAATTCTCAAATAAATTAAGCTCCTTAATGTAAGTTCTATTCCCCTTAAAATGGTACAGTTAGTGTGGCTCCATATCTCCATATCCAATCAATTTGTTATCATAGCTTCATTGAAAAGCTTTTGATGTGTAGACAATGTTTTTCCCATTCCCATCCTCTGACCACCCTATCTTGCATATTGTCCCAGGTGACTGGTACAAACCCTGCTTACGGCGCTACCAACACGGCGCTCGTGATGGCTGCCATCATGTGTCTGACGGAAAGCGACAAGATGCCGGGCAAGGGAGGTGTTTACCCCCCGGGCGCTGCGTTCGCCAAGACCTCCCTCGTGAAGGAGTTGGACAGCCACGGACTGAAGTTCACCATCGTCTCAACGGGGAAGTGAGTCGTCGCTGTCTCAGACTCGAGCCACAGAGCCTTAATTAGGATTAGATTTGCGTAAATGAAGATTTTGAGGTTGCTCCGAAATTATGTTAATTATAATCCATGACAACTGAAACAGTAATGATCTCTTTCAAGTACCTATTGAGAATTCATAATTCTGGTTTAACAGATTGTTCCTTGCTTATCAACTCCTTTTTCTGCAGTTCTGAATCGGCTTCATCCCGTTTACCGCGGAGATCTTTGTAGTCCGAAAACAAAGAAACTGACTGAAAACCAATGACCTATTCTATTTGTTAACTTTTTACATCAACTTTGTGATATTTTCAAATAAAAGTATCAGTATTAACTATTAATGTAATTTGAATTTGACATAAAATTACCATTTATATTTTTTCTATATTATATTGATCTATTTTTATATGCTATGGAAAAGGCACTGAACAAAAAATGTGTAATTGCAATTGTGTATATTGTCAACTGTACCTAATTGTGATTAACACAATTACATAATAAAACATAATTAGGTAATTGTTTAGCTTTAAGATTTCTGATGCATTTTTAGTGTGCAAAGAAGTAATTACATTCTATTATAATCCAGAATGTGCTATAATAATAATAATTCTTTATTTAGCGCAAGCGCTATCTTTCACAAATCAGTACAATACAAAGATACATAAAGATACACAATAAAGACACAAACCAAAGAATTAACACACTAAAAACATAGAATAATCTAATTAGGATGTCAACATAAATGTTTCCGTCATTATAATTTCTAAAAGTTTGCTTTTAAATATGCTAAGACTCCTCACACTTTTAACATTAAGTGGAAGAGCATTAAAAGAACGAATCCCAAGATAAAATAAAGATTTGGCCGATGATTGTTTATGAACATGGTTTAGAAAAAAATTATTTTGCGCTCTCCTGTAATGCTGATGGACATTTTCAACTTTTTCAGTGTTTGTAAAATATGCAGGTAGAAGACCATTTTGAAGTTTGTAAATAAAACACATGCCTTGAAAATACACATAATCCTTAATCCTTAGCCAATTTAGAGATTTTAACATAGTATTTACAGGTGTATATCTACTACATTTCAGAATAATCCTCATGCCTCTATTTTGTAGAATCTGTAGTCTTTCAATATCTGTATTAAATGCCTGATACAATAAAATCATACAAAAGGTAAGGTGTGGTTTAATAATAGTGTTATATATACATAGTTTTGTGGCTACTGTCAGGTGCTGACCTATCCTACTAAGGTAGCTAAGTTTTTTTCTGATTTTGTTCTCTATGTACAGTATATGTTGTTTAAAACTTAGATTTACATCCAACAACATACCTAAGTATTTGAATGATTTAACACATTCCACTAACTCACCATTTAGTACAATATTAACTTCACAATTATCAGTTGTGTTCATATAATGTAGTTTCCCAGTACCAATCATCATTGCCTTACACTTACTATTGTTCAGCTTTAGCATATTAATGCTCAACCAGTCAGTCACTACCTTCAATTCTTCGTTCAATGTATTGTTCAAATCAGTCATATCATTTCCACCATAGAAGATGACTGTATCATCTGCATAGACATTTATCACACATTTATTTAAACAACAATTTATGTCATTAACATACACTGAAAATAAGAATGGTCCTAAGACTGAGCCTTGTGGTACTCCTAGATTTACATCGATAGTGTCTGAGATTTCCCCATCAAATTTAGTTCTTTGAGCTCTCTCATTGAGATAATCATCGAGCCACTGGTACACAGTACCTTGAACACCATACATATATTACAATTTCATTAACAACCTTTTCCTATCGATGGTCTCAAAAGCCCTTTTGAAGTCCAGGAAAACTGACAATATTGATAAATTATTATCTCTTAGTTTGTTCCACTCAGAAACCATCCACTGCACCGCTGTTTCACAGGAGTGACCTTTCCGGAATCCAGATTGATTAGTCATAATAAAGTTATTTTTATAAAAATATTCCTCTAACTGAGAGTGTACCTACAACAAGCTCCAGCAGTTTTTCATAAATTGGCAGCATATTTATCGGCCTAAATTGATCAATTAATGTAGTCCCAGCAACTTTAGGGACCGGAATTACAAGTGTTTCTTTCCAACTTTTGGGAAATACGCCTTTACTTAATGATAAATTAATTAAATGAAGTAGTCTATGCTTAATGCTAGGATACCCATCTTTTAACAATCTGACAGAGATTCCATCCAGAGTTCCACCTCCTTTATTTTTTAAATCCATCACTAGCTTATTTAAATCCTGGATTTGAACTTGTTTGAAGTCACACATGATGATATCTTTACTCACTCGGTTGTACTGGTTAAGTTCAACCTGGTCAACTATTCTATTACTAATATTATTTATATCTATTTCCGAAATATTACTTATAATCTCTTCAACACTCTCAGAAAAATATGTATTAAAGTGATTGCTGCTGAAAACAGTAATACATGCTTACAAAATACAAACCCCACCTGGCCCCTCCCCCACCCCCCCCCCCCCCCCACACACATACAAATTACAAAATGAAACAAGAAAACAGTATGTGAAACTTAAAAATCTTTGGAAACTCAGAAAAACTAAAAATAGTGCGAAAACGATGTGGACAATTTGCTGTATGATTTTTTTATGATTTTCTGTAGAAATCAAACTTTGTATGTTTGACATGAGAAATTATGTTATATAGGAACGTGAATTATTTAAAATGTAGAATCCTTCCTAGTCTGTGGTCACCCCTGACTGGTGTACTGGGCAACAGATGATATGTTTTCCGGAAGTGATATCATTTAATTGTGCCATTATAGATGTGTCAACCAACTTCTATTTTTTCATTGTGAAAATATTTGTACGATATGTTTTTGGATATAATAAAATATTTTTTAATGTCGAATTGTTGAATTTGCTTATTTTTATTTTATATTTATTTTTCAACAGGGCAAAACACATCGTGTTTACTTCTACGCGATTACTTCTATCATCAACAAGAACATGTATGAAACGGAATTCTTTCGCAATCGACTTCAAATGTAGTACATTTTACTTAACTCTTTCACGCCCTTTGGTTTCAAATAACAGTGACTATTTAAATATGTTGGACTGTTACGAACTGAAGTACTACAGGGAGAGAACGGTATAAGTCACATTCGGATGAAACTGAGATAAAATAAGTTTTATGTTTGTAACAAGTTGGCCTATCTAGGTTAGAAAATTAACTTTAAAAATAATAATGTTTGCTTGAAGTAGGTTTAAAGAATGAACAAGCTTGTAGCATGGCATTCTTAGAGTCAAGGTTAACTGAACACAAAGTAATTAATTAGAATCATTATGTAAACTTACAATCTTAAATTTCAATAGCAATCAAAATATAGACAAAAATATAACGAGCAATCAAATAAGTTTAACAATGTGCAATTATATCAAGAAAGTGAGTGAATCCATATAAAAAGTATGTGACCTTACCTAAATTGTGATGTCACCACGTAATAACAAGTGAACCAGTCATTGTGATAACGCTACAAAACCAGTCAGCCAGACTAGTTTTCAGTGATTCCAAGAAAAGCATGGGCTTACGTGCAGAAAGAATGTCGTTTCGCGCGTTTCCGAGATGACAGAATGCCTAAAAATAGCTACCACGTGTACGAAACCAACCAATCATATTCTTTGGCGGTAAACCGAGGTGAGAGGGTATAAAACGTCAAGCTACCAGCCAATCTTCATCAGTCGGAGTTTTCTCAGGCAGTGAGACCTGTCTCGTGAACCAGTGAAGCCAGTGGGCGAATATAGTATAACTTCAACGGGACAGTGCCGACGTGATCAAGACCATTAAACGTAAAGTAACATTTTGTACAAACTTAAAAATTAATAAAAAAATCAATCTTCAAGCCAAAATGCAGAGGCATATAGTATCGCATTACAATTTTCGTTTATCAGTGATCAACTGAACAGTTGCAAGTTTTTCAACATATAAAAGTATTAAAGTCAGTGACTTGCACACTCCGGGAGGATCCGACGAGTCTGCAGCCACGAGCGTCATCAGCCTGAGCCAACTTGAACCAACTGCCGAGGAGGTCACTCCTTGTGCACAGCCTGCTGGACGTCCTGGTAACCAAAGGGGTTACCCAGACATCATCACATCGCGACTGAAGGGGTGACATATCCGGTCACTCAACTGCTGTTGAACAGGAGTTCAATAGACCTACTGCTCGAGGGTCAACGCCATCTACTGTTTACTTCACGCAAGGCGAAATCATCACTACGGCTGACGTATCAAACGTAATATTATACATTATAATTTTGATTGCTCCTTTCACATCAATGAACATTTATTTTCTTTGTAATAAACAGATTATAATATTGCTGATTCTTTGTGTTCTACCCTCTGAGCCAAATCCCGCAGGTTTCATGTTGAAACCTGTACTTATGTATTTAATTTAATTTAATCTATCTTCCATACAAATCGATATTTCAATTCCGTTTATCAAGACTGTGTGACAATATTTTCTAAAAACCGCCAAATAATCGACATTAGCCTTCTTTCCCTGTACCCTCTACTTGTTTCCAACGAGTGCAGAACCTAGGGAGTAGCAAACGGTGTAGCTCTGTCTGTACAAATGAGTAATGAGAGTATCACAGGAAGGCTCGGGGTTTATAAACCCTGGGAAGGGGCCGCTCTTCACAGCTGGGCTCCAGGTTTCTAGATTATTGAGCGAGCTACTCCTTTTCGCTCTATTGGCACGGACCTCCGTTTTTTTTCCTGTTCGTACCGCTATACAGGTCACACCGTTTCTCCGATCGAGCTGAAATTTTGCATCTCTGGGGTTTCCAGAGATTGTTTGAAATCCATTGATTTGATCAAATTTGTACAAAATATCTTCCGATTGGTTGGTCTGACCAATTTGAAATTTTGATCAAATTTTACAATGTTTCAACCTAATTCTTCAAATAGTTAAATAAATTTGGCATTGTGATCGAGACCAACATTCTCTCATATTTTACACATTTTCAACCTAATCGGACTTGTTGCCAATTTAAGAGTAATGAAAGAGTTTTCAAAATAATTTTTGGAAAAGTACCGATGTCACGACACATGGATATGGAAATTGGAAAGCAAAGAAAGTTTGGCTGGGGATTTCGTTCGTATCAGTGCTCGCTCATCAACGCGTTAAGCTGCCTTTGCTTTACCGTTTACCTAGTTATATATTTGAGCAACGAAATCGTAGGTATTCTGCAATAAACAACCAATTTTCTTTGAAATTTTGAACCGGAAGTTTGATGTTGCATTCTTGGAAAAGCCGGTTCAATACAAAGTAGTAACTAATCTAAAATCTAAAATCAAAGTATAATCTAAGTTATGTTTGTTTACACTGTGTAGTATAATTTGTAATTTTATCAATTTCATACATTATTGACTATTGTTGATTATTATACTGATTATTTGTATACCTTGTTGCAAGGCAGAGACATTTTGAAAATAAAATGTGTATAATATATTTATTTATTTATTTATTCATTTACATCTTACAGATTGTCACAGACAGGTGGTAAGGAACTAATAATACTACTACTAAACACTAAATACTTAACAACTAAATAATAACATCATCATCCATCTCTTCTCGTTCTTGTCTTGCTCCTCGGTTCGTTAATTCATATCTTACATTTCTTACATCCGTTTTCATCCAATCTTCTGTCACTTTACCCAATTCATTCCAATCCATTCCATTCATTCCATTCATTTCATTCCATTCCATTTCATTCATTCCATTCATTTCATTCATTCCATTCCATTTCATTCCAATATTATAGCGCCATATCACCAACAGAGGGATATATTTACTTTCATGGCCTAATTATTATTGCTTGGCATTTTTGATTGATTATGTTTTTTATAGTACGTTATATTTTGGTAGTGGAAAACTTGCTCTTCCAGTTAAAACTCATTTGACTTGATTTGGTGACATGTTAAATGTGAATTTGCATTATATTAGCACATTTCTTCTCTCATCAATTTTCTCTGATGAGTGCGTTTTACTTTTTTCCATCTTATAATCTGTGAATTCATGCTCAGCCTACTATAATATCTCACAGTAATCTGATTAAAGTATTAACCAATGGTTATATGACTATAACCCCAGTTAACTCGGCGTTCTCTTCCACCCCCCTCCCCCTCCCGTAATTAAAACAAAGTATTACTTCTAGTCTAAAATAGCGAGGCCATTTCAGAGTATAATTCTATTTAATCGAGGTACTAAGTGACTGAAATGTAAATTATTGTAATTTTATGTAACATTTTCTGGGTCATAATCATCTAACCTTTTCACGGGCTTAGCTCGTGTTCAACATTTTGGAATTTTCGTTGCTCGGGTTTATTCGGCTTAACTCGGCATTTCAAGTCATTCAATGGGCTTTAATTTTGCTGTTACATCTGTAGGTACAGTAGGACTTAATATGCAAATTAAATATATTTCAAATTGAATGTCGTTACTTCACAAAAATTCATGAAATTGAAAACATTTTTACAAAAAAAATATGACTCTGCATGGAAGATCGGTAATAACATACTTTATTATTGGCCGATTCACGATTATGTATAGAAAATATGTTTTGAAAGTTCTTGAGATAAAATATGGAAAATAATATGTAAATGTTTCTGAGTCTGATCGGCTAAGAAAAAATATTTGTCTAAATAGTCATCAACGAAACTTTATTCCAAAACTGAATAAAACAATAACGGCCCAAGGAACAGCTCAGATAAGCACAAAAACACAACGTAAAATAATAAAGAGACTTGTTGCTGATATCATGGCTGTATTCGTCATTCACCTTGTTGTCAAACTCAGCTGTTACTACCGGAATGGTAGTCTAATGCTGGCTTTCCATGCTCCGTTATCTTCCGTCAACGGCCGACACCGTCCGACGAAAACGACCACGTGACCCGTCTCGACCAATCAGAGCCATCCCCAAAAATCTCGGACAGCGAGGGATTGGTCGAGACGGGTCACGTGGTCGTTTTCGTCGGACGGTGTCGGACGTTGACGGAAGATGACGGATCATGGAAAGCCAGCTTAAGTTTCAATGCAAGATTTGCCATTGAAAATTACTAAGTATTCTGAAAGTAAAACAAGTGAATGTAATTATAATATTACTCTCGTTTTGAATTCAGCCGAAAGAAAAGTAAAGATGAAGACCCCATGTTTATATCTACTCCGAGATTCCAGAAGAAGCTGTGAAAGTTCAAGGAGGGTGGAAATCTGCTGCAGAAAGTTACAAGTTAAATGAATTACCACTTGTTGCGCACGCATTCAACAGTTTGACTGTAAAATTCTTCAAGACGAAATGTAATTCCATCAAAAAGCCAAAGCACATTTCACATTCTGTTCATCTAGTGGAGCGGTCGCTCCACGCCAGCCAAGTCGTACGGCGCGCGCACACTCTCATATAAAGGCTGGAGCAAACCCACTTTTACTGTAAGCATCAAAGTGGCATTTTCGGCCTACTGGATCTTAAAATTGGAAAATCTCACATTGTTGCGATATATCTTAATTTCGAGCTATGGCCCACCCTACAACATATACCAAATTTGGGAACAATAGGTCACGCCCTTTGCGCGCTAGAGGGCCGTAAAAACAGTGTTTTAGGGCGGTTTTCATAATAATAATAATCTCAGTAGTAGTAGTAGTAGTCTCCTGGAATTCAAATCCGGTAACATGGCCACAGCCTAAACGGCTGAACCGATTGATCTCACATTTTTACCACGTGTGCACTTTTGGCGTCTGATTTAACCTTCACCCCATAAATTTTTTGTGCCGCCATTTTGAAACCGGAAGTGACGTCATATCTCGACAACGGCTATACCGATCGGAACGAAATTTGCGCCAAACGATTCAGACGGTAAACTTTATGGATTATCAATAGCAACAGACTAAAATTTATGTTAACGAAACCGGAAATGACGTCATGAAATTTGAAATACATCGATTGGCATTTCGGCAACAAATTTGATCCGATTATTTTGTTATTTATGTAACGTATGTACTTTTGATATCTCATTTGACTTATTATAAAACCAACCGGAAGCCGCCATTTTGAAACCGGAAGTGACATCATATGTCAATAACGGCTAAATAGATTTGAACGAAACCAGCGCTAAACAATTTAGACGGTCAACTTTATGTATTATCATCAATAATATTTTGCAGTTTCCCATACCGAAACCGGAAATGACGTCACACATTTTAAAAATCTCACAAATTTACATTTTGATACAATAAATATACTATTTGAGACAGCTTATAATAAAATGAAATCATGTTTAAATTATAATTCAAGGGGTCAGTGATTTCAGCAGCCATTTTGAAACAGGAAGTAACGTCATATCTTGAAAATTGGTTGACTGATCGGTATGAAACTACCGCCAAACGATTCGGAAGGTCATCTCTATGAAATGGGAACAGTCACACTAGAAATTTCCTATTTATAAGACCGGAAATTACATCATTCAAATTTAAAAATTATTATAATCCCCTCCTATATAATGAATACATATTCAGAAAACTTAAAATGATACACATCATTTATAGATATACATTCTTTGTGGCAGTGCAGTAAGTTCAGGAGCCATTTTGAAAACCGAAGTGTTGCCATATCTCGGAACTCGGTTAACTGATAGGAATGAAACCTTTGCTATTCTTCATGAAAGATCATTTAAAGCAAATATATAGTACCATACGCAGATTTTCATTAGTAAACCAAATTGTCAATGGCGACTATTTTTAATGGATTTAGTAATTGTTCAATTGACGTCACAAGTTCTAAGAATAAACTAAAAAAAGGAGTGATATCCCCATAAAAAACACTCCGTGTAAAAATACCAGCCAAGTCTCTACAACTAAAAAAAATTATGAAATCTAAAAAATTCTGCACTGAAAAGTAGTGATATCAAAAAATGGTCCAAGTCAAAACTTTATTTGAAAATCAAAAAATACTTGGCGCATCGTTTTTTTAGGGCATAATAGGTATACTATATGTATTATATATATTTGATGTATATTTTCTATCTGGTCTATACTTCTAAACTATGTATACACGATGCGCCAAGTATTTTTTGATTTTCAAATAAAGTTTTGACTTGGACCATTTTTTGATATCACTACTTTTCAGTGCAGAATTTTTTAGATTTCATAATTTTTTTTAGTTGTAGAGACTTGGCTGGTATTTTTACACGGAGTGTTTTTTATGGGGTTTTCTATAACAGAAGAGCGTGCTCGGAATTCGTAATTTTAAAATGGAGATCTTATTTATGCATTCATTCGAATATTTTAACATAAGAATAAGAATACAAAACCTTTTCTTGTTCTATTTCATTTTCATTTTTATACCAATTAAATTAATCGCTAACAGAATATAAAGATTCCATTGTGGGATATTAAAAGCGTAAAAGTACAAATTGACATAAACTTAATTCTACCTGGGCCTGAATGATACGTGTTGTTGAATATGGTAAATACACTAATCTTGGATCAAAGCTGAGGGCAATCAACAGAGTGATTGAGTTCCATAGTTTTAATTCCATTCACATTATACATTGAGTAATTTGTGTAGGAGTAAGATGTCTGACAGCTGGTGCAATCTCGCCAATCTTAGAAGAAAATGTAATCTTTTCTATGATAAGGAATACTGGTTTTACGGTTTTACAAAGTCTTCTGGACCTTTCTAGATGTGCAATATAGGTTATTATACTTGGTGGTGAAAGCTTTAGGTCTATTTAGGAGCAAAGATCCTAAATGGTTCTCCTCGATATTTTCACTCACTTCTATCAATACCTATTCCAAAATAAATAAAGCCTTGTTGTGTGGATTTTATTGTTCTTTCCTCGAGTACAGATAACATTGTCCATGAGCACTACTGCACTGTAGCATTGTGGATACCTGCATTATAATCGTTAACCTACATCTATTTAATAAAATCAATCTATAATTTCCAATACTCACCCAACCGAATGGCAATCAATCGGAGCATGTCAAGCACAGGACATCGGACAACTAATGAACCTTTGCACTGATTTAATTAATTATTAGTAATAATGAGTATATGCGCAGCTGTCCCAATGTTACACGAGATGAGCGCACGTGAGTTGAAGACTAATTACTGTTTCAAACTCGAGAGATGAATTGGTACGTTACAGATGTTGTCGAGGTGTGACGCCCGATGTTCAATGTGTGGAGTTGTTTCTTTTTACAGAGATTGAATTAAACCTTTTTCAGATGGCATTGCCCTGATGGCAATTGGTGAATTTTATTTGTTTTGTGGTTGTGTGTTCTAGACGTATCGGATTTTTGTTAATTTAGAATAATGCGTTTTGCATTTGCATTTTGTTTTTTTACGGTCGAATTTTTTAAATTTAAAATTAAGAGCTTTGCTATGACGCAATTTGCTATTTTGCTATTATTTTTTGCTTTGCGCTTTACTTTATAAAATCACATTTGTGAATACTAAAAATTATTTATAAATCTAATCTCCTATAATGGGTAACATAATATCGCATAAAAATTGAACATTTCGGTCATAAAAGACATTTAATAAAAATAAATCTCGGATTCAGATTGGTTAAGGGATGAACGAGGGAGTTCCAAGTCCCCCCTTCCCCTAACCCACCCACTCCCGCGTCATATTTCATGAAACATGGTGGTTATAACGACATCTTCACACCCTGCTTCCACTCGCGGTATAGTCGGTACAGAAAGTGGTCTCATCAATGAAAAACATGACAAATACTGTAGAAATGAAAGTCAAAACTCAGAACTAGGTATTGAAAATCTTTTGTGGGAGCGATACGGAAAAAATAGAACTATTCGAAAATTACTTTTGAATAAAAAATGTTCAATCCACGGAATAACGCTTCCAAAACATTCCAAATTTTAAGAAGGCCGTGAAGATTCAAAATAATGGTGCGAATTTAAACTTGATAGTTCTGTATTTTGCCGCATTAGAATACTTTTCCACGCAGTTGAGAAGGCCGTGAAAATTCAAATTCATATAAAGCAAAAATGAAATAAATTTTGAACGTTTCAATCTAATCTCGCTAATAAACAAAATAGTATCACAACAAATAGGTACACTTACTTTTACTCAATATTACACAAATATTATACAATATAATTATTATACAATATTGGCTGAGTTTCTACAGATTCCACATCATAAAAAATCTTCTCTTCCTTATTAACTCCCTCAGGAGAAGCTGTTCTAAAAGAAGACATCTTTAAAATGCTGCAAGGATGCTCTCGTCGCTCTGGATAGTAATATAAATTGGTCTTGCGCGTTTACCATTTCGTCTTCAGCATCTTGAATTTATCATCCAACAGGATAATCCATTTAGCTGAAGGAAGAAAAAGGGAGGAATAAAAAAAGGAAAACGTGCTGTTACGTAAATTGGAATTTTCTATGTAAATTTTCCTCTAGGCGTTTGAAAATGGCGAGAAGGCGTTGGTGTGTAACTGTTAACGAAGCTAAAGTATTTGCTCGTTTTCTTCTTCTTTTATCCGAATTATATGGGGCTACGTTTTAATGAATCGAACCGTGCATATATTATTAGATCGAGTGAGGATACGGTTAAACTACTGGCGGTGAATAAGTACGAGGAAATTTTCTGCTAGGTTCGTGAAGAACGTATTACACTAGTAGTTCTATCAAGATACAAAATAAGTTTCAGCACATAGTATCCTACAGTATCGTACATACATAGTATATAAAATGTTGAACATAAATAATATACCATATGAAATAAAGTAGATTTTTAAATGTACCTAGGCTTTAATGTATTTATTTCCATTACCAACTTTGTAAACAACCAATTCTTGTTTTTGTTTGTATTTGAAAGTGATTAATATAATATGAAGGCGATTTTTTTTGTATGAGATGTAGGTACTTACGATATGAAATAAAAAAGAGTAAAACACATAAACATAATTTTTAAAGAATAGGTACGATAGACATCTCAATTTCTGTAACATTTTTGTATATTTTAATTTAAACCTGGCAGTTTTTTTCTTTTTCCTAGATTAAATCATGAACTAATACAATTAAATATTAGTTTCGTTTGTAAAATAATTTAATTAACCTTTAAGAATGTTGTTATATTAATTGTTTATAGTGGAGGAAGAACTAATTATTAAAAGGAAGATGGTTTTACAAAACCGACTGAATTCAACTTTTTCAAAGCTCAATTCAACAAGCCACCTGTTGAAAGCTTTAGGATCGATCGGCACTTCGGTGGCTCACAAGGTAACAGATTTCAAATTCACACCTGTTGAAAGCCTTAGGATCGATCGGCACTTTGGTGGCTCACAAGGTAACAGATTTCAAATTCACACCTGTTGAAAGCTTTAGGATCGATCGGAACTTCGGTGGCTCACAAGGTAACAGATTTCAAATTCACACCTGTTGAAAGCTTTAGGATCGATCGGCACTTCGGTGGCTCACAAGGTAACAGATTTCAAATACACACCTGTTGAAAGCTTTAGGATCGATCGGCACTTCGGTGGCTCACAAGGTAACAGATTTCAAATTCACACCTGTTGAAAGCTTTAGGATCGACCGGCACTTCGGTGGCTCACAAGGTAACAGATTTCAAATTCACACCTGTTGAAAGCTTTAGGATCGATCGGCACTTCGGTGGCTCACAAGGTAACAGATTTCAAATTCACACCTGTTGAAAGCTTTAGGATCGATCGGCACTTCGGCGGCTCACAAGGTAACAGATTTCAAATTCACACCTGTTGAAAGCTTTAGGATCGATCGGCACTTCGGTGGCTCACAAGGTAACAGATTTCAAATTCACACCTGTTGAAAGCTTTAGGATCGATCGGAACTTCGGTGGCTCACAAGGTAACAGATTTCAAATTCACACCTGTTGAAAGCTTTAGGATCGACCGGACTTCGGTGGCTCACAAGGTAACAGATTTCAAATTCACACCTGTTGAAAGCTTTAGGATCGATCGGCACTTCGGTGGCTCACAAGGTAACAGATTTCAAATTCACACCTGTTGAAAGCTTTAGGTTCGATCGGCACTTCGGTGGCTCACAAGGTAACAGATTTCAAATTCACACCTGTTGAAAGCTTTAGGATCGATCGGCACTTCGGTGGCTCACAAGGTAACAGATTTCAAATTCACACCTGTTGAAAGCTTTAGGATCGATCGGCACTTCGGTGGCTCACAAGGTAACAGATTTCAAATTCACACCTGTTGAAAGCTTTAGGATCGATCGGCACTTCGGTGGCTCACAAGGTAACAGATTTCAAATTCACACCTGTTGAAAGCTTTAGGATCGATCGGCACTTCGGTGGCTCACAAGGTAACAGATTTCAAATTCACACCTGTTGAAAGCTTTAGGATCGACCGGACTTCGGTGGCTCACAAGGTAACAGATTTCAAATTCACACCTGTTGAAAGCTTTAGGATCGATCGGCACTTCGGTGGCTCACAAGGTAACAGATTTCAAATTCACACCTGTTGAAAGCTTTAGGATCGATCGGCACTTCGGTGGCTCACAAGGTAACAGATTTCAAATTCACACCTGTTGAAAGCTTTAGGATCGACCGGACTTCGGTGGCTCACAAGGTAACAGATTTCAAATTCACACCTGTTGAAAGCTTTAGGATCGATCGGCACTTCGGTGGCTCACAAGGTAACAGATTTCAAATTCACACCTGTTGAAAGCTTTAGGATCGATCGGCACTTCGGTGGCTCACAAGGTAACAGATTTCAAATTCACACCTGTTGAAAGCTTTAGGATCGATCGGAACTTCGGTGGCTCACAAGGTAACAGATTTCAAATTCACACCTGTTGAAAGCTTTAGGATCGACCGGACTTCGGTGGCTCACAAGGTAACAGATTTCAAATTCACACCTGTTGAAAGCTTTAGGATCGATCGGCACTTCGGTGGCTCACAAGGTAACAGATTTCAAATTCACACCTGTTGAAAGCTTTAGGATCGATCGGCACTTCGGTGGCTCACAAGGTAACAGATTTCAAATTCACACCTGTTGAAAGCTTTAGGATCGATCGGCACTTGGGTGGCTCACAAGGTAACAGATTTCAAATTCACACCTGTTGAAAGCTTTAGGATCGATCGGCACTTCGGTGGCTCACAAGGTAACAGATTTCAAATTCACACCTGTTGAAAGCTTTAGGATCGATCGGCACTTCGGTGGCTCACAAGGTAACAGATTTCAAATTCACACCTGTTGAAAGCTTTAGGATCGATCGGCACTTCGGTGGCTCACAAGGTAACAGATTTCAAATTCACACCTGTTGAAAGCTTTAGGATCGATCGGCACTTCGGTGGCTCACAAGGTAACAGATTTCAAATTCACACCTGTTGAAAGCTTTAGGATCGACCGGACTTCGGTGGCTCACAAGGTAACAGATTTCAAATTCACACCTGTTGAAAGCCTTAGGATCGATCGGCACTTCGGTGGCTCACAAGGTAACAGATTTCAAATTCACACCTGTTGAAAGCTTTAGGATCGATCGGCACTTCGGCGGCTCACAAGGTAACAGATTTCAAATTCACACCTGTTGAAAGCTTTAGGATCGATCGGCACTTCGGTGGCTCACAAGGTAACAGATTTCAAATTCACACCTGTTGAAAGCTTTAGGATCGATCGGAACTTCGGTGGCTCACAAGGTAACAGATTTCAAATTCACACCTGTTGAAAGCTTTAGGATCGATCGGCACTTCGGTGGCTCACAAGGTAACAGATTTCAAATTCACACCTGTTGAAAGCTTTAGGATCGATCGGCACTTCGGTGGCTCACAAGGTAACAGATTTCAAATTCACACCTGTTGAAAGCTTTAGGATCGATCGGCACTTCGGTGGCTCACAAGGTAACAGATTTCAAATTCACACCTGTTGAAAGCTTTAGGATCGATCGGAACTTCGGTGGCTCACAAGGTAACAGATTTCAAATTCACACCTGTTGAAAGCTTTAGGATCGATCGGTACTTCGGTGGCTCACAAGGTAACAGATTTGAAATTCACACCTGTTGAAAGCTTTAGGATCGATCGGAACTTCGGTGGCTCACAAGGTAACAGATTTGAAATTCACACCTGTTGAAAGCTTTAGGATCGATCGGCACTTCGGTGGCTCACAAGGTAACAGATTTCAAATTCACACCTGTTGAAAGCTTTAGGATCGATCGGCACTTCGGTGGCTCACAAGGTAACAGATTTCAAATTCACACCTGTTGAAAGCTTTAGGATCGATCGGCACTTCGGTGGCTCACAAGGTAACAGATTTCAAATTCACACCTGTTGAAAGCTTTAGGATCGATCGGCACTTCGGTGGCTCACAAGGTAACAGATTTCAAATTCACACCTGTTGAAAGCTTTAGGATCGATCGGCACTTCGGTGGCTCACAAGGTAACAGATTTCAAATTCACACCTGTTGAAAGCTTTAGGATCGATCGGCACTTCGGTGGCTCACAAGGTAACAGATTTCAAATTCACACCTGTTGAAAGCTTTAGGATCGATCGGTACTTCGGTGGCTCACAAGGTAACAGATTTCAAATTCACACCTGTTGAAAGCTTTAGGATCGATCGGCACTTCGGTGGCTCACAAGGTAACAGATTTCAAATTCACACCTGTTGAAAGCTTTAGGATCGATCGGAACTTCGGTGGCTCACAAGGTAACAGATTTCAAATTCACACCTGTTGAAAGCTTTAGGATCGATCGGAACTTCGGTGGCTCACAAGGTAACAGATTTCAAATTCACACCTGTTGAAAGCTTTAGGATCGATCTGCACTTCGGTGGCTCACAAGGTAACAGATTTCAAATTCACACCTGTTGAAAGCTTTAGGATCGATCGGCACTTGGGTGGCTCACAAGGTAACAGATTTCAAATTCACACCTGTTGAAAGCTTTAGGATCGATCTGCACTTCGGTGGCTCACAAGGTAACAGATTTCAAATTCACACCTGTTGAAAGCTTTAGGATCGATCGGCACTTCGGTGGCTCACAAGGTAACAGATTTCAAATTCACACCTGTTGAAAGCTTTAGGATCGATCGGCACTTCGGTGGCTCACAAGGTAACAGATTTCAAATTCACACCTGTTGAAAGCTTTAGGATCGATCGGCACTTCGGTGGCTCACAAGGTAACAGAGTTCAAATTCACACCTGTTGAAAGCTTTAGGATCGATCGGCACTTCGGTGGCTCACAAGGTAACAGATTTCAAATTCACACCTGTTGAAAGCTTTAGGATCGACCGGACTTCGGTGGCTCACAAGGTAACAGATTTCAAATTCACACCTGTTGAAAGCCTTAGGATCGATCGGCACTTCGGTGGCTCACAAGGTAACAGATTTCAAATTCACACCTGTTGAAAGCTTTAGGATCGATCGGCACTTCGGCGGCTCACAAGGTAACAGATTTCAAATTCACACCTGTTGAAAGCTTTAGGATCGATCGGCACTTCGGTGGCTCACAAGGTAACAGATTTCAAATTCACACCTGTTGAAAGCTTTAGGATCGATCGGAACTTCGGTGGCTCACAAGGTAACAGATTTCAAATTCACACCTGTTGAAAGCTTTAGGATCGATCGGCACTTCGGTGGCTCACAAGGTAACAGATTTCAAATTCACACCTGTTGAAAGCTTTAGGATCGATCGGCACTTCGGTGGCTCACAAGGTAACAGATTTCAAATTCACACCTGTTGAAAGCTTTAGGATCGATCGGAACTTCGGTGGCTCACAAGGTAACAGATTTCAAATTCACACCTGTTGAAAGCTTTAGGATCGATCGGTACTTCGGTGGCTCACAAGGTAACAGATTTGAAATTCACACCTGTTGAAAGCTTTAGGATCGATCGGAACTTCGGTGGCTCACAAGGTAACAGATTTGAAATTCACACCTGTTGAAAGCTTTAGGATCGATCGGCACTTCGGTGGCTCACAAGGTAACAGATTTCAAATTCACACCTGTTGAAAGCTTTAGGATCGATCGGCACTTCGGTGGCTCACAAGGTAACAGATTTGAAATTCACACCTGTTGAAAGCTTTAGGATCGATCGGCACTTCGGTGGCTCACAAGGTAACAGATTTCAAATTCACACCTGTTGAAAGCTTTAGGATCGATCGGCACTTCGGTGGCTCACAAGGTAACAGATTTCAAATTCACACCTGTTGAAAGCTTTAGGATCGATCGGCACTTCGGTGGCTCACAAGGTAACAGATTTCAAATTCACACCTGTTGAAAGCTTTAGGATCGATCGGCACTTCGGTGGCTCACAAGGTAACAGATTTCAAATTCACACCTGTTGAAAGCTTTAGGATCGATCGGTACTTCGGTGGCTCACAAGGTAACAGATTTCAAATTCACACCTGTTGAAAGCTTTAGGATCGATCGGCACTTCGGTGGCTCACAAGGTAACAGATTTCAAATTCACACCTGTTGAAAGCTTTAGGATCGATCGGAACTTCGGTGGCTCACAAGGTAACAGATTTCAAATTCACACCTGTTGAAAGCTTTAGGATCGATCGGAACTTCGGTGGCTCACAAGGTAACAGATTTCAAATTCACACCTGTTGAAAGCTTTAGGATCGATCTGCACTTCGGTGGCTCACAAGGTAACAGATTTCAAATTCACACCTGTTGAAAGCTTTAGGATCGATCGGCACTTGGGTGGCTCACAAGGTAACAGATTTCAAATTCACACCTGTTGAAAGCTTTAGGATCGATCTGCACTTCGGTGGCTCACAAGGTAACAGATTTCAAATTCACACCTGTTGAAAGCTTTAGGATCGATCGGCACTTCGGTGGCTCACAAGGTAACAGATTTCAAATTCACACCTGTTGAAAGCTTTAGGATCGATCGGCACTTCGGTGGCTCACAAGGTAACAGATTTCAAATTCACACCTGTTGAAAGCTTTAGGATCGATCGGCACTTCGGTGGCTCACAAGGTAACAGATTTCAAATTCACACCTGTTGAAAGCTTTAGGATCGATCGGCACTTCGGTGGCTCACAAGGTAACAGATTTCAAATTCACACCTGTTGAAAGCTTTAGGATCGATCGGCACTTCGGTGGCTCACAAGGTAACAGATTTCAAATTCACACCTGTTGAAAGCTTTAGGATCGATCGGCACTTCGGTGGCTCACAAGGTAACAGATTTCAAATTCACACCTGTTGAAAGCTTTAGGATCGATCGGCACTTTGGTGGCTCACAAGGTAACAGATTTCAAATTCACACCTGTTGAAAGCTTTAGGATCGATCGGAACTTCGGTGGCTCACAAGGTAACAGATTTCAAATTCACACCTGTTGAAAGCTTTAGGATCGATCGGCACTTCGGTGGCTCACAAGGTAACAGATTTCAAATTCACACCTGTTGAAAGCTTTAGGATCGATCGGCACTTCGGTGGCTCACAAGGAAACAGATTTCAAATTCACACCTGTTGAAAGCTTTAGGATCGATCGGCACTTCGGTGGCTCACAAGGTAACAGATTTCAAATTCACACCTGTTGAAAGCTTTAGGATCGATCGGCACTTCGGTGGCTCACAAGGTAACAGATTTCAAATTCACACCTGTTGAAAGCTTTAGGATCGATCGGAACTTCGGTGGCTCACAAGGTAACAGATTTCAAATTCACACCTGTTGAAAGCCTTAGGATCGATCGGTACTTCGGTGGCTCACAAGGTAACAGATTTCAAATTCACACCTGTTGAAAGCCTTAGGATCGATCGGCACTTCGGTGGCTCACAAGGTAACAGATTTCAAATTCACACCTGTTGAAAGCTTTAGGATCGATCGGAACTTCGGTGGCTCACAAGGTAACAGATTTCAATTTCACACCTGTTGAAAGCTTTAGGATCGACCGGACTTCGGTGGCTCACAAGGTAACAGATTTCAAATTCACACCTGTTGAAAGCTTTAGGATCGATCGGAACTTCGGTGGCTCACAAGGTAACAGATTTCAAATTCACACCTGTTGAAAGCTTTAGGATCGATCGGCACTTCGGTGGCTCACAAGGTAACAGATTTCAAATTCACACCTGTTGAAAGCTTTAGGATCGACCGGACTTCGGTGGCTCACAAGGTAACAGATTTCAAATTCACACCTGTTGAAAGCTTTAGGATCGATCGGCACTCCGGTGGCTCACAAGGTAACAGATTTCAAATTCACACCTGTTGAAAGCTTTAGGATCGATCGGCACTTCGGTGGCTCACAAGGTAACAGATTTCAAATTCACACCTGTTGAAAGCTTTAGGATCGATCGGCACTTCGGTGGCTCACAAGGTAACAGATTTCAAATTCACACCTGTTGAAAGCTTTAGGATCGACCGGACTTCGGTGGCTCACAAGGTAACAGATTTCAAATTCACACCTGTTGAAAGCTTTAGGATCGATCGGCACTTCGGTGGCTCACAAGGTAACAGATTTCAAATTCACACCTGTTGAAAGCTTTAGGATCGATCTGCACTTCGGTGGCTCACAAGGTAACAGATTTCAAATTCACACCTGTTGAAAGCTTTAGGATCGATCGGCACTTCGGTGGCTCACAAGGTAACAGATTTCAAATTCACACCTGTTGAAAGCTTTAGGATCGATCTGCACTTCGGTGGCTCACAAGGTAACAGATTTCAAATTCACACCTGTTGAAAGCTTTAGGATCGACCGGACTTCGGTGGATCACAAGGTAACAGATTTCAAATTCACACCTGTTGAAAGCTTTAGGATCGATCGGCACTTCGGTGGCTCACAAGGTAACAGATTTCAAATTCACACCTGTTGAAAGCTTTAGGATCGATCGGCACTTCGGTGGCTCACAAGGTAACAGATTTCAAATTCACACCTGTTGAAAGCTTTAGGATCGATCGGCACTTCGGTGGCTCACAAGGTAACAGATTTCAAATTCACACCTGTTGAAAGCCTTAGGATCGACCGGACTTCGGTGGCTCACAAGGTAACAGATTTCAAATTCACACCTGTTGAAAGCTTTAGGATCGATCGGCACTTCGGTGGCTCACAAGGTAACAGATTTCAAATTCACACCTGTTGAAAGCTTTAGGATCGATCGGTACTTCGGTGGCTCACAAGGTAACAGATTTCAAATTCACACCTGTTGAAAGCTTTAGGATCGATCGGCACTTCGGTGGCTCACAAGGTAACAGATTTCAAATTCACACCTGTTGAAAGCTTTAGGATCGACCGGACTTCGGTGGCTCACAAGGTAACAGATTTCAAATTCACACCTGTTGAAAGCTTTAGGATCGATCGGCACTTCGGTGGCTCACAAGGTAACAGATTTCAAATTCACACCTGTTGAAAGCTTTAGGATCGACCGGACTTCGGTGGCTCACAAGGTAACAGATTTCAAATTCACACCTGTTGAAAGCTTTAGGATCGATCGGCACTTCGGTGGCTCACAAGGTAACAGATTTCAAATTCACACCTGTTGAAAGCTTTAGGATCGATCTGCACTTCGGTGGCTCACAAGGTAACAGATTTCAAATTCACACCTGTTGAAAGCTTTAGGATCGATCGGCACTTCGGTGGCTCACAAGGTAACAGATTTCAAATTCACACCTGTTGAAAGCTTTAGGATCGATCTGCACTTCGGTGGCTCACAAGGTAACAGATTTCAAATTCACACCTGTTGAAAGCTTTAGGATCGACCGGACTTCGGTGGCTCACAAGGTAACAGATTTCAAATTCACACCTGTTGAAAGCTTTAGGATCGATCGGCACTTCGGTGGCTCACAAGGTAACAGATTTCAAATTCACACCTGTTGAAAGCTTTAGGATCGATCTGCACTTCGGTGGCTCACAAGGTAACAGATTTCAAATTCACACCTGTTGAAAGCTTTAGGATCGATCGGAACTTCGGTGGCTCACAAGGTAACAGATTTCAAATTCACACCTGTTGAAAGCTTTAGGATCGATCGGAACTTCGGTGGCTCACAAGGTAACAGATTTCAAATTCACACCTGTTGAAAGCTTTAGGATCGATCGGCACTTCGGTGGCTCACAAGGTAACAGATTTCAAATTCACACCTGTTGAAAGCTTTAGGATCGATCGGCACTTCGGTGGCTCACAAGGTAACAGATTTCAAATTCACACCTGTTGAAAGCTTTAGGATCGATCGGAACTTCGGTGGCTCACAAGGTAACAGATTTCAAATTCACACCTGTTGAAAGCTTTAGGATCGACCGGACTTCGGTGGCTCACAAGGTTACAGATTTCAAATTCACACCTGTTGAAAGCTTTAGGATCGATCGGAACTTCGGTGGCTCACAAGGTAACAGATTTCAAATTCACACCTGTTGAAAGCTTTAGGATCGATCGGAACTTCGGTGGCTCACAAGGTAACAGATTTCAAATTCACACCTGTTGAAAGCTTTAGGATCGATCGGCACTTCGGTGGCTCACAAGGTAACAGATTTCAAATTCACACCTGTTGAAAGCTTTAGGATCGATCGGCACTTCGGTGGCTCACAAGGTAACAGATTTCAAATTCACACCTGTTGAAAGCTTTAGGATCGATCGGAACTTCGGTGGCTCACAAGGTAACAGATTTCAAATTCACACCTGTTGAAAGCTTTAGGATCGATCGGAACTTCGGTGGCTCACAAGGTAACAGATTTCAAATTCACACCTGTTGAAAGCTTTAGGATCGATCGGCACTTCGGTGGCTCACAAGGTAACAGATTTCAAATTCACACCTGTTGAAAGCTTTAGGATCGATCGGAACTTCGGTGGCTCACAAGGTAACAGATTTCAAATTCACACCTGTTGAAAGCTTTAGGATCGATCGGAACTTCGGTGGCTCACAAGGTAACAGATTTCAAATTCACACCTGTTGAAAGCTTTAGGATCGATCGGCACTTCGGTGGCTCACAAGGTAACATATTTCAAATTCACACCTGTTGAAAGCTTTAGGATCGATCGGTACTTCGGTAGCTCACAAGGTAACAGATTTCAAATTCACACCTGTTGAAAGCTTTAGGATCGATCGGTACTTCGGTGGCTCACAAGGTAACAGATTTCAAATTCACACCTGTTGAAAGCTTTAGGATCGATCGGCACTTCGGTGGCTCACAAGGTAACAGATTTCAAATTCACACCTGTTGAAAGCCTTAGGATCGATCGGCACTTCGGTGGCTCACAAGGTAACAGATTTCAAATTCACACCTGTTGAAAGCTTTAGGATCGACCGGCACTTCGGTGGCTCACAAGGTAACAGATTTCAAATTCACACCTGTTGAAAGCTTTAGGATCGACCGGCACTTCGGTAGCTCACAAGGTAACAGATTTCAAATTCACACCTGTTGAAAGCTTTAGGATCGATCGGTACTTCGGTGGCTCACAAGGTAACAGATTTCAAATTCACACCTGTTGAAAGCTTTAGGATCGATCGGCACTTCGGTGGCTCACAAGGTAACAGATTTCAAATTCACACCTGTTGGGCGTTAGCCCACAGCAGTCAAGTCCTACTTGAGTGGAAACTGCAAACTGTGGACATAAAAGGACATTCTATCCCAAAACACCTTACATATACGTTACTGAAATAGAAAGAAAATAAGATTTTCAATAGACCAAAACAGAAATGACTAGTGTCATCTATATCCGGTTTGGAACTACGTACCATTCCGTGTGTTCCGGTGGTGACAAGAAATATCAATTTAGTTTCAATTCACACTTTTAAATAAATGGAATTCAAAGTTCACCTATCTATAATTAAATAGTAGTATTCTTGATATCAATACATTATATAAAATATTCTTTGTTAAAATAATTTTATAACAGCCAAAGACACATTTTAAAAAACAAAGAAGCAACAATCAAAAATTAAAAATCAACCTTCTTATTGCATTATAATTTTCGGATGCAGAAGGCAGTGATTTAGAGATGTCACACGGGTCAAGGTGTAAAATTGTCAACTTCACGCATGCGCAGGAATTTCTGTTTTGGTCTATTAAAACAAAAGTCTATATTTGGTCACTGACAGATAACAACTGTCAGTTACCAGCTAACAGCTGTTTCTTACAGAATTTAACAGTTTTACAATCTACAAATTTCCATTAATAATAGTAATACTTTAAACTATCTACTTGAATATTGTTCAGTCTCAATTAACTTATCATAAGAGAGGTAGGACCTTTTTAAGTTGACGAAACGATCCAGTGACAGAAGCCATTAAAAAGTAAAACGCTTTGGCAACATACCTGACAAAATATAATTTGTTTCGTTGTACCACTGTAATAATTGTCCAGCATATTATCAAACATGATTTATATTAGTTTAAATATATTGATTGTACTATTTCAAGTGGTAAATAAACTATTTAACACGTGTGAGCTAAATTATTTGATATTTTTTACTTTCATTTGTTTGAATGAAAAGTTGTTATTTTTCTAAGAGCCCTGGAGTTACCATGGTAATACCTTTGTTTTTCATAAGGCAACGCCCACCTTCATTGGTCAATTATTAATTAGAATCCACATTTGGTTTAAAAAGAGTTAATATTGGGCAAGGACAATTGTGAACAACTGGGAAAGAGGGAATACCTAGCCTAGAACAAAGAGTTCGAGAACCCCATTGTAAGAGAATATGTACTCTGTTTGTTGACATCAGTCAAATAGCCAAGCAATTGATAAGTGCAATACAAAATCGAGAAAATTTACTTCCTGCTTCTACCATTTATATATACCTACAGATTTAATAACGAGAAATCAATCATGATTTCAACCTACCAGCAATTTATTTTCATATGCCTACACTCACTTACCCAAATTAATTTTCTCTCAAATCTGCTTGTTCCAATCAAATGTGAAAGACTTTTCAATCCCTTTGCAAAATCCAATAACCTCGCTGCACTTGAAAACAACAACAAATAGGTAGGAAGCTAATAGAAGCAAAATGCATTCACTTTTAATCAACACTATGCCAAAACTTGTCACCGTTTCACTTTATTTCACCTTCAATGAATGATATTCTACTCCGTTTTATTACAATTCAACGTAAAATAAACGTTTTTATTGAAAAACTGAAAAGGACCATGAATCATGTACGTAAAAATCACTTTTGACAGTTCTCCGTTTGTTTACAATCGGCCATCTTGATATCTGCCTCCTAGATGCTGAACATTTCTTCTTTGGCCAGTCATGTAGGAGGCAGTGGAATCGGGACACCGAGCGTTAATGAGTGGACGAGACGATCGGTATACCCGCGAACACCCGGACAACTATTCTTATGAAGAATGTATCATTGACGATTAGATATCGAAATACTACTCTTTCGGAAAACATCAGTTTTCGAGCGGCAATTTTGAAATATGGTATGTTCAATGATTTTAGGAGTGATGTGATCTATCTTCTTATGATCTCACTTAGATCAGTGTATATTATATTATATACTATACGCATCAATGCTGAACAGTTAAAGAAGTTGATTATTCATAGCTATAACATTGCATATAAAGTTTTTTTTAATATATAGGTATTATTTGTTTTTTGCAATACTTTTTAAAATATCTTAGCCTGTAGACATATTAATTTATATCGCTTTGAAAAACATGCGTTGAGTAAAATGAAAATATTAAAATTTTACATTTGGTGTCAGAAATGGTATATTTTTTAAATTAATTGTGAAGTGATCAAATTTCAGATCGAATCGTTGCACGTTGTGACCAGGACATTGTGTACAAAAAACAAACCAAAACAAACAAACAGAGAAAACAAACAGAGAACAATAAGATACAGCAATTCAGAGTTTGCACGTGACGTCATCTCATTGTTGTGCGGCCATCTTGGTGTAACATGTCAGAACGGCTGTCAATCTATTTTTTAGTATTTTATGATACTTTTTATGGTTACCTGTGCAATGGGGAATAGGTGTTGAGATTGGTGTAGGGAATGTTGAGATTATATTTTGTTTATATACAGAATAGCCTCAAAGAGCAATGAGAAATTTTATTATATTTTTTTTAATTAATATATTTCCCATAATTAATTGATTAGTAATCGACACTTCACTCCTCTGCAAAAACAAGCTGTACGTCACACGCCGTGTTCCCTGTGTTACGGGATGCATAGAACTGGCTCTGGCTAACATTATCTATACGGCCCGACTCGGCGTGTGACGTCAAATTGTGTTTCATGGACAGCTACAATCTACCAAACTCTGTAAATTCGTTCCTTGAAAACTATAATTCATCACACAACAAAAATAATACCACATCTGTCTTCAACAACAGCTCAACTTTCATAAAATATGTATTATTCTAAAATCTAAACTTCACTTCAATTCCCTATTGTAGGCTGCAGAAGAAGCTCTTGCAACAAACTCTAAAACAACTCATTTACAAACTATCTTCGACTCACCGATAATAAAATGGTTTAAATCGACTTGACAATTATCACCAATATGGACGAAAATATACGTTTTTACATTGTTGGTGTAAAAGAGAAGAAACTCGTGCAAACTATGAATACCACATCCGACACGATTTCGACTTCTCCTAGTGTAAATTGGACTTCTGCCACTAAACATATGCAAGCAGTGACTCTAGATTTGATTAAATACTTGCGGTGAGCAGTATAACGCACACTCCGGCGGATTGGATTGAGTTTTTTCTTGACCGGTGGAACATTGCCTGGGTTTATTTCATTAAGAGCTGGACGTAATATAGCTCATGAGATACAAAACCAAGCGGCATTAATTCATAGTGACCAACATTTTTTGTAGAGTTGACCAGTTTTTCATTTTACTTTTGTTGATCTACACATAATTTGCAAAAGAATCCGTTGCAAAAGATTTTTTTTTAGATCATGTCAGACAGTACCTCTAATCAAGCTGAGATTTTGCAAGCACATCAATCTATACATTTCAATAAGTTTAATAACAAATCAATAAGTTTAAAAATCTTGGACAAAAACAAATAAAAAAATGTGAACATTTTCACAAAATTAGACTTAATTAAGGAATTTAGGAATGTATTCCTTAAGGAATGTTATTAAAGAATGTATTCTATATGAAGGTAATTTCTAATGCAAGTTGCTACATGCAAGGCTCGCATCCCAATAATACTATAATTAATATTTGAGAGTTGTTTTGGTTTATTAAATAACTCAGTGTAAATAATGGTTAATTTAATAAAATACATTTTAGGAGATAATCTTACAGAAAACTTTGAATTTAAAAATAGAATGTTTCGTAATTGAGTTTTACTCCTACGTGCGAAACAGTACACAATTAATTTTTCTAAAAGATACATTTTAAAATGTCCCGTGACATCTGTTATTTTTTAATTAGCAATTAGAATTCTAGTCAGTCTCCACGCATCTGATGGCGCGGAGGGAAATTGGATAAAGACGGGGGGGGGGGGGGGGGGGGGCTGATCCATTTACTTCCGTCTTGTATATCATGATCATTGGAGGAGGAGGAGATAGGCCACCCTCAATACATCCGTGTAACGCGGGTTGCAACAATCATTGTATTATAATGTAGTTAGTGCTGCTAGGCAACGAGATTGTATTAGAAGTTCAATGGAGTAAAAATGGCTATCTAGGGAAGAGCTATTCGTGTTTTATTGTATATTAACTAAAAAAAAATTAAAATAAAAGTATAAACTGTCAGCTCAATAAATCAGAAATGAATAGCAATTATTCAAAAAATACTTGCCACATAGTGCACTTAAAAATAGTATAAAAAGTTTAGTTAGAATTCAAATATTTGTTCCTACGTTAAATGTGGGTACCTACTTTAAAATGATACGTAAATTAATTTAGGATTTAAAAAAATATATATTTGAATTAAAGTGTAGAAATTCTTTGATGTTATTGATTCAATTCCTCTATATTTATGTTATCAATTTTTTATATGAAGATAAAATAATGCTTAATAAATACGAGTGTAAATACACCCCGAGTACTTGCCTGAAATTCAACTTTTTCCGGAACTATGCGCCCTGTACACGCATTGCACGGGGGGGGGGGGGGGGGGGGGGGGGTGCTCCCCCCTGTTGTCTTCGTAGCCAATCGTATCTTCCGCTTAAATTATATTGCAATATTACCCCCACTCTCCCCTCTCCACTTGAATGAATCGAGCGAAGATTTCATTAGTGTAAGATTAATTGTTTCCAGTACATTCAAAGTTGTGTTATTTGACAAACGCATTCCATTTCCTTGTGCAGGTCACATTGCCCGCTATTCATAATTTCCTCACGTGACTGCAGCAAGAGTTGAGGACCGCGATGGAGGCTGAGCGTCTGCATCTGCACCCCCGACGTCGCGGCGGCCTCCGAACTCAACGACTCTATCTCAGAGGCGTCGTCGGCGTCGCTCTTGCCATCACGATCGTCGAGTCTGAACCAACACAGCAGGTAGCTGTTGAAGTGTTGACGGAACTCGCCGTTGACGCAGTACAGCACTATGGGATGCAAACAGGCGTTGAGGAAATACATACAGAAGGCAAGAAGGCTGAGCGCTCGCCAGAAGATCGGGTTGGCGTAGAACCAGAGGATGAACACGTGGTGTGGCAGGAAGCACACGGCGAAGACGATGACGTTGACGAGGACCACCTTGGCTACTTCGCGTCGTGCAAGCAGCTGGCGGACTTGTTCCCGAATCTCTCCGCGGATGCTGGGAATGCTCCGGAGCAGATGACGCTCCGTCAGCGCGTAGAAGCTGCCGGATAAGCACAGCGGGATGGCGTAGTGCACGAGGAACTTAGTGAACATCTTCGCATGAGGGTAGTTCGGCCACTGCTCGGGGTGTGGATAACATACCACGTGACCATACGGGTAGACTATGTGCGAGAAGATGAACGTCGGCACAGTGAAGAGGAAAGCGAACGCCCAGATGCAGAGTGCGATGACGATGGGGGAGCGTCGGACTCGACGTACACCCCGTGTCGGATCGATGACGGAGACGTAGCGCTCGACGCTCAGCGCCGTCAACGTGAACGACGTCACGCCGAGCCACAGGTCTTCGACGCACGCGGAGATCTTGCAGATGAGCTCGCTGAAGGGGTAGACGGAGGCGATGTAGGCGGTGGCTGTGAACGGCATGCAGAGGAGGAGCACGAGGAGGTTGCCGACGGCGAGGCTGAAGATGTATGTGTTGGGGACGTTGCGGACGCTGCTGTGACGGAGGAAGATGACGGTTAGAGTGACGTTGCCGATGATCCCGATGATGAAGATCAGGGTGGTCACGAAGGGAACGATGTACGTCCGAGGAGTGATGTCCATGATCGCTGAGCTTGATCACTCTGTTTGAGTCTGGATTTGAAATGGGAAGCGATCACAAGGCCGAGGTAAGACTCTGTTCTATTGTCATGAAAGTACAACAAGTTTCTAGCCGTGAGTCGCCAACACTGACTCTGAAAGAAGAGAATAATTCCATTACAAACGTAACTTAAGATGCCCGAGAGAGCTCTTATTGAGCGAGCGACTCTTTTTGACTCTTTGACACGAAACTCGTTTTTTTCTATTACTACCGATATAAATGTCATCAGTTTCATGGGTCGGTCTGAAATGTTGCATATACGTGTAAAGAAAACCTCTTTGAAGACGAATTCTGTGGTTTGCAGAACTATTTAGTTGAATCATTTAATCATTCATCATTATTATACCCATCAATGACGTTGTTTATCATTGATTCATATTAGTTCGACTTACTCAAAGATTATGAAATCTGATGATCTCAAACGACATTTTGATAGTCGAGAATCTTCTACATAGAAAACCTTGTCGGGAATTCACCACTGCTAGTGGGTTATTTGTTATTCCTGAATTTCTATTTCGTTTAAATGATTTTTTTTACTTTGCATGTTGTTACTTAATAGGTACTATTTGCACATTGAACTTTATAAATGGTTACATTTATTTGCTCATTTAAGGCCGATGCACAATTGACGCAGACGGACGACGCGGACGGACGACGGAGACGGATACAATGTTAAAGTCGTCGTCCGTCCGCGTCCGATTGTGAATAGCCAGATTGAATATGTCATACCTATAAACATCGTATCCGTCTGCGTCGTCCGTCTCCGTCAATTGTGCATCGGCCTTTATTGCTATGTTTTTAATATGTAATTTGCAAAAGTTATTGTTGATGACATTTATTCTATTTCCAATGAATGTTGATGTATTGTGAATATTTAATTTTGTAATGATTTCTATAAGTAAAAAATAAAATGTTACCATTTATAAATCAAATATATATTTTAATAATTATAATTGTTTTCTTACCAAACAGCCTGTAATGCAGCCAGAATAATGACGGTCTCTTTTTCTTCATATCAAGTAGTGCAATGATGATAGGGAGTATGTGGTGCAGTGATGATGTCAGCATTGGTCAACAAAGTGAATGATAAAAAGAAAACTGATAATGAGGAAGTTCTGAGTAATCAGAAGTCTAGCAGATGAGCAATAAGTAACACATTAATCACGCTGAGATTATGAAATGATGGAGAGAGTGTTTTGCAGAAACGCGTGGTGTGAAAGACTCCATAAAAAATAATCTGTGTAAAAATAGCAGCCAAGTTCACAACTGAAAACAAATGTGGGAATCTCAATTTTAAGCACTGAAAAGAATGATATTTTTTTTTGGCCAAGTCGATTTCTTTTAGTTGGGAGATTAGCTGCACTGTTAAAAATTGTCCTTGTATTTTCCTTGATTGTTTTGGGAAACCGGATCTCCAAACAGTTAGGAATATATCTGGTAATTATAAAGTTTCCTAATACAATGTACCTATAGAGAAATATCCCAAGAAATTGGTAAAATGCCGAATTAGTTGGAATTTTCACCTACAAAAGAAACAAAAGTTACCTATTGATAATTCATTCAGTTTTAAAGATATTTAAATTCTATGACCGGAATTTACGATAGAGTTACTTCTTAAAAAGCTTACTCCCACAATGGCGAAACATACTTTTGTAATTTAAAAGGGCATGTTTTAGAACACTTCATCGCTTTTATTTACGTTTTGCACGCCCAATTGACTCCGTCTTTTACAATAAAAGTGGTCATTTATAATCTATGTATACCTATAAAGTAGAATAGATTTCAACATAAAACTTATTTTCTAGTAGAGACATACTATCAGAGGAAAAATTGTAAACTATACCAACGTGAGCTATTTTAAAAGTTATACACCAAAAACTGAAAACTGTGTTAAAAACTGACCTCCTGTGTTAAAAATTTCCTCATGTTCTAAAGACATAAAATTGAAAACTCAATATAAGTCCCGATTTGCAAGATACAAAACATTTTATGAATATCTTTTACTTAATTATAGATGAAATGTTGGAAAAATTAATAAATATTGTTAATTTCAATAAAAAAAATGGGTGTGGGTATTCGATGTTCCCACCTTAAATATAAAGTTAAGTCACACTCTAAGCTCTAATAGGAACTAATGTATAAAACAGTACAATAAAATAAATACAACGCAATTGTCTTTATTTGTCTTCAGGAAAAGCACAAAAGTTGAACATTCAACATGATGTGTCAATTGATCTTTACCTGTAGATCCTTACTCTAATGTTCAACTAATTCAGTGGCATTTTGATCGCTGCTAGCTCATTATAACTCACTCGCCAACTCGAAACGGAAACCAACATGTTAATGTAAAACACATTGTTATGTTGTGTAAAGTTTCATCATGTAGTCTTGTCTCACGCGGTTTGTTTTTACCACAATGCACCTCACATGTTCTAGCGTGTACTGCGGGTTGCCGACAGAATGGCTGCAGGCGCTTCACGTACTCTGTCGCCCTCTGTCGGTAACTTCACAAAACATCATCATGACGCAACGACTGAAGAAGGCTCTTGTGCCTTGAGCGGTCGTTTCCGGATTACCGGAAACACTTAACATCTTAAATAATAAATAATTAAGTCTCATGTACTTTGACAGGTCACGGTCGAGGTCAACTGTTTTGCTATAATTATAGGCAATGTCCGATATTATTGAAACATAGTGCTACTACTGACCTAGACAGCGGCTTGAGGTCAGGAGTTCAAACTAGAGAACTTAAGATATACTATCTGTGTTATGAGAGAAGGGAATACTAATTTAAATGATATAAATAAAAAGGTTACATTTCTTGGGAATAGAGAAAGTTTTTCAACTTTTAAGAAGCCTCGGTAAGGTAACGAAGTATTTTATTAAGTTTTGAGCACAAGTAAATTCATAAATAAAAGCATCAGAGCACAAACTATAATAAATAATTTCACACACTGGAATTTTAAGACATCTGGGGGCCCATTCTAGAACTCTTTCCCAATTCCATTCTGATGGAATCCGGTCACGACCATATGGCATCGAATTCCATCAGAATTGGGAATTTAATAGTTCTAGAATATGGCTCCTCGACCTCAAAGTGTTAAATACGATTATTTTATGATTAATTTCGTATTTAACTCTTTGAGAACTAACTATAGGTCACACCCCTGGTCATACCCCAGTCTATGGTCCAACTGGCAACTTATGAGGACTCGTAGCGTGTTCTACACGCATGTGCAAGTATGATTGGAGTTCTGCGCAGCTGGAAACATCTCTGCGCAGCTCTGCTTCTCCGAATTCACATTCAGCAGGACGATCAAGTAGACCGTGATGGCTCCAACCATCTGCAACACCTGTTCGTCAACATCTGCGTCTTCTGCATGCGTTCCAACAAGAACCAGGCAACTCACCGAGTACAGCAGATCAAGGTCGATGGAGAAGAGGTCACCAGCTGTGAAGTTGATCCTCTTGTGTATCAGGGTGATCGACAATACCGTCAACTTCAGAGAAGATAATAACAATTAAACTTCTGCTACATTTTGTGTCATGTTATCCTCATTGCAAATAAAAGATTCACAGACAAAATTAATTCAATAAATTTCGTTCCAGAGAGTCTCGGTGCAACATCCGGTTAAATGCGATAAACTGTTCCTGAGATCCAAGGTCAAATTATAAATAATATGAACGCACGTCTACTTTCTAATAACTAAACTCCCATGCATTAAACCATGCAATATTGATCTATAAGTGGGACAGGTTAACTCAATTTGCCTGATTCGTCCAATGAGCCCCTACCACCCCTACTACTCTATACCTTGTATTCTACTCCGTGACAACTATAATTTAATACCAACAAAAATAAATCAAAATAGGAACAAGAGACAAAATATGACCTTACCTCTTTTTGTGTTTCCTCATTTGTTGTCGTCGACAGGATTCTGGTTATGACATCTCTGGTTGTCTCACTCTGCAATCAAACATAATTAGTAAAATACAGAGTCCTCGTTTGATCACCTATAAAATGTATGAACATCATCTTACCTCACACCGAGCAATGTTACAAACCAGACATAACATTGATACTTGCAGGGCATGAATAAACAACTCATAAAGTGTCCAATATTGACGCTTGCCTGTCTCAAAACTCTTAATGCATTCGTAGATCAATGTCAGAATCACCACGAAATACGATCCGATGACGATGAGAAAAGACAAGGAGAAGAGTTCGTTGACAATCTTAGCCGCGTCGCAAAGCATCCAGTGAATGGACGAAGACGTTCGTAGAATACCGACATCCACTTGACGACCTTGAACCTGTAGGTACTTGTTCAGGAGACAGAAGCGTTGACGCAGAGCAAGGACGAAAGCAATTAACTGACATTCTGATAGAAAAGTTATGAAGAATTGTAACAAGTAAGCGATACGGACAATAAGTGGCTCGCTAACGCAACTTAAAAAGTAATCCAGTACGTATATTAAGAATGTGATGAGAATTGTAACGACTATAGTTGCGATCACGAAACATTGGTTCTTTATGTGCGGAACTCGTAAAAGTATTTTCTCCATCGAACTGTCGACCTCGTGTAAATACTTAAAGAACTTAATAAGTTTCTCTTGTCTGAATCCTTTTATCATAAAACAAATCGCTGACAGTGCCTCAGCAATATTACGCAACATCGATGTAGCTTTCTGAATAGATCCAACTGCATAGCTCTCATCATCAATCAGATGGTCGACGTTTAGTTTCAAGGCCACGCTGAGTACGATGACGATGACAGCACTGTAGACCGCTCCTAGACGTGACACTACAAGAGTGACACTGCCATTTGCGTGTCTGACGCGACAACTGACCAGACCGAGAAGCTGTGATATGTAGATCATCGGCAAGCAGCTGGACAATGCGTCGACTGGCCTCCAGCGTGACTGGAGTTTCTGCAGAACGCTGCCTTTGATAGTGATCATCTCTTCATGAGGGTGAACTGGATACCAGAGGTGTCCAGCTGCCAAAGCAGCATCGTCGTTTGTACGTTTAACCATGGCAATCAGAAGGTTGGTCGAGAAAGACAAGAGCTTTTAATTCTTGGGAAAGAAAATACAGTTTTTGTTTGTTTCGATGATCAAACAAAATGTATAGGAACTGCACATTCAAGCCTCGCCAATATAGAAATATTGGTGTGATCAGAAATACTTTTCTTTTGTGACTATATTGACAGAGGTACGATCTCAAACGTTTGGCATTTAGATTTTAGAACAGCAAATTGAATAGAGGACACATCGCTGTAAGTTAAATATAATCAATTCCGGATGTGTTCAATGTTTTCTCCCAAATTGAAGGTTCGCTCATGCTCTGGCTATACATCGGCATATTATGAAGTCCTTTATTTTCACTGAATTTCAGAATCTTTAAAAGACACGAATCTTTGTAGAAGTAAATTGTCGTACTGTGATAGGTTGCCCGTTCAATGTTAAGGAGTAATATACGATTATTTCGTATAATAATACACGGAATCTGACTTTTGTCAGTTAATATGTACGGCGTGCTCTGACCTCAGATATCGATGAAGAGTTTCATATCCCGAACAGATTCGATTGTCAATGATATTGTTGGAAATTATACTGAATTATAGTTGCATTTTTACTTCGCACAGCTTTAGGAACTACTATACATACTATACTTTACTTCAGTCCTAATTTGTGATTGATTGTACGTCAGCACACATTACTTGATTCGTACACTTTACTAAATAAAACTTAAATTAGAAAAGCAATGTAAACGCACTATTGTTATATGATCAAATTTTAAAAGAACAGAAAGAGAATTGAGGCAACTTGCAACTACACCCAGCTAGTTATATTTATTTAATAAACTATTTTATGATCAGATGTGAGTATAGCTCACATTTGCGTGATGAATGCGAAGTTTAAAATCAAATCAAGTAACCATGGCAACAGTTAAATAACATCACGCACTCACCACTTAAATTGCCAATATTTGCCGATCGCACGAAAGTAATGTTACGTAACACTTTTAGACCAGTAACAGCAACAGTGTTCCACCCGCCAGCCGCAATCAGTTCTAATCAGATGTACATAATGTACTTGCTTGCAGATTTCATAACTCCAACATGATAGCTGCACTAAATACCCATTAAAAGTGTACCTTATAACAGTCGTCAATAGCACAATAATAGGCTACGTCAACACACTTATTCCAAAATGTTTCATTTAAGTGAAAAAGTCCTGACGTATCGATTCCAAATCCAATTAATTTGTATTATATCTTATCGTTATAGGTCTAGTTATAAGCTCACGTAAAAATTCCATTTAGAATTACAAATGCTTCATCAGACATTCAGACTTCAAAGAAGGTAAAGGGACGCGCGCTGTTCTTCGAAGCTTTTTGTCGAGATGTTTCGTCACACAAACAGAATGTCCAAGAATCAAGAGAATGCGAACACCATTATACGGCATAAAGCCAGACACTGGAGTAAATAGTCCTTAAAGTGGCGCGATCACTCGAGGAACAGTCTCGGATCTTCATACATGTATTTGTACTTATTGATAATCACGCCATACACAATCCCTGAAAAAATTATACACTTCTCGTGACTAGTTTCTGAGATAATTTGAATTGTATTCCCCATGTTATCTTATGGCAGCCAAGTAAAATCGTGTCATTTTTAAGCTAAAGTGAAGTTCTAATTTTTTTGTACCGTTAGATTTTAACAAAACCTTTTTTTTCTGGTAGAGATACGGACATACTATCAGGGGGAAAATTGAAAACATCACCAACGTGTGCTGTTTTAAAAGTTATTAACCAAATTCGAAATGATTTTCCTATATCTATCCCAAGCTAAAATCGTGTTCATTCTCAAAAGAAATAAAATTGAAAACTCGTTATTGGCGGGAGTTGCAAACTACAGGAAATGAGTCTTTTATACTTAAATATAGTTGAAATGTTGTAAATAGTTTTTTGAAATAGTAAATTTAAAAATAATTAAAAATGTGCTATATCAAGTGGTCGCGCCTGTAAAATAATCGTATTTTTGGGGAGAACCAAAGGTCATTATGTATCCAATGAGTGAAGGAAGAACTCAGAAACACATACATTTCCCGTCTCTCATGATACATATAGTAAGTAACTTTCTATTAGCGAATAATTTTCAAACCAAAAGTCCGTTCGTCACTGAAGATTCTACGCAGTTACAAGAAATACAAATTAATCTTATTATTGTGCGTGAAGACGATTAACTCCGTGTTAATTGCCAAGTTTCTCTGGATCTAATAATCTCGAGGATGTCACAGATTGTAATTAACATCAACAATCAGAGACAAACACTCAACACGAATGTCTCACTACATTTGGTGGCAGCCGGTGGGATGAAATCTCAGGATTTCCAAGTCACATTCAGTTCCGTTAAATCTGCCCGTGGATTTATGAATAATTGTATTTGTGACTGCGGGTAATTCCAGCTCAAAACAATCGTTTTTCATGAAAATTTTCAAGTACCTCTTCGATTTTGAAAAAAAAATAGGCAGAATCGTTAATCATCCTAAAGAAACACATGGCTCTTTCAGCGTTTTTTTTTCCAAATTGCTCCGTTCGGGAAATATGGCTCCCCCAAAAAGTCAAATTTGAGTCGGAAGTGTTGAACATAAAAATTCTTAACTTTGTAACGGTTTGACTTAGAACGTTGATCTTTTTTAACAATTGAAGCTAATTCTAAGGGCTAGAAGAAAAAAATTATGTTGAAAAATGTACAAAGCAAAAAAGTGGGGGATTTCCATATTTAAACTTTTAACGGCCCCCCTAAAAAAGCTTTTTTTTAAATCTTAAAAAAATAGATGTGTAAACTAATTATATTGTTTACACACCTGCCAAGTTGTGGAATGGCTTTATTTTTTGTTTAGAACCGCTTATGTAAATGACATTAGATAGACAATATTGTTCAGTTGGCCTTTCATGTAATAAATTTTCAAATTCTGGTTTACCAGGAATTTTGCACTAATTATGCGCCTATTAGCACCCCTAAGCACTAATTAAATCGAATTTAACATTTCATTTGGAGGGTCAAGTTAACGCTAGTAATGCATTTCTTGAACTTCCTAATTTTGAATAGCCAGACATGTTGCGTCACTAATACACAATACTCACCCCCTATTTCTGACATTTTCACCCACCCCCAAGCGTATATTCAAACATAAAACATGGAACGACAACATCCCGTTTCACAAAATCAATGAATTGATGATTCATTCAAAATTGATTATTAGATCAATGAATTTCTTTTTAATCTATGTAGAATTCAGCTTACACACATAAGCCAGGAAGTTTTTTTAAAGACATCATTCTATCCTAAAAGTGGAAAGAAATTTTTAAGTGGGTACATTTTCCTCTTTCTATTAGAGCCAGTATATCTATGAATGAATCAAGATACTTTTAGTAATATAGAAAAAAGATGTCATGTTGTATTAGATATAAGTAATATGGTGGAAGAATTAAATAACAAGGAAGATGGCTCATAATATTCTTATAGCACTGTTAATATGTTGATAATAGAAGGGTATCTTTTCATAATTTGATCTTGACTGAGGGAAATCATGAAACGTTGTCAAATAATTACTAACTATCTGAACACTTTTATATATTTTTGAAGTGTCAAGTGTAAAAGTTAAAATTTTTAATAGAAATTCAATGTGACTTCACTGTGTACCTAACCACTTTGTGAAATGTGTTGTTATACTAGGAAAACGCTCTGGGTAACGCGTTGATGAGCGAGCACGGATACGCGCAACACCTCGAACCGAAATTCTGTTCATCGAAAATGTCATTAAAAGCCAATAATTCTTGAATTTCGCCACATACTTCTATGAAAATCTCCAACAATTCTCAAAATATTGGTCCCAATAACCACACAAAGTTTTAAGTTGATTGATTGAACCTTTATGATTGAATGATTCCTTGTTAATTTCCAAAAATCACAGGATCTCGTTCAAAAAATATTTAAACGGTCATATCAGTTTCGTAATATACGTTTGAAAGTTTCTGCTCTAACAACCTTGAAGTGAAGATTCGAAGATGCCGTGAAATGTGAAATTCGAGAAATATGACAGCCAACACGCAAAATATCCGTAAACTGTCAATAACTTTTGAATTTAAACACAGTTTAGTCTGAAAATTGTCAAAAATACAGATAATGTTGGACCCGATGACCATGCAAATTTTTAAGTTGATCGGTCAAACGGTTCTGGTTTAAATTTCTAAAAGCACATGAAATTTTTTTTTTAATTTTAACCAATGGGAGGATTTGGCTGAAAATTTGTAAAATAAGAGACAATGTTGGTCTAAATGACCATGCAAAATATAAGGTTGATCACATTTATCGAAGACCATTTTCATATTTCAGCCTATCAGGAGATGTTTATTTAAATTTTAACCAATCAATGGATTTCCAAAAAAATTAGGGTCAGCAAACAGAAAAGGTTGTCTCTACATGTGTGCAAAATTTCAGATCGATCGGTAAAACGGTGCGACTTCTATTGCTCCAGATAACAGCCAAAAATATACACACAAAAAAAAAAAAAAAAAAACAGAGGTCCGTGTCAAAAGAGTCAAAAGGAGACGCTCGCTTCGCTCGCTCAAAAATGTGGATTAATAGAAATGTTTTTTATGATGAGAAGGTATAACGCATGAGACTATATTATGTTGAGCATGAAACAATATTACGAAGATAACTATAATGTATTTATTACCAACAAGTTTCATCGCGTACATATTCAAATAGAAAATATTTAACAGTATATTTATTATTTAATATGTAATTGAAAGATGTGTCCCTATTATTCTAAAAATTCTAAATGACGGTTGTATATAAATGGCATATGCTTATGAGTAGAAAAATGTATTTAAAAAAAAATCCGCCAAGTCCTTTTGTAAAGTATTTCTCGGTGTTTATACTTTTATTTCAAAGATACGACTAAATATTTGGAAATGTCATTTGGCTCCTTTTTTGATATCACTCCTTTTCGGTGTTGAATTTTTAAAAAGTAAATGACTTGGCTGCCTTTATTACACGGAGTGTTTTTTTCTGGGATAAGTTATTCTGTACACTGATTGTCTATAGCTATCTTGCCAGAAGTGGCTCCATCACGTATCGCTTATCTGCGCGAATTTAGTAAAACCTCCTACAACCATTGGAATGCCGTCACTGCCAAGGTCCAAAGGTGTAATGCCACGGTCACCCTCGGACACATTCTCTTCTCTCATACAGAGAGAGCCTGATAAATTGTAGAGATGCAAGTCGCCATTTACACAAAAATATTCTTGAGTTAGATACATACGTACTCAAATAATACGTACTGCATAATTCTCTCTTCTAAATAGTATGTAAAGTTTAAGAAAAAAAATCTGCTCCTTCAAATCGAGGATTGAAAATGATTTCCCCAGTTATTTGTATACAGGGACTGGAACCCAAATAAATATCGGTTCCGGCTCTATTTTGGTTCCATTTGGGTTCTAATTTTCATTCAAATGCAGACAATAATTCAAGTTATTTTTTTAAATTGACTTTTGTGAACTTAGGTACATGCACAGTAGATTGCAAAACTATGGCAAGAAATGTCTAACATTAATTTAATAAAAACTGTAACTTGCCATAATTTCAGATATGGAAAGCAATGAAGTAAAAATTTAATGAAATTAATGATCTAAAAGGCGCGTCGGCAGCGAGGTCATTGTGCGCACTTTAGTTTTTTTTGTTGATCAAATATGGAGGTCTTAGGTAGAAGTCGACCAAATGGGCCCGGCCCGGGGGAGTCCAGCACTGGTGGGAAGGCCAGGCCGGAACTGGGACCGACCGGGGGGCGGGAGGGTTCGGACCGGTGGGACCCGATTTTAGGGGGATCACCATCTCGAGGGGGGAGGCCGGCCCGAGGGGACCGCAAATTCAAGGGAGGGTATGGATAGGCTTACACATGAGCATATGCTCGCCGGCCTAGCAGCAGTGGATCATTGGCCAACATAAACCCCACCACCGCGCTAAGGTGGCAGCCGTCGTGAGGGGGGGGGGGGGCACTATTATGCAAACCAAATAATGTATAATATTATTAAGGGTTCCGGTTCCGAATCACCTAAAAATTAATATGGGTCTCGACTCAAGTTCCCATAGGTATTAATACCGGTCATTTTCGGTCCCGATTCCAGTCCTTGATTGTATAGGAAACAAGTGGTTTTTCTGTTTTTCTCGAACAAAGTAATGAAAGTGGAGATGGCCCGGTTTTGCTTCTAGCCTCCTCAAAAGTAATTTTACTACATGGGATTGTTTACTAGAGTCAAAACAAGGTGAGTTTTGCAGATATTATCATCTCCTACATCCATCGCCCTTACTATTTTCTATGAAATAAAGTCTGAAAAGAATATCTTTTACTAACATATTATAAAAAAAGCTTAATTGAGAATGGAGCAAATTAACGTAAACAATTATTAATGCATAATTAAGTGTCAGAATACAACATGTGTTACATACTTCAATTTCAGATTTCTTATTATTTTAATAAGTAAGTTATAAGAGTCTTTGTTCTGGTAAATTTTTCTTCACATTCAAAAGTATTTATTTGGCAGAAAATTGAATTGTTTGTATATTGTTGAGTTGTTACAAAACCCAGGGGACACTTGGTTAAAGTAGTACCATCGATAGTCCACGTGATTCAAGTCAGTGACTCACAAATTAAATTACAAATCAATTAAATAAATATTTTACAACTATATTTTGCATTGTTGATGAATATCATAAGATTAATTTGTAGAAACACGATATTTTGTAAAGAATTTATAATTATTTTAATTAATTTCATGCAGTATGAATTAAGAACTTGATTTGATTTTAAGCAGTTTCTAGTACAAATTAGCTAAATAAGGGTATTATTCTTGATTATCTCTTGATCTAATCCCGTACCCCCACATTTTTAAAGTGCTAAAATATTGAAAAAAAATCGGCCTTTAAAATGAAATCAATATTTTTACTTTGTAGTTTATATTACGATTTATACAGAAGATATAAGTGTAATTTTGAAGCTTCACCATGTTATCTTATGGGAAATTTCGAGATTTCCTTTTAAGATAACTCTTAAATTAATCCCGTGACACATGTTTTTCTTTTCGTATTTGCAAATGGTATTGCTCGAGGCATATTTGAGGAAAATTTGAAGCATTTTTATTTAACAATGACTTTTGATGGAAGTACTTTAACGGACCATTTTCATGTTATGCTATTATATTGTCTTTCTTTGCTAAAATATATGTTAATTGTTCCATCTACAAAATATTTTTTTTAGATTTTGAATTGTACATTATTAAGATTTATGTAAAAAGTTATGCAAAATCATGGGTAGTGACATACATGGTATCTAATGTAAAATTATAACCTTAATTAGTAAATTATCATGTGATAATTCATTTTATTTATTTTAATAAGACTGTATTCATCAGATTCTGTATAATGACCCAAGGACAAAAACTAATAAAAAATAATGACCCATGTTAGTGAAACTAGGTTCACGCCACGAAACACCCGCGCGCACAGCACGAGCGTCCGTCCCCACACACTCACGCTACCAGCAGACAGTCAAAAGCGTGAGAGAATATTTTGCAAGGTTATCTTGTCTGGTTGTGTGTAAACATCTCGAATGAAGAAGATTTCAAGACCATTTGATCCAAGTGTGGTGGAGTTCGGGGTGGGGTGGAGGGGGGGGGGGGGGGAGGGGAGGCGAAAATTTAGATCGGATGATAACCATAAATAGCAAAAATACTGATAGAAATAAAGATAATAGACTCTATCGAAAAATTATTTTTTCTTTTTTCTAATGTTTCATATCGTCTGGTTGGTACTGATTTGGTCAACACTATTCGTATGACATCGTCCTAACTTATACAAATTGAAAATTACAGCATCTTCAAAATTAAAATTGTAACAATTTTATGAGATTCAGGCCTATTTTATCAATAGGTACTCTGATAAAACCAGTAATTAAGAAGACACAGTCATTCTAAGAATGTAATTGTTGTCACAGTCGTAGTCACCGTTTAAAAGTTAGCAGATCAGTATTGAAAGACGTGACCCTTAGATGATGAAATCGACCAATTTTAGCGTTTAAATCGCGCCAATCTAATCTTACTAAAAAAATTTAATCTATACTAAAATTGAAAATGTTTCCGGTTCTGCGCGGCCCGGACCCGCGTAGATATTGTTGTGACGCCCTGCCCCAGACCCAAATCGGACCTGAACCTGAGGTTATAATATCTTACTTACTAATATACCGACTACAGAAATCCACAGCACGCACCTGGATTTACAATCAAAAGTGATCGTGGTCGTTATCCAACTCCTCGATATTCGCCCCCCCCCCATCCCCCTATACGTCCCACTCCCACGCACTATGTCAGCTAACTCGTCTGCCCCACCATTGATACCAGAGCCAGTAGGATTCTTGCCTCGCATTACAGCAAAACAAGTAAGTGTATTTGTTTATGTGCAGATCTTTTTTAAAAAACCGATCGTTCGTTAGTCGATCGTTCTTGCCGCGCATTACAGCAAAACAAGTAAGTGTATTTGTTTATGTGCAGATCTTTTTTAAAAAACCGATCGTTCGTTAGTCGATCGTTCTTGCCGCGCATTACAGCAAAACAAGTAAGTGTATTTGTTTATGTGCAGATCTTTTTTATAAAACCGATCGTTCGTTAGTCGATCGTTCTTGCCGCGCATTACAGCAAAACAAGTAAGTGTATTTGTTTATGTGCAGATCTTTTTTAAAAACCATCTCGATCGTTAGTCGATCGTTCTTGCCGCGCATTACAGCAAAACAAGTAAGTGTATTTGTTTATGTGCAGATCTTTTTTAAAAACCATCTCGATCGTTAGTCGATCGTTCTTGCCGCGCATTACAGCAAAACAAGTAAGTGTATTTGTTTATGTGCAGATCTGTTTTAAAAACCATCTCGATCGTTAGTGAAGCCATCGAGTTAAAATCAAGATATCACATGTGTATGTGACGTGTTGTAAGGCAGATTCTGCCAAGCGAAGTGTCTAAGTGTTTTAGAAGTGTTGGTTATACTGAATATCTCCCGACATGTTAGTTAAAGAGACTGAGATATACCTACATTTTACCTACACTAGGAAAACGCTCTGAGTAACGCGTTGATGAGCGAGCACTGATACGCGCAATACCTCGAACCGAAATTCTGTTTATCGAAAATGTCCTTAAAAGCCAATAATTCTTGAATTTCGTCACAGACTTGTACGAAAATCTCCAACAATTCCTAAAATATTGGTCCCAATAACCACGCAAAGTTTTAAGTTGATCGATTGAACCTTTATGATTGAACGATTCCTTGTTAATTTACAAAAATCACAGGATCTCGTTCAAAAAATATTTAAACGGTCATATCAGTTTCATATTAATATACGTTTGAAAGTTTCTGCTCTAACAACCTTGAAGTGAAGATCCGAAGATGCCGTGAAATGTGAAATTCGAGAAATATGACAGCCAACACGCAAAATATCCGTAAACTGTCAATAACTGTTGAACTTAAACACAGTTTAGTCTGAAAATTGTCAAAAATACAGATAATGTTGGACCCGATGACCATGCACATTTTTAAGTTGATCGGTCAAACGGTTCTGGTTTAAATTTCAAAAAGCACATGAAATATTTTTTAAATTTTAACCAATGGGACGATTTAGCTGAAAATTTGTAAAATAAGAGACAATGTTGGTCTTAATGACCATGCAAAATATAAGGTTGATCACATTTGTCGAAGACCATTTTCATTTTTCAGCCTATCAGGAGATGTTTATTTAAATTTTAACCAATCAATGAATTTGAAAAAAAAATTGGGGTCAGCAAACAGAGAAGGTTGTCTCTACATGTGTGCAAAATTTCAGGTCGATCGGTGAAACGGTGCGATTTCTATTGCTCCATTTAGCAGACAAAAAAAAAAAAAAAGAGGTCCGTGTCAAAAGAGTCAAAAGGAGACGCTCGCTTCGCTCGCTCAATTAAAATTGCGTTAACTTTTTCATAAGTTGCGAGTATTGGGCAAACTTTTTGGCTGAAGGGCCACATATGTTGAGAGAAATATGATTTTCGGGCGACATTAAGGTGTTGCAAGCGCGAGCGATTTTGCCGCTTGTTGCAGGATATTTTTTGGATACGATTGGAGACAAAATGAGTTGTCGAAATGATTTGATATATTAATCGTGATTAGATAAAAGACAAACTTAGGGTTATCATTTAGTTATGGTATCAATTGGCACAGTGGGCCACTTTTTGGGGCACAGTGGGACATATAAAGTTTATTATCAAATGCTCTCTGTCATAATTACATCAAAGCAAGATTAAATCATGAACTAATACTGCTATACAGGGATAGATAACTTCGCGTTTCATTTGAACTATCCGGTTCACTATCCGGCCTTCTAAACATTTCTACTTTCGTTTTCATGCAGTTTTCATGCATGCAGTAAAAGTAATATAAACCACAGCCTTCTGAAAGTCACTTCATTGAAACAGCTGATACAAAAATGTTTTGACATATTTTACGTGCTTTTGTCGTATACATTGTGATTTTCTTTAATTGTTTCTTCATCCGTAAAATAACTGACAATACTGTGAATACTCCCACGCCAAAGAAGAAGAATCAGTGTTTATTTAATTGCCCATGAAGCAGAGAGTAAATATGTAAATTAGCAAGACATCAGAATGAAACTATTCAATTTTTCCGTTCATATTTAAGAATCTGAAAACCCGCCTTCATGTTGACATGTTCTTCTCTGTACATAAGCTGTTTATTAAGGTTTGTCTGGTTTAATTAAGTCGATATTGTATTGGCGCTCCTATATAAATCATGTTTTGGTAATATATTGGTGTAGGCATTGTGTCAGCTTGACAAGAAAACTCATGATTTTTGGCTTTTAGTGGTCGGCCATGTTTTATTTCTGTGAATTTTATTTGAAAACAGGACACGGATAGGGACTGTCGTTAGCATGTAATTGATACGGCGTTATCTATCCCTGTATAGCAGTATTAGTTCATGATTAAATGATGAAGTAATACAAACTTTCTTTTTGACGATGAAATATGGTAATCCTAGAGGTTAATAACAGAAAGAAAACAAAAACGCTGTTAGGACTGACTGAGTAAAATACCAAAATAATAAGTGACGACGCTCGGCGATTGTAAGGGGAAACATATTTATCTACGGAAACAATGGAATCAATGGCGGGTTTAATTTAGGGTTCAACTTTAAATACATGCCGCCGTTTTTATATCTAATGTAACTGAACTGGATCTTGATTGAATCGTAAGTGAACCGAGTATCAGTCCTTTATATTGTTTTCTTCAATTATAAAATGTGCTCCACCACGTACACATATACTAATCCAGAAGTCCGAAAATTACATGTAGTTGCTTATACCATTGACGTACACTGGGGTGGGGACATGCGACTGGCCAGTCATCTGTCGTCGATGTCTAGTGACAAACGGAACCGCCCCGTTCTTACGTACAGACCAAGGTCAAATTCTTCACTCGTCCGGCTGAGATCGTCTTACATTTGGAAAGATTGCACGGAAAGCTGACGCAGCACAACAATAAGCTTAATTTAGGCCTATGTTATAAATATGAAGGCATGTTGTAGGCGTGAACAAAATTAATAATAATGTCTTTATATTGCCAGAATCGTCGTTTGTAGTGCGGCCTCAGACATCGGCGGAAGCATTCAGTGCTCAGCTATAGCAGTCACGAGTCCCATACTGAGCGGTAGTCAATGCTTATACAGTAAAAGTGTTGGTCAGCTCCTCAGCCTTTTTATATTTGAGCTATTCATTTTAATGGTGTTATGTGAGAGTGTGCGCACTGTACAACTTGGCTGAATGGAGTCTAGGTCAGCTTCCATATTAGAAAATGGCATGACATTTGCAAATAAATTCAATTTTTTGGCGGGGGGTGGGGGGAGGGGGCAAAATCTAAATAATTTAACCCTCAATAGAAAAACTAGAAATACATTGCCATGGTAATTTCATGAAATATTATGAATTTTTTGTCTTGGGCTGAACGTCGCACTGTTCTGCAGCGAGGCTAATGGCGACGGACGAATGATTGTGATGATGATTGGGAGATGATGGTGAAGAGTAGGTAAGGATGGAAGGTGGGAAGGAGGCGGTCGTGGCCTTTTAGTAGGTTAGTAGGGCCGTCCCACCTGGGCCCAGATTGACAAATGCTCTCCTCCGGGGGAATTGTACGTTTACCCCACGTTGGTTATCTAATACCTAAACAGTGAAAGAAGGGTCAGGGCCCTTGGGGGTTGTTCCACCAACGCACGGATGACAAACCGGTCAAAGTGTAATGTGCATACTTTGGATGTAGGTGGGGTCAGCGTCAATACCTAAAACCTTTTTCAAACCTTCTCCGTGGCAGGACTAGAGGTTGAATTCATTTGATCATTTGAACAAACTGCTTATCTTCCGTTATTTTATATTTTATTGACTTGTCTTGTATCAAGTTTGTTGTATAAGTAGATACCATAAACTGAACTAAATTAAACTATGAAAACGCTCTGTGTAACGCGTTGATGAGTGAGCCTTCATACTGCATGCGATTTGATAATTATGCGTTTGTTGTAAGTCTCTGCTCTACAGGCCTTGTAACGGAAGCTTCAAGAAGGCATTGCTATAAAATAATTGAAATTCCTGGCATAAATTTGCAAATATTTCTAGATTATAGAAATGTCCATAAAATGACAATAACTTTTGAAACGACATATTAGTCCGACAATTGGCAAAACTACCTAAAATGAATTGATCCCAATGACCATTGCAAAGTTTTAAGTTGATCGGTCAAACGGTTCTAGTTCAAATTTTAAGTATCACAGGAAAGATTGTTTTAAGCTTTAACCAATGGGAGGATTTGGCTCAAACTTTGTTAGGTTGGGGACAATGTTGGTTGGACTTTGCATAATTTGCATAACTTTGCATAATTTCACTTTGTTCAAACCAACCAATCGATTTTTTTTTAAATTTGAACCAATCAGCTGATTTCAAAAAAATTAGGGTCTGCAACCCCTAGAAAATGGTCCGTAGATGTGTGCAATATTTCAGCTCGATCGAAGAAAAACTGTGACTTGTATGATCCTCAGTAATAGAAAAGAAAAGAGGTCCGTGCCAAAAGAGCCAAAAGGAGTCGCTCGCTCAATAATTTGATTTGTTCTAAGTTAAGTTCCTATATTTCTAAATGTATAAAGATTAAACTATACATTAGGAATTACATAAGAGTGAAATTATTTGAATTATTTGTTGCAGGTAACTGTAAACTCGCGCGGGACATTCAAACATCTCTAGCGATGAGACGTTTGGAGACGTCACTGTGCAGCCTCCTGCTGGTCGCCATCTTGACAGGGATCATCTTCGTCATTTACAAGACCAGCGTCATCGAGACCGAACACCTTCATCATCCAGCTGAGGAGAAAGACATCATTCTTCTGATGGGAAATACTGGATCCGGTATCAGTACATTTACCCAGTTCATGGCTACAGACATTGTACAGTTGAGGGCTGTGGAAAAGGAACCGGGCCAATTTGTAATTGTAGATGAGAACAATAAGATCAGTAATTCCGCCATTATTTCAAAAACGGTTCTTTCAGATGTAATAGTCGATGAGAAGTCACACCTGTACTTGGCTGACTGTCCTGGTTTTCGTAACACGCGTGGTGTGAGTCAGGACATAGCAGCAACTCAGTTGATGCACAGAGTTGTTGAGAAAGCAGAGAATGTCAAGATCATATTCGTTGTGAGTTATGCGTCACTTCGTTCAGGCGGAGACTGCAGGGATTTCATGGCCTTGTTGAAGCACGCGACCGACTTCATAAGGAACGTAGACAAGTTGAACAGCAGCGTAGGACTTGTGGTCACCAAGGTGGACAACACTTATCAGAAAAAGCAAGGAGTTCCCACGTTGGTAACTGACAAGCAAGTCAAATCAGGCATTGCCGAATTTCTAGATGAAATTAAAGCTGATATTAAAGCAGAGCTGTCGGACAAATTTGCAAACGTAAATGTTCGGAGTTTGGCAATGAAAATGATTGATGTTTTTCTTTCCAAGAGCGGTGATAATTTAAATTTTGAATTATTTCGTCGCCCAGACAAAGCTGGTCCATTGAGTGAGAATGAGCTACTTATGGGTGAAAAGAAACGGTTAGAAAATCTAGTTCCTGTTTCAACTAAGTTTGTCCCAGTATATTCAGATGACTTTGGTTTTGTAATATGGAAGGAATCTGAGTCCGAGATTTACAACCTGGTCGATGAAATCAACGAGCAGGTTGCTTCCGACGTCATGATTGTTGTCCAACAGATCAAAACTCATCTCCGAAACAAAGAACTGGAATCTCCGCAAGACGCGTGGCAATTACGAAAACGGTTCAGAGAAGATTATAGACTCGTTCAATTGATACTGAATAAACCTGGCCACTCCATGAAACATATATTCGAAAAACTTGTTACCATCGTTGAAATATCAAATACAGTTATGTCAGCAGAGCCTTTAAAACGCATTGAAAACAATATAAAGTACTTGAACTTCTTGCAGAGTGTGATTGATGATGAGTTGAAAGTTCGAACATCTGACTGGGAGAAACTAATAAATTCAACTCTTGATAATATCAGGTTTTCCAGGAATTGCTACGAGTATTTGGTGAAGTTGCATGAAATACTGTCAGGGTTTGAGTTTCAGGAAGACACGAGCAAGTACAACGTGGCTGATCTCAATGACTGGGGAAAACCCAACAGACCACAGGGAATTCACATCTCAGCAAACAACTTCGATCACTTCATGAATATATCTGACACTTTATCCGTAGAATTCAACGAAACCAAAGAAGAATATAAAGTTGATTGCTATAAAATATTAATTCTTAACGGATTGCTTCAAGTATTGTTCAAACATGAAGCGCACATACAATTTGAGGGTGACAAATTAATAGCTAAGGGTAGTTACATTAAACTAAGCTCTGTGTCTGGCAAACTAAATGAGACAGCGAGCTCACACATCAAGTCTATCGAAATATACGCCCAGAACTCTGTGTTTATAGATGAAAACCTAATAGTTCAAGGTAGGTTGATTGACTTGGCAATATTAGCCACTAAATGGGTTGTAGTTGGAACAAGAGAGATTGTGCTTGGTGAGGTTAAAGCGCCAAATATTACTGAAATAGGCACTAGAGGTCGTTCTTCTGGACGCAACTCTGGAACTTTCTTTGGGGTAGGGATGCAATTCGCAAATGGGAAGCGTCTTACAATTTCAGCAAATGGCGGTAAACGCGATCAAGGACAGAAAGACGATAATGGAAGACGTTGGCTGGAAAATGTGATTAAGAAATTGCCTGCAAATGCCAATGTGCTCCATATGTGTGATCAGTACAGAAGCTATTCACCTAATATTAGGTGCGATGATGCGGGAAGAAGGCAAAGTTATGGTGATAACTACTGTCAAGATATTCTAAACTACAACGTGTACGGCTTGATGGGAAGAGGAGGTGATGTACTACCAGGAGGTGAGGTAGTCAGCAAGTCGTCCATTAGTATTGTTGCTTTACAAGACACGGCAGATTTTGTGTTACAAATATATAGTGGCTGTGTTAACAATGTTAGATCCTATATTAAGAGAGAAATGAGTAGTTTAGTACCCCGTATAAGCGTATGCAGTGAAACTAATGATCATTATATTGAAAAAACTGATTGCGAACTCTTTTCTGGTGGATCATATCCAAACCCTTCACAAACGATCAACACATTCAAATACTATTTAAGGGAATATTTAAATACAGATGTCCAAAAACTGCCAATCTCTGAAATGCTCACTACAATTGAAAATTCCTCTAAAATAGCTACATTATACGATATCATCGGTTTTGTACATGCACTTCAAAGCTTAGAAGATCAGTTTTTTAGGCTTCAAAGCAAAGTTGATTTCCTACCGAGTTACCAATATCTGTCAAATATGATTATTTCTTTCGCTAAGAAGTTACAAAAAACTGACAGTTCTTTGGAAAACCGCAAAGTTCTGAATTACCTGTACATCGCCACATTGAGCAAGATCAGCAATCTGAAGAACGTCACCTCTGGATTCCACATCATCGACATCAAGGCGTATCTAGACCTGGCGATCACAAACATCAACACTTGGCAAGACATAACCTTGAAAGAAACGATTCAACAACACAACCAGGACTACCAACATCACGTCGATAAGAAGATCGAAAGTGCCAATGAATTCATTAAGACTCAGATCACGGACGAATTTGACAACATAAACAAACAGATTGAAGGACAGATTGACAGGTTGTTGAATGAGGTGAGAGCGCAGAAACAAGATGCTAAGACAAATCAAATGGAAATGGAGAAAGGGAGAAGAGAATTGAAACATGCAATGAATATGCGGTTATTCTTTGGAAGTTTGAAAACAGGTAGTTCAGCGTTAAGTTTTTTTGGTCCTCTTGGCGCTGCTGTTGGTGGGTTGGTTGGAATAGGAACTTCAGTCGCTGAGTCGCTGTCATTGGATAAGAATGCTGGAGGTCATATCAAGAGAACCGTTGTGCTCTCAGGCGTGAAAACTCTTTTGGAATCTGCAGAGGTAAGTGTCAAGGCAATCCGAGACAGTCGAATAGCTGCGTTGAATGTGAAACTGGATATATTGACTAGAGCGATGGATAAGTATCCCAGCCAATTACGTGGAGTTGATGACGTCAAGGAAATCAACAGAATTAAATCCCGATTAACGTCTGTTAAAAGTGATAAAGAATTAAATTTAACCACAATACTGGAACTTGATACGAAAGTGAATACATTTATTAAAAATAAACGTCATGAATTATTTGACAAAAAGTCAAAAAGTGGTCCTCACCGAATGAAACGGGATGTTTCGAGTGCACTAGGATACATTAATACTGCATCTAACGTTGCTAACGCGGCAATTGATGTCTACAACAAATACAAAGACGATGAGGTTAAGTTAGAAGCAATCAGCGCTGCTATTGACGGAGAACAAGAAGCGATAGACAAACTGCAGCAATACGAAGGACACATCCACTCTGTGATGAAGCCGCTGATTTCTCTTCTAAGTGACGACGTCAAGCAGTTAGAGGGAGAGTTGGGCGGGAAGTCTCAAGTCGGCCTCGACGTGGCCAAGTGGCAGATTCAGACGAAGATCAGAGACATGAAGTTGCAGATGCAGCAGTTTACAAGAGGCTATGAGTTGGAAGAGAACATGGCTCGTTGCTTTGAGAAGTTAGACGAAGCGATGAGCGTCTTGATAACTGTCTATGATCGCATCCAGGACTTCCAGGAGCAGAAGAAGCTGGCTGATCTCATCACAGCAGTTGGTTCTCCAGCAGCCGATGCAATACAGATCAACAATGCGGAGATGAGTCGAGCTGTCAACAGGTTGGAGTTGATGATCAAATCCAACATCATCCTGAGCCAGTATGCGCGCGCAGTCAGCAGCTTCAAGCAGTTCGTGTTTCCATTCGCTGACTCATATCTACAAGAATACACTCTGCCAAGTGACATTCAAGTGGGAAACTCCACTCACTTGCTGGTGGAGAAAGCAGTTCGGAACATCCGCTCGTTGAGGGCGAAGATCACGGAGTCCGGTGCAGTTATCAACAACAACAAAGACACTCATGTTTATGACCATGAGTTCAACAGCAGACACAACACAACCTCCAGCTTTCACGTGTGGAAGAGCGACTCGTATCATGAAGAAATATCATCACTTCTATCCGGAAAAGAAATTGCTTTAAAAGCAGCGATCACTGATGATAACGACTTAAACGCTGTGAAGTTTAATCTAATTCGACTCCACTTGAAGACTGAGAACGGGATCTTGCAGAAAGATTTGAACGCCACGTTGCAATTCTACAAAGTGAGTTTATCGCACCTGGGTAACTCGTATTACAGATGTGACGGCAGATTCTACGTGATTCCCAGCGACAGCGTGACGATCGAGTACAGCTTCAAGTTGAACGGCCAAGGAGAACCGCAGACGAGGAACGAAGTCTACAACAAGCTGAAGAAGGGAGACATCACGCTGAGTCCATATGCCATGTGGAAGATCAAGCTGATTGGAAGAAGTTACGACAGACTTGAGCAGTTCCAGAACAAGGTCGATGTGGAGCTTGAAGGTCATGGAACCTACGTGGGGAAGGATGCTAAAGTATGTGCCAGCAATCTGGACACATATTACACGGCTGATGACTCAATGTCTTATGTAAAGAACATGGGGATTTACCTTAACTAATCAACATCTAATACAAACTTTTCTATCATTATTATTCTTTATTTTTAATTTCTTTTGAAAACTGAACACTTACGAGTGTCAGATGCAAATCCACATTTAATATCCACTTCGCAAGTTCGAAGAAAAAAAACAGGAAACCGTCGACTTTCCAATAGACACGGATATCAGTTTCAATCCACGTTTACTAAGGGAACTCATAAATGAAAACAGTAGGTATAGGTAATATAATTCGTGCATTTAACTTAATAATGATTGTGCGGACATGCTGTGCATCCATGCCCCTTCCCTTATTACTTCCACGTTTGGTTAGGTTTTACACACCTTAAATATTATGAAACACGATTCGGGCTCCTATGGGTTTTCCTTTCTGTTTAATTCAGTGTCTGAGTATTTCTATGTTGATGGATCTCATAAATTAATTCTTACCAATGTTTAAACGGTCATTCAAGGAATATCATTGGTTGTTTCTATGGCAATTTAGACCTAATCAACGGCTTAAAATTTAGCAGAATTTGAAAAACTGACCCTTAATTAGCATATTAATTATACGGATCAAGTTTAAGTAGGTACAATAGTATTTATATTACTTAATTTTAATCTTAATGTCATACCTATTTATAATAAGGAAAGAAAATACATTTGACCTCAAAAAAATCATATTTTTCCCGAAAATTACACTTAATCTCTGTAAAATGGGTTGTAAACACAAAATATTGCAATCTTGATGTCATATTCATGAACAACTTTTTATTACGAAGAGATTGACTGCCATCAAAACTATTTCGGTTGATCCCCCCCCCCCCCCCCCAATTTCCAAAATTTCCAAAATTTGGATTTAGGAGTATTACCCATACAAAAAAATATGGATAAAATTACAAATGGCATTCTTTATTTAAATATGAAAACTGATTGTAATTATCTTGCCCCGTTGGCCCACAAAAAATTCAAACGTGTTGCAAAATATCCCAAAAATCACCTTTTGCGCCCCCCTGGGGGGTTGTTGCCCCAAAGGGCAGATGCCAAACAACTGAAAGTGTAATGTGCGTACCTTAAGGTACCCAAAACCACTTTCAGAACTTCTGGGACCGGGGTGGGGGGAGGGTCAACTAAGGCTGGCTCATGGTCTATGCTGTTTAAAAGGTGAATTGCTTTGTTTTTAATCATTTATTACGTCACTTCCGGTTTTGTAAATTGGGTTGGCAAGAAATTTAAAGAAGTGTTTAAAATAGATGACAATTTGTATCGATTCGTCCGAGCATGGCCACTAGTCTCGTTCAGATCCGTCAATTAGTGGACAATTTAAAATATTATCATCGCCATCTTTAATGAAAGCGCCATTTTAAGGATTATAGTTTGACACTATCACGATACCGTTTCATATAGTTAACACGTATTCGTAGCCGTTGGAAAAATAAATTGACACTTCAAACGGACACTTCAAAAATATATAATAGTGTTCCATACACGTTTCATGATTTCCCTCATTCAAGATAAAAGTCTGAAAAATACGCTACTAATGACCCTATTAACAGTGCTATAGGAATATAATATAACCCCCTTCCTTGTTATTCAATCCATTTACTCTTATATTACTTTTTTGTATATATATAACTTATATTACTATTACTTATGAATCACTTATTTGTAAATCACAAAATGACAATAAAAATATACTGAATACTGAATACTGAATCTCTTACAACAACAAAATATATCCTATCGTCAGTGACAAAATTACAAAACAGCCATTACCAATAGTAGCATGATTTCATAGATACTTAATAAAAAGACGATGCACCAAGTCCTTTTTTAAAGTATTTCTCGGTGTTTATAATTATATTTCAAAGATACGATTATATATTATTTGGAAATGTCATTGACTTGGATCATTTTTTTGAAATCAATCCTTTTCAAAGTTGACTTTTTTTAAAGTAAAGAGACTTGGCTGCCTTTTTACACGGAGTGTTTTTTTCTGGGTAATAGATTTCCCCGAAACAAGAAAATCTCCCGAATTATCATAATCTATCTATATCTAATCTTCAAATTTTATGAAACCATAGAAATACCTACGCTTCTCTATGGTGAAAGTTCCAAGAAAGTGTACAAATGATTTAATAATTTAACGTCAAATTAATATTTCAATTAATTTAATTGCATTTTATCTCATAATCTGTTTAAAAACCCCGTGCCACAAGCTGCTACTCCATCACCAAGTTGATTACACAATGAGCTGTATATTTTCTGTCCTTGTCTCGCTGGCAGCTGGCCGCGACATCTCCATGCGACAGCTTTGTCATCTGTCTCTGTCTCTCCTCTCAGCAGGAGCAGTCTCGTCGCCATCTTTCTTCTGCTTCTGGCGGGCTCTCGAGTCACTCAGATCGCGGAGAATGCCGGAGTAAATGTCACGCACAGAATCAATAGCTGAGATGCTTTTCGAGATTAAAATCTGCGAGAATATATATGATAATACGGGAGATTTTCTTGTTTTAGGTAGTTGAAAGCTAAAACAGAAGTGAGATCCTGACATTTTAATTATTTTTCCATTGCTGATCGATAGAAGAGTTTCTCGACAATATTTGATTTTACAATTTCTAACCAATTTGCTTCAAAATTATAGACATGAATCTAAATGTTGTTATCAATGCTCAAAATTTCAATTTTACTTGTTAGGTAAATATAAATTTTAACTATGGTTTAACAAAATATTAAATCGTTTCATAAAATATCAATAACTCTGTGAACGAAGGTACTTGACAATTGCTTCAAAAACGAAAATAATTTACAAAAAATCTTGTCCGACGGAGATCTCAATATCATCAGGATAATTCTCAACAAAAACAAGATACAAATATCTAAATGCTTCTTTCTGACAGCTCCAATCTACACAAAAAGCACGACCTATCTGTTTTGAAATACTTTTGTAGCTCTCTTAATCTATATTCTTCAATTTGTCTTCATCTACGTATTGGATTTTGTTCCTCACAGCTTCAGCGACGTGAAATTGGGGCAGGTTCCAGTTGACGTGTACAACATTTGTCTCAAATTTGTCTGTGTCTTTAGGAAACATTTACAAGGTCACAAAATCGAACCAATCGAATTTATAGGAATACTGCTCGTGACGTCACAGTGGTAGAAAAATGGAGGCTGCTATGGTAGGGGAAATGTGTCAAAGCTCTAAATAATAGCAATAAATCATATTTATCAGATGAATATTTAACTTGAACATGTGTAAAGATAAATATTGCGTATTATTATTAGCTTGTACTTACTTAAATATCTTTCTTTCACAAGTAATCACTCAAAATATGAGATTTGGATTGCCGCTGTCAGATTTGTTTTTCCCTATACTTCTGTATAGGTTACTATGGCAACCTTTTCTCACGCAGGATGCCTATACTTAAAGAGATGAGAACTTATAACTAAAGGGAATTGTGTAATTATCAACTATTGTACGCCTAATTAATGAACCTAACTTACCAACCTACTAGAACTATCTAGTTGAGCGGTCGCTCCACCCAGCCAAGTCGTACTATACACTCACACTCACTCAACATACCGTAAATGCCTAATAAACTGAGGAGCAGACCAAACACTTTTACTGTAAGCAACAACATGGCATTTTCGGCCTACTGGATCTCAAAATTGGGAAATCTCACATTGTTGCGAAATAACTTAATTTCGAGCTATGGCCCACCTGACAACATATACTAAATTTGGGAACAATAGGTAATGCCATTTGTGGGCTAGAGGGCCGTGAAAACAGTGAAATTACACCCCTTTTAAAACCTATCTTCATCTGATGATGATATCACGAAACACCGCAATCACCGCCACAGCCTAAACGGCTTAACCGATCGACTTGAAATTTTTACCACATGTGCACTTTTGGCGTCCGAGGTGCCTTTTTATAAAACCAACCGGAAGGCGCCATTTTGAAACCGGAAGTGACGTCATATCTCGAAAACGACTACACCGATCGGAATAAAACTATCGCCAAATGATTCAGACGGTCATCTTTATGGAATATTAATAGTCAAAATATACATTTACTATTACCGAAACCGGAAATGACGTCATAAAAATGAAGAATCAGACTTGAATTAACTCTTACTACAATAACTACAAATTCAGAAGGCTTATAATGATACATAACATTTATAGAAATAAATTCTAGGTGGCTGTAATTTCAGCCGCCATTATGAAAACCGGAAGTGATGCCATATCTCGAAAACGGCTGGACCTATTGGAACAATGCTTTCGCAATTCTTCATGGAATATCAAAACAAGCTTATATTTAGCCCCAAACACATTTTTTCGTAGTAACCAATTCGGAAATGGCCTATTTTTTTAAAGGAATTAGTCATTGTTGCTCCGATATGTGTTAAAAGTTGTGTAAATAAACTAAAAAAACTAGTGATATCCCCATAAAAAAACACTCCGTGTAAAAATACCAGCCAAGTCTCTTCAACTTAAAAAAAAATGAAATCTAAAAATTCTGCACTGAAAAGTAGTGATATCAAAAAATTAGCCAAGTCAAAACTTTATTTGAAAATCAAAAAATACTTGGCGCATCGTTTTTTTTAGGGCATTATAGGTATACTATGTATATGTATATTGCATGTATAATTTATAATTGGCTTATACTTCCAAGCTATTTATGTACACGATGCGCCAAGTATTTTTTGATTTTCAAATAAAGTTTTGACTTGGCTAATTTTTTGATATCACTACTTTTCAGTGCAGAATTTTTAGATTTCATTTTTTTTTTAAGTTGAAGAGACTTGGCTGGTATTTTTACACGGAGTGTTTTTTTATGGGTAGAACTTACGCAAGCCTAACTCGTAAACGAATATTATGTATACCTAACTGAACAACATAATAAATGAACTAGATCTTTGGAAATTCTTACGCCTAACTCAACTTATGAAAATACTGTAACTTGTATTACCTATTTATTTGCATAATCTATCAGCAGGATGTACCTATGCAAAACGGTTTGCTTAGCTAAAATTCCTAAAGAAGACTGCCATGAGAGATTTTGAGTACAGAGATAATTATATCTTATCACTTTAAATTATTTAAAGTAATAGTTTGTAATGAAGTGATTAAACTGTGATTAAAACTTAGCTGGAAAATCTGAATTCCCAGAGAAATTGTATCGCTAATTTTGAACAGTAATTAATATAATTGCTGGATTTTGTACACTAGAGAGAGAGGATTAAGATTAGTACTAATTTATTGTCCAATTAAAATCATCATTTACTTCCTTGTGCAGATTACATTTTAATTGAACACGCAGAGTTTAAGACTGTCAGTAATAATGAGATAATGTCAAATTGAAATTAGTTTCTCAGGTTCGAGCCCCGACGTGCTCCAGATCTTTTCATTTCGTATTTTATAGGTCGGCAGTCTTTTGATGACAAGTTTTTCTTTGGTAGATTGACGTATACTTTTTGTTGCTATTATTTATATCAATCAAATTGCTTTGACTTTGATGCATGTTTAAAATGATGTGACTGATGTGTAATGTGAATATATTAGCTCGAACTGGGATCGAACTCAGGAACCAATGCGTTACAAATATCGCACTACGTTTGTTGACAGACGGTGGGATGAAAGTTTAGCATTTCCTAGTCTCTTTAATTTTTTATAAAATTTTGAAATAATGTCAAAAACAACAAATGAATTTACACGTTCATAAATATACATGATACAATACAAGTTCTAAATTGTATAAAATGTACCCTTCGCTTCTAGTACAACTTACTTTATTAGTGAATAAAATGCGTACAATACAAGAAATCCCTTTATATTATTAAAATCACTTTACTTCTTGACAGGTATTGCATCTTCAATGGTAAATAATATTACACTTGATGGCGATATTTACAATAATTTTTCACCGATAGGTATTATGCCGATATTAACAATTTTAGTCTCAATTTATTTAATCTGAGATTGTCAAAATTAGAAAGGTGTCAAAATACAACGAGATTTATGTTTCGCTTCACCGTCCAATTATGTACCTACCTAATAGTGACACCAGTTCACACCCGCTTACATAAAAAATACTGCAATATGACTGTATATGTTGACCACAGTCAAATTAAAATTGAAAAAGCTTGATAAAAAATCTAAAAAATCCAAAAATTACAAACTTAAAATCGAGAAAGTGGACATCCGGCCTTCTACCTCTGAAGTGCAGATGACTTGCAAGGCTGGCAGTTCACCAACGTGTTTCTTAAATGTTATGAACGAATGAGCGATGTGGAAATATCCGGGAAAACTTGACCTCGAACCCGGGACCACTCAAAAGGCGGCACAAATGCCTCACTACATTTGGTGGCAGCCGGTGGGTTGGAAGCTCAGGATTTTTAATTCACTTTCATTTTCATTCTATCTGAACGTGTCTTAGTTACTACTGGCTTTTTTCCGTTTTCTCATATAAAAACTATCAACGATTATTGAGCGAGCGGAGCGAGCGTCATCACGGTACTCTTATGGCACTTTCTCTGTGTGTTTTCTTTTTTCTTTTTTTTTGTCGGCACTGCCGAGATCAAACCGCACAACCAATCGATCTGAAATTTTGCACATATGCTAACGTAATCTATGCGATCCCTGGGATCTTTTCTGAACGAGATCCTGTGATTGGTTCAAATTTTATAAAAATTATCTTTCGATTGGTTGGTTCGATCAATTTGAAATTTAGCAAAGTCATTGCAACCAACATTGTACCCAATCAAAAAAAAATTCAGCCAAATCCTCCAATTGGTTCAAATTTGAAACCATTTTTCCTGTGATTTTTGAAATTTAAACTGGAACCGATTGACCGACCAACTAAAAACTTCGCATGGTCATTGGTACCAACATTTAAGGTATTTTTGCCAATTTTCACTCTAATCTGTCGTTATTTTCAAAAGTTTTTGTCATTTTAGGGACATTTTGCGTGTTGGCTGTCAAATTCACGGCGACTTCGAATCTACAGTTCAAGGCAAGGTAGTTAGAGCAGAAAGTTTTAAACGATATGAAACTAATAATGACCGTTCACCAGATTATCGTCTGGGGCTTAACGTCGCACTGTTCTGCATCGAGGCTAATGGCGACGGATGAATGATTATGATGATGATTGGGAGATGATGGTGAAGAGTAGGTAAGGATGGAAGGTGGGAAGGAGGCGGTCGTGGCCTATTAGTAGGGTACCTTCCCAGCATTTGCCTGTCGACTGAGGGAAAACCACGAAAAAACCCCAGTCAGGAAGGACGGCCGCGGGAATCGAACCCGGGCCTCCGGAATACAAGTTCAGAGCGTTAACCACTCAGCCGACCTGTTCCGTTTCAACAGATTGATCTGATATTGTGTACACAGTAATATCATATCATATGAGTGGTCCCAGGTATATTCTTTGAACGAGATCCTGTGATTTTTGAAAATTAACAAGGAACAGTTCAATCATAAAGGTTTAATCGATCAACTTAAAACTTAGCAAGGATTGGCACCAATATTTTTGGAGATTTTGGAGATTTTTATACAAGTCTGTGACGAAACTAAAGAATTGTTGGCTTTTAATGACATTCGATAGACATAATTTCGGTTTGAGGTGTTGCGTGTATCCGTGCTCGCTCATCAACGCGTTACACATAGCGTTTTCCTAGTTAAAAAAATAGTGAGCTTGAAAATAAACTACTTGTTTTGAGATCGCATTAAGTAGAAAAAAAATTATGCCATCTTTGAACGATACAGATTATATTAAGTATGTGTCATAACAATTTGAAAAAACATTCGATTCTCTTACTAAATATCCAAATAAGTTTATTGTGTTTAATATAAGTTATAACCATTGAGATTTAACGACAAATCTCAACAACAACAAAAAACACTAAAACAAACGTAATTTAATCACAGTAATAAAATCAAACTATGCCGAAGCCTTGCATAAACTAACTCCAGTCCCATTAAGTATCTGAAATAATTAAGTATTCGGCGCCGTCGGGACGACAGCCGTCTGAGTCAAGTAATTAATCTTAATTACCGTGCTATTCACAAGATCGGGTGAGTGTAGCACGCACAAACTCATTGCAAGGGAATTAATTACGTCGAATTGAAAAACGTGATTTTCTTGACAGACATGAAATGGAATCTTGTTTTGCTTTGACGCATTTTCAGCAGACAGAGCTATTTTAGAATAGGGAGGTGTGTTGGAAGGAAGCTATTACGATGAAATTATGAGGCATGCATTGGGTAGCGATTTGAGCGGTAAATGTACTTGACGGTCACATACATTATGTAAAAAAATAAGGGATATACCTAATAATTTATAAATACTAATAATTTACGAATATTTCAATATTTTGTTATGTAAAATAAAAAATTAGGTCTTGAATTTATTTCTTAAAATAAAAATTTGACGGTGGTTTACAAAATTATTCGTGTTAATTTATGAGGACCTTTCATCATTATTGAAGACCTAAACAAATTTCAAATAAATATGACATCATAAATATAAACTTTCGACAACTTACAAAACCTGTAAAGTATAAATATTGAAATTAAGGGATCCTTCTTATTTACATTATATTCCTCTTAGTTTCTGCTACAGATAGTATCTTTACATATTACATTCAACACTATTATCAAACCTTTCCCTATATTAACAGAGCGAAACCTAATTCGCAAAATACCGTTTAGCCCAATCAAATAAAAACAAGTAATCCTCCAGTATCATTATTATAATCCTAACTCCAATTACACAAAGCAATAACCAGTCACGTAACAATGTCAACAATTTAGATGATTATTTATCTCATCAAAATTCACGCAAACGATGCGTTGACAATAAAACAAAACACCATTTCCAATCTCACTGCTATAGTGTTCATCACAGCACGATTTTATCATAATAATAATTACATTGCTTGTAACAAGCTTCAGAAATTCTCCATCACACAAGCTATGGTCATTGGAAGTCAGTTTTCAGTATAATCTGTATGGTAATTGACATCATGGGCAGCTTTATGATTTGCACGACCCAGGGGGGTTGGGGGGGGGAGGGGGGGGGACACCACCCCGTGTCAAAGTCCGGAGTAAGTGAGAGAAGTTCACGAGGATAGGTAATTAGTATTTACATCTGTTGGGAAATGGAAGGTAATTGGAAATTTTCTAAGAAAGCTTCGTGGGTAATTGGAGCTTTATCCCTCCCCCTCGCCCCCCTCTCTCACTCTCTCTCATCTCCTGCCTCTTCCAGAATTCTCTATGATATCAAATGACCAATTTCGTGGATGTAATCATAATTCGAATAAACGGAAGAAAGGGAAATGAGATGATTTTCTTGAGAATCACAAAGAAGTCGTAAGTAACCTTGAATTCTTGTTCTTTGACTGTTAAATGCCGTGCATTCATTGTGTCTTGAACTCTTCTTGAATGCGAGTGGCATTGTTCTTTATGTGGAAATTTTACTTTTATTTGCACACACATCATAGACCATTTTAAATATTATCTCGGTGGCTCTGCTTTCTAAGAAAAATCATATGCAGTTTGATTTCCAGACAACCTTAGTCCCTGTTTCAACAATAGGTAAAACAGGGACTAAGGTGTCTGGAAATAATACTGCATATGATTTTTCTTAGAAAGCAGAGCAACCGAGATAATATTTAAAATGATCTATTAAACAGAAAATTAACACAATAACATAAATAATAACGCAATCTCACACAGGATACTTTTGCTCACTAATAAACATATTTAACACATTAAATATACAAGAATGCTTCGAAATGTTAATATTTTCTGATGTGAGTAGCAGTTATGATAAATCACTGATATATAAGTACCTTGAGATCAGTGGTCCCTGCCGCACATATTAAAAAGATACTCGTTTTGTTTATTCCAACAATAGCCGATAAAATGCAACACTACACTCGGGTGCCCATTGTATTTAATGCATACCAACAATTGGTCACAGTTAATTATTACTATTTGCTATATTGTTACCATAATTAGCATTATTAGAGTAACAATAAAAATCATCGATTCTTCTCCTGGATATTTCAACAAATAAATACATTTCCATGACATTCAGTCAGAAGATCGCTGAGGAAGAAGACGTATCTGAAGTTCAGAGAAGATTTGGTGAACCGTGAGTGGATGAATAAATATTGTGGTTGTTGAGGAGGGACATTAAAGCAAGAGTACGCGGATGAGATGTTCTTTTAGATTTATTTGATATTGTGTTGTACCTTATTGAGTGTTTTTATGTTTTTAAGTGTAATTTATATGATGAATTGATCTTTTTTTGTTAAGGCGGGCCGGGATGGTAGTTTTGTATGTATTTTTTTAAACTGTATTGAGTGTTTATATGTTTTTAAGTGTAATTTATATGATGAATTGATCTTTTTTGTTGAGGCGTGCCAGGATGGTATTTTTGTATGTGTTTGTTAATTGTATTGTACCTTATTGAGTGTTATGTTTTTAAGAGTATCATAGATTCATATTTTAAGTGTATCATAGATACAATATATATTACGATGAATTGATCTTTTTTTGTTGAGGTGGGCCGGGATGGTATATTTTATGTTTTTTAATTGTATTGAATGTTTCTATGTTTTAAGTGTAATTTATATGATATGAATTGATCTTTTTTGTTGAGGTGGGCCGGGATGTTTTTTTTATGTATTTGTTAATTGTATTGTAATTTAGTGAGTGTTTTGTGTAGGTATTTTATTTGTAGAATTGATCTTTTTTGTTGAGGCGGACTGGAATGGTATTTGTTGGTTGTATTTGTTAATTTTATTTTACCTTATTGAGTGTTTATAGGTTTTTAAGTATATTTAATATGATGAATGGATATTTTTGTTGAGTTTTTTTTTCTCGGTGAGGGAATGCGAGCCTCTGCCTTGCTCTGGGCTTCCGAGCGCGTCCCCGGGTTGCGGATAGGGGAACGGCCTACAGGGGTGCGATCACGTAAAATGACAACTTTCTTGTCACTGTGACAAGCTTCTTATTGATTGAGATGAGAAGATTGTCACGCGACAAGAAAGTTACATTTTACATGATCGCACCCCTGTAGGTTAGCCACGAATAAGGATTTCCTAATAAGTGGTCGCGGACAATTGAGCGGCGGTGCCAGCAGGACGGGGTGACTTGCTTAGTCCGATGTCCAATGACGGCATCGTGTCTAAAGTGACTTTTCTCACAGTGTTTTGTTCTTTAATTAAATTGCTCGAAAAAATGTTGGGGGCTCGAAATGTATTCCTGAATGAAGATATTTATTTATTATTTATTTATTTTATTTTTCTTGCCAAGGACATTACAGTATATTAAAAATACAATGTATAGGCAAAGTCTCTAAAACTACACTTAAAATTAATACATTAAGAAGCAATTCTTAACAGTCAACACAATTAAAATTAATACATATAAAATAAGACGAGATAAACGAATTTAAAAACAGCATTTGTGATCTCTACAAACTTTATAAAATTCATCAATTGTATAGATTCCCTTCTTAATTAAAAACAATTTTACTGTTGTTTTAAAAGTTTATGTAAGTTGTTGATACATAACCCTGCATACAGAAGCACTTTTCAAAGTATCTAGAGGAAAATATTATTTGCAAATTCAAAGCTGTCGAAACTCGTACAAATTCAACAAATCCTCTGGAGTAGCAGACATTTTTTCCGGGTCTTCGCCCCCCGAACCCGCGTCTTTTGGGACCCACACAGCTCCCCTTTGTCTTCATTCATAGATTTGCCCCCCCCCCCCTCCCGCAACCATAATGATGTCTCCTGCGCACGCCATTCTCAGTCGTTTATAAATATTACTTTTCATAATTGACTGACATTTTTGGCGCTGATAACCTCGCTTTTGAGAGCCTATCTATTTATTTTTGAGTGAGTAACATCGTTCATGGACTAAATTGTACTTGTGTACAGAACAAAGTTTTAATTTTTTTAGGGTCAGTGGCACTGTTTTTAAATGAGAAACATTATAGATACCTATCTTAATAAAAATGTATCACACTATACCATAACTACACTTCAATTATTGAGTATAATTGTTACTGCATCCAAGTCGTTTTTGTACATGAATGATTATTACTAGGGCAAGGGTGTTTAGGACATTTCCTTTTTAGTTTTTTTGTTCAGACACGTCTAAAAATAAGACATAAATATGTTTCATGTGTTCCTCATAACAAAATTATGTTCTTTTTGCCTGAAAATGCATTTTTTTTATTTTTTTATGAATTCATTCCTTTTCTTTCTATTTTAAGGTATTTTTGTCCTCTTTTAAAATTACTGTGGAAAATGATATAGGTAAATTATTTGATTCAAGTTATTGTTGTCTTCACAAAATTTCCATCCTCCACTAAGATGACCAACAACGATACTTGAGACATTAACACATTCATACAATAATTCAAGTTCATTTTAATATCTTACTTCAAATTCAACTCCTAAACCGATAAATCGAATAATATGTTGACGAATATTTAACATAAAATTTCATTGGTCATTTTTCGGGATATGTGGTCCTTTTTTAATAGTTTTAAGGTACTATTTGCCTGCCTTTTTGGACGTTTCATAGAAGACAAGAAGCTTCTTTTCGCTTCCTAAAAGAAGCGTTGTCACAGAACGTGTCTTGTGATTGTGACATCACAAGATGTGACGTGATATCCCACTGATACAAGTAAGTGACGTATGACACGACATTTTGATAAGCTCCATGTAATTGACTGCACCAATAGATTGCACAAATACTAATTAACATTATCAGAATACCGAATACAAATGCTATTCGAATACTGATAAGACGTCAATTTTGTAAATAATTATTAATTAACTTCCAATTTCAACATAAGTAACAACTGTTAGATTGTTGTAAGCAATTTGTATAAGTTAACTGACCGAAATATTGTCAACTATGATTTATTTCGTATGGAAATTGGAAAGTTGCAAAGATAATCAAGCAAACGGAGCGAGCGTCTCCACTTGAAACTTTGGCTCGAATCTCTGATATTGTGTCTGTCTGTCTGTCTGTCTCAGTCTGTCTGTCTGTTAGTCAGCCTGTCTGTTAGTCAGTCTATCTTACGAAAGTTTATTAAATCACTGCAAATGTCTGTAGTACTTCCTGGAGACAGAGACGTTTGTTTTCAGCATTGACATTTCGTTTTTGACAGTGAATGTATTGAATGTAAGGTTTGTGGCAATCTTTCCAGTTTCTTAGAAAATCTGAACTCTTCTGTGATCTTGTAAGTGATTATTCAGGGATTTGTACGAAATTTCGGTTAGATCATGCTTAGAAGTGCTGCACATACCGGTGCTCGCTCATCAACGCGTTACACCGATCGTTTTCCTAACAATACTAAAAGTTTTGAAACACGATTTAAATCCAAGCAATTAACTCACCTAATACCAACCAATTGTCAGTTAATTCCCACACGTTATCAGATAATAAAGCCATTTCCAACGCAATGTAACCCTACACCAGGGCCGCCTCGATCCCTCTACTTTGTGTAATTAAAGCGGCAGTGGAAAGGTACATGTGGGGGGGGGGGGGTGGAGGGGAGGGTCATCGTGCAAATTACACGGCGGCTCACTGTGATCGAGTTTGGGAAGTAGGAACCCGACGGGATCGGACGCACCGCCTTCTCGATGGACTTATTTCAGAGATTAGATGTCGTGGTTAGTTAAACAGAAGGCGGTGGAGGCATGTTTAAGTTGAGTTTGTAGTAAGACGGCTGTTAGGTGTAGACAGAGAGCAAGATAATGATAAGCTAATGGCTTAATTTATTGATAAAAGTATCAAATAATGTATTTGTGGTAAACGTGGAGAGTTTCAGAACTGACGATTGACTCCGATTTTAGTAAATTGTCCGTTTGCGTTAGCTTACTGTCAACTAATATATTAAATCGTCATTTTATATTTTTTATATAAAAATTTACGGAACAGGTTGGCTGAGTGGTAACGCTCTGAACTTGTATTCCGGAGGCCCGGGTTCGATTCCCGCGGCCGTCCTTCCTGACTGGGGTTTTTTCGTGGTTTTCCCTCAGTCGACCGGCAAATGCTGGGAAGGTACCCTACTAATAGGTCACGACCGCCTCCTTCCCACCTACCATCCTTACCTACTCTTCACCATCATCTCTATCATCATCATAATCATTCATCCGTCGCCTCGCCTTAGCCTCGCTGCAGAACAGTGCGACGTTAAGCCCCAGACCAAAAAATCGATACGAAAAATAATAATTAAATAATGCGTACACGCACTTTTTCTATTGTTAATTAAGTTACGATCTTCACTACTTGAGAAAGGGAATTTAATTCATAACATAATAACTAATTTATGGGATTTGCGACTTTTAAGTTCCCAACGGTATTAACCCCGATCGGTTGAGCGTAGACAATAATACTCGCAGTGTTGTGGATTTGTATTTACAGAGTTATTGGTTGTACGTGGCATATGTGATATTTAATCGTGTGTTGCATGTTGCATACTGTTGTGAAGTATGGAAATGTGATTCGAATGTTAAGCCCACAAAAAACCATAAACATGGCGGCCACGGAATTTTTGAAGACAGTTGGACGGATCAATTTTTCACTAATTAGAGAAAAAGAGTAAATCGTGTCTCCAGAGCTGGAAAACTAATAAAATTGTTTTTTTTCTTTTGAGAGGAGTGATTTTGGAGCATTTTGTCACCACTGTCACAAAATAATAAAACTAAGAAATAAACATTTATTTTTGTCACTGAATGTAGCTTTTTTTTCACTAAGTATCATTTACTACTTATCTATAACTAATAAAAGTTTGAAGACAATCGGACAAGTAAAAACTATGGCCGCCGTTCAACCCCTAAATATCCAAAGAAATTAAGACTTTTTTTGTGGATTCTATTGCCCTTTCTCGCAGTACAGAGGGTAACGATTTATATTAAATCTGGACTGTATTTATATCCTACAAGCCATGTTTGTTACTCTTGACATCGTTATAGTGGCTATCATTACAAACACTCAACTCTTGGACGCAAGGTTAATGAAACTCTGCGTTTTTCTTCAGGGTTGGCAAAACTGTATGATAGTCTGGATAGTTGGAAACTTGGGAGTAATCTCCAGTGGCGTGTTGGGTTAGTAGACCTGATAGGGCAGTGTGAGGTTGGTACTGGAATATTTAGTACATTAATCCAGGGCTTTCGTGTGAGCTTCGAGATTTCCACGTCAAATCAGAAGAGAGAGGAAGTGTATAGCCATTAATATTAGCTATTTAAAAAATGTGTTGTATCATTACAAGTCGATTTGGAATTCGCCACAAAATAAGTGGAGTACAGATTCTTAGATTTATACACGACTGAATATCGTTTCTATGGATGATTATGATGATGATTGGGTGATTATGGTGACGAAGTAAAGGTAAGGAATGAGTGTAAGAAAAACCCTTAAATCCAGCACCGATAGAATAACAAAACAAAATTAATTAAGATTATGACCCAGTGTGTAACAATTGGTATGATTTGCAATAGCAATTTGTAATTGCTTTTCATTCAACATAATAATAGTTATCGAAAATATTAATAAGTACGGGGGTGTGCATCAGTAGCTAAAAATGAATCTGGGACAGTTTGGGGGAACTATTGGAAAATTATAACAGAGCGGCGTACAAATTGCAATGATTCATTTTTGTTTATAAGTGGCTTGTAAGAAATAAAACATATACTAGGAAAACGCTCAGTGTAACGCGTTGATGAGCGAGCACGGGTACGTGCAAATTCTCGAACCGGAAATGCGTACACAACGCACAGAAAACATATACATCCATATGGAATTGATTATGATATCAACTTAAAAGTGTATGCTTTTCATCGAAACTTTAAAATAGCATCTAAGCACCTGGTTCATAAAGCAAATCAGAATCAATTTTCAATTGGCACTGGAAAACATTCATTTCGATACTTCATTACTGACAGATATTAAAAATGTAAATAACTTCATACGTTCTTAACTGATTGGGATGAAATTTTGTAAAATAAGAGACAATATTGGTCTTAATGATCATGCAAAATATGAGTTTGATCAGAATTATCGAAGACCGTTTTCATTTTTCAGCCTATCAGGAGATATTTATTTAAATTTTAACCAATGAATCTGAGTAACGCGTTGATGAGCGAGCACGGATACGCGCAACACCTCGAACCGAAATTCTGTCTATCGAAAATGTCATTAAAAGCCAATAATTCTAAAATTTCGCCACAGATTTGTATAGAAATCTCAAAACATTCCTAAAATATTGGTCCAAATAACCATGCAAAGCTTTAAGTTGATCAATTGAACCTTTATGATTGAACTGTTCCGTGTTAATTTTCAAAAATCACAGGATCTCCTTCAAAAAATATACCTGAGACCACTCATATGATATAAGTGTGTCTACACAATATCAGATCGACTGTTGAACGGTCATTATCAGTTTCATTTGCGTTTGAAAGTTTCTGCTCTAACTACCTTGCCTTGAACTGAAGAGTCGAAGTCGCCGTGAATTTGACAGCCAACACGCTAATAGTCCGTAAAATGTCAATAACGTTTGGATTTAAACACAGATTAGTATGAAAATTGTCAAAAATGCAGATAATGTTGGACCCAACCATCATGCGAAGTTATAAGTTGATCGTTCAATCGGTTATAGTTTAAATTTCTAAAAACACAGGAAAGATGGTTTTAAATTTTAACCAATGGGAGGATTTGGCTGAAACTTTGTTTGATTGGGTACAATGTTGGGGGTAATGACTTGTCAAAATTTCAATTTGATCAAAACAACCAATCGAAAGTTAATTTTTTTTAAATTTGAACCAATCAATGGATTTCAAAAAAATTAGGGTCTGCAACAATCAGAAATGTTACGTACATGTGTGCAAAATTTCAGCTCGATCGAAGAAAAACTCTGACCTGTATATCGTCAGTAACAGAAAAACAAAAAAAAAACAAAAAAAAAAACAGAGGTCCGTGCCAAAAGAGCCAAATGGAGACGCTCGCTTCGCTCGCTCAATAAACACTTGACGTGAAAGTCCTGCCTATACCACGAGAGAAGGAGGAAAGTATCTACACAAATGGACCCCATTTCTCGAAATATGCGTGCGTTTTAAAAACTGTTAAAGCATATTTTGAAATCCGGTAAACCAGAACGTTGAGCTTTTTCACTTTTCGTAGAATTCTGACAAATTATGAAAGTATCCTACAATACATTGAGCTATTTAACTTCGTCACTGAAATTATGTAATAACAAACACATGTCATTTTAACATTGTTCTATATGTTTTACATAAAAAACGTATGTAGTTCAATCTATTTTTACATCATTAATGATGTACAACGTAATTCCCTTTTTATTTCATCACCACATTATTCTACACACACACACACATCATTCATATAATAAACTTGTTGGTTTTGCCTGTACTAATATTTGAATATAATCATGATAATAGTATTATTACGAATGTGTGACAATTACGGTAAACTCGCGGATGCGTGAAAGCCAGCTGTGTCAATGCTATTGCAAACCGTGGTGTATTGTGAATGCATTGAAATTGCGGTGACATTGCGTTGGTTGTAGCGAAATATTGCGATGAAGTTATATGATACGTTCATGGTTAGCAGTAGCAGGAAATTAAAATATGCCGCACAAACAAATGTTAAACAAGTGCCAAAAGCTCCACGCATAAAAATATTGGATCTGAAAGGAAGCCAATTCGTAATGAATTCAATTCGCCCACTATGAATTCTTGGTAGAATAAAATCAAAATTTGAAATGTTGTCCATAAAAGAAAATTTGAAAATATAAAATTGAAGACGAGTAGAAAATTTGAATGAACTCAGCTTTGCTCATTGCCTGATGAATAGGGCATCAGGACAAGAAGAAGATGAAAAATGTATCGTCAACAGGAATTCAATTCCCGATCGAAGAAGCGTTTGTCAATCATTTTGCCAAATATACCGCCAAGAAAAACGTACACTCGACAATTCATAAAACGGTATTTGAACGAAACAGATTGGCTGCTGGTCAGGTTCATTGACAATAAATCGTTTTTATTATCAATGAGATCAGAGCTCACCTACTAGAGGTAGATGACGAGTATGTATAGACTTCATAAGATGATGCCATCACATTTTTTTCAGACAATCCATTTCTTTCAAATACCGTTTTATGAATTGTCGAGTACCTACTGCACCTACAGTAGAATAAAGTGCCTAGATTCTAAAGAGATGGTTGCGTCCGCTCAATGACAGTCGGGGGGGGGGGGGGGGGGGAGAGTTTCATCACAATTGGTTAGTATCTTCTCATCCTTACACAGAATACACACACGAATTCGTGTGAATAACGAAATTAATTACAGCTTGTGTGTGGGTGTTTGGCGGGACGTGCTTTTCAAAATATCCGAATGTGTCGACGGGATGGAACGCTTCGAGTTTTCATGCGAATAGAAATGTCATAGAAATGAGTTATTTAGCGAGCTTAACAAGCGTTACTAGGATACTTTTACTGCAATCTCCGCTTGTTATTGTTTGTTTTTTGCCTGCACTGCCTAAGCCACACGGTCAACTATTCGATCTGAAGTTTTGACTATTCACACTATTATACTAGTAAAAACATTTACAAGCAAAATCAATTGATTGGTTGAAAAGTGACGGTCACGTCTGCCATATAAATTTAAAAAATGGTCGTTGAGAACAGCATTCTATAATATAATAATTTTATAACGAGCGAAGCGAGCGACTCCTTTTGACACTTTTAACACGGATATTTGTTTCTTTTTTTCCTTTCCCTGCTTATACAAATTATCCGATTGAGCTAAAATGTTGCACATATAAAGACCTTCTAGGTGGTGTGCAGACAAAATGTTACAAAAACCTCTGATTGGTTGGAAATTGAGAATGAAAACGTTGACCGATCTACTTCAAATTTTACATATAACTTTGCATATAATTGTACAATATTTTATGAGTTTTTGACAATTTTCAGACAATGTATTACGAATTTCAATAGTAATTGACATTTTACTAAAATTGTATGCTCATGTTTTCAAATATTTGACAAATTCATCCAAAAACGTTTCAAAGAAATAATCACTGCTCCTTTGACGCATTCGATCAGATTGTCTTCTTATACCTATTTCCAAGGTATGCTATAAATCAGCAACTTTCACACGAATATTAATTCGCATGCAATACGAAGACTCGAGCATCAACGCGTTACACAGAGCGTTTATCTAGTTTATTGTACCTATTGCTTATAATAATATTAGGTTCACACACCGGTGCTCGCTTATCAACGCGTTACACTGAGCGTTTACCTAAAGCTCAAACAATAAAGTGGTGATTAAGAGCTTTGTAAATACAGATGTTGTTTAACATTTTTATTGAAGGTTACGTTTCTTACACGTCATAAAATCTATTGTAATAAACATGGACTTTTTAGACAATTACCTACTGGTATGGAATTTGTTACAAGGTCATGAATAAATTGACTGTACAAAGCATTGGTCTAATTATTATGATAATTACTAATAAGATTTGTAACTCGATTTTACTCAACGATTTAACTCCACAACACGTCTACGTACTTGTGACAGTTGTTAACAAGAAAATCCAAGAATACTAGAAACAACTTTTATTTTTATTACTATTCGAGATCTATGTGTATTTCGCTTATGCATTATGAGGATGATAAGATGGAAGATGGAAGGGTCTGTCGTGGACTGTAAATAGAACCTTACCAGCATTTGCCGTGACTATTAAGATAAATAGTAAATTTGTGTTCCTATGATCGAAAATGTTTTATGTTTGATTTTGTTTTTTCGCGGCATGAGTGCAAAAACACACTTAAAATACTGCAGTTTAACTCGCTGCTACAGGGGTAAAACATTTTTTTTCGTATTTTTCAAATCACGGAGATACATATTTATCCTTAATTGAAAACCAGTGAACATTTTAAAACAATCGGATAAGCCATTTTCTTGTGGTTTCCAATATTTGAATTAAAGCAGGGACCCGAACCGGAACCGGAACCTAGAACCGGTATAAACCTTTATAATTTCGGAACCGGAACCGTTATACTTTTTTCCCAAAGAACCGGAACCGGAACCGTTATACTTTTTTCCCAAAGAACCGGAACCGGAACCCGAACCTTTATAATCAATTAGGTTCTTAAAGGTTCTTAAAGGTTCCTTATTTTAATAAAAAATCATGTATATCACTTGGATATAATATTATTCACAAAGTTGTATTAAGTTTATTTTTTGAAAAAATTTCCAAAATGTATTTTTTGTAGAAATTTTTAATTCTTGATAAGAAATAATAATTCTTCATTATGCAAACGCTGCTGAGTTTTCAATTTTTGAATCTGACTACTGCGATGAGAACTGCTTTGCCGACAATTTGAATATGATAGCTCTGGAAAAATGAATGTTTATACGTTGTCTTATGGAGACACTTGCAGCCACTGTACTGTCTCCTCTGATATTTACACTGCGTACCATCCTGTGAATTTTATACAGACACTGCCTACACCTGTGCTTGCATTCATAGGAAAATCCAAATCCAACAATTCCATTGAATTTGACATTGGTAATACTGAAGTTTTATAATATAGTTTGATTTAAAATTTTAGAACCGGAACCGGAACCCGGAACCTTTATGAAGGAACCGGACCTTTAAGAATATTTGTTTCAGAACCGGAACCGGAACCCGAACCTTTATAAAATAAAATTGTGGAACCGGAACTGGAACCCGAACCTTTATTCATAAAGGTTCGGGTCCCTGAATTAAAGTAACCTACTTCGCAACATGCAACACACGATTAAATATCACAAATGTCATGAAATGTCGCAATTTCATGCATTTTTAGGAAATTTTGTTAATCCGCAATCGCAAAAAATGATGTGGTTTTATACCGTCCTGACATGGTACAACAAAATGGTCGCACAGCAATGAGGTGATATCACGTGTGTGTATACGGTAATTATTATCTGGACCACTGCTTCACATGAGAAGGAATCTGCATAATGGATCCATTCTTAGGGCGTTCTTCGCGTTTTAGGGTCCTGATCACAAATAATGTATTGCAATATGGAATGTATCAAACAAAATGACACCAAACCAAAAGTTCACTTTGAAGTCCTGTAGGACCTGAATGGTTGAGCTTTTTTGATTAAGTGGACTTAAGGGGATTCTAGGGGGGGTATGAGATTTTAATTTCAGGGCAAATATTGTAAGAAGATGTCATCTGAGATCGATAATTAGCGAAATCAACCCATTTTGGAAAGGCAAAAAAATATCCGGGACGATCCAAACCGGTCAAAGACGATTCACAGAAAAAATCGAAACTAAATAACCGTTGAACATAGCGACCTGAAACTTGGCATGAATAATTATAATACATATGCCTATGAAATGTCGACGTTCTTTTTCGTTATTTTAATTGCAATGTTTCTAAAATAAAGTCGGTATGTACAGGAAATTTCGCCTATTTATGGTGCCTGTGGCCAGGTTAGATATCAAGTTAAACAAAAAGAAAGTCGACATTCTCATCGCATTTTCATAATGAAGACAACGAGCCCACTTGCAAGTCTGTAGAGTGAAAATTGCGGTCTGTGCGATTTTTTTAATGAAACAGTAATATTTCGTAAAAAAATATTCGGGACCAAAATATTGGTGTCGAAAAGGTCAAGTAGGTTGTACAATCACTAATAGAATGAGGAAAATACATTATCTTCCTCTTATGTGCAATAGTTTGGCCAATTTCGTGTTTTATAAGTTTAATCACGTGGTACCACTGGAATAGCCTTAAAAGAACTTAATACCAGTTAAATCTTCTACATCTTCCAAGAAACTAAGCCTTTTTCATATACCCTGTTTCCTCTCCGTGTGGTTACATAAAGAGCACAATGAAACAGATAAGTAGGTCAAACAAGTATAAGTTGTCAACTTCTAAAGTTCGGTAAACCAGAATGGTAGAGCTTTTCTAACCAACTTAACTCCTGAGTAAACACGTGAAAATACCTCAATAATAAAACCTTTTTATGTAGATTCCATTCCTCTTCTCTCATTCACAAATAAAATGTCTACCAAGGTAACCTCAAAAATCATCCTGGCAATTTCCTTTGTTCCCCGTCACTAAGGAGCTTTGCTTATTGTTGAATTCTGCGACACAAGTTAGCTCTTAGTCCTAGCTGGGATTGTTTCAACTTAGAGAGGCCTCCAAGCTGTTTACATGTACTTAACTGAGTCTATTGACACACCGCCTTCGTTAACGACGCACGTTACACTCCAATGACAATAAGACGGAGACGGCGAGAAGGCGGTGATTTACAAACACGAGATTCGAACACTGAAACATTCGAATTTACTAAATAGTTCTCTCATGTTAAGGTGCTGCAAGCGCGAGCAATTTTGCTGCGTTTTGCAGGCACTTTTTTTGGATACGATTGGAGACAAAATGGGTTGACGAAATGATTTGAAATTTTAACCATGATTAGATAAAAGACAAACTTACGGTTATCCCTTGGTACATTTTTAATTTTTCGCTAAGTTAATTAGTAATAATTAGTGTATTTTTGGTGAAAAATTTATATTTTCTTGTCTCAATGGGTGACGTATGAGATTTATTTGTAAAAATGTGCCACGTGATAACCCTATCTTCTATCTAATGTCTTATATTATGTCTTCTATCTAATCATGATTAAAATTTGAGATCAATTGGTTGACGGGTATGATCTCCAATCGTATCGGAAACTTCATAGTTTTGAGCGGATTTGTTAAATAACCGGCGCCTAATTAACAAGTCACGAAGCAAAAATGAAAAAGTACTACTAATATAAAATTAGACTGATTATGTGATCATCATGCCAAAGTTAAACCCACTTATGAAACAATTTTTCTCTCTCAATTTTCTAAAACGGCCGAGCGCTTATATCACCTTAAAAATTCTTTTTTTCCCAATAAAAGTATACATTGACATCTAATGAGTCACTAATTAAGCAATCCATAGTTTGCATGTGCCGTTATCTCATTGTTATTTAATTGTGTTTTCTTGACCTAAGTCATATCCCATCCACTAGATAGCGTGGAGTTAGTCTTTCATTGAATTAGCGAGCATATGTCACCGGCCAAGACAGCTGATAGGGAAGCTCAAACTTCACAGCAACCAGTTTGTGATTTCATTTCTCTTGATCTCTTTGCTCGCTATTCCATGAAATGCGAACCGCACGCGATCTAGCGGATGGGATACGACTTAAATCAAAGAAACCCGAGGAAAATAGACTTTTGGGGGAAAAACGCCGAGAATATATAAACAATAGCTTGAACTATCAGATCAAACTTGGTTAATTACTTCATTATTCGGAAACACATAGGTCAAAGTTCAACATCAAATCCTGTACACTTTCACTTCTTGATATTCACATTAGTTTACGTTGTACACATTGTACACCTTGTACAACATTGTTCCTGAACACAACATATGTATCATGAGACTGCACTTTACAGTGCAAAAGTGTAAACAAATCTCTCTAAGTTGTTAATAATTACACCCAGCAAAGCAACTTTTGTTCTTCCTCTCCTATCGGATTACAGATGAAATATTAACGAGTTCTCATTATGGTGCCCATGCATGGTGGAGAGTGTAGAAGGTATAGACACTAGAGATGGTAAAGCAGGTACAGCCACTAGAGAAGAATTAGTTTCCTCAGTCATGAAAACTCAGGGACATTATGAGTTTTCAAATTGGTACGACACTTTGTGGGAAATGTTTCTCGGCTCTTTCGTTTTTATCAGTACCAAAAACGAATGAATCTAGATGAAAAGGCGCAATTCTTGTTGTATATTATATTTTTTAACTGATTTTAAGTTTTTAAAAGTTCACTTTGAAATCTGACAATCATAAATGGTTCATTATATGCAATTTATAAGCTTTCAAATGTTTAAATAACCAATTAATAGAACAATTGAGGTAGTACATTATCAATTTTTATAGACATTAATAATGGACTAAAAATATATTTACTGGAACTTTCCTTAGCTCGTTTCCAAGGCTATATTATCATAGAAATAGTAAGCAATCTAGACAGAAGACTATCAAGTGCTAATGGCCATCCTTCTATTAAGTGGACACATGACGCGTTGGTGTGATTCGTAGCTACTAAAAAACAACGTGAAACTGTTGCATGCTGGGCCTTGGGAAATGAAACGAGTTGGTTTTCCACCCACGAGAGTGAAAAAGAGTTTTCCCGGGAGCCACCTGTGACGCCACCTGTTGCCAAATGTGTTTCCACGCAGGAGGGGGTAGTTATTTGCTACGTGAGTTGTGGGGGAGGTGGGTTTTATTTACGTTGGAATAGCAGGGGGTGGAGAGAACAATCTAATTTAGTGAATGGGAAAAACATTTCTGAAGGTAGATTTTTAATGGAATCTATTCTTGAGGTAATTGATTTTTAGTTTCAATACTATTTTTAGCTTTTTAGATATGTTTTGATTTCGAAGGCAAGAAGTAAGAAAGGTATGCAAATGTGTCAATAATTCTATACCTCAGAGGTACAAGGCCGGAAGTCCATTCAATGATTCTTGAGGTGAGCTCAAGAACCAGTAATTCTGTCTTCATCCAATCATATTTATATGGTAACATGATTACTTGTGTAAGAGAATACTTCATTATAACAGTATTTGTTGGACATCAGTCAAATGGCAATTGATAGAGCTTGATTATACATAATTCCAAATCGAGAAAATGAACATCGGGCCTTCTACCTCTGAGGTACAGAACTTATAACACTTATTGTTTTTATACATTCTTAATTCTCATTCTTTAGACATTTTAGACTAAGCAACTTGGAGGTATACACATTCTAGGAATTCAAATTGATATCATAAAGCTTGATTGAGTTTGAAGGCAACATGTAGTTATGAATTATCTTTGTGAGTGTTGTTGTTGATAAAAATATATACTTAGAAAAGAATCGGAACTTTTACCTCATTTTCTCGGAAACTACACTATAGTTTTCTATTTTCGATGAAATTGAGGAAAAGGAAACTCGATAACAATAGACTTTTCCGACACTAAAAGTTGCAAGACGCCACTTAGCGGAAAAAATTAACATCTTTAGCACGAGGACTTCTGCTCATGCGCACAGGGCGCGAGCAGACAAGTCACTTATATGTCAATCGTATAACGAGTTTAGTAAAAGTTATAATTACATCGCGAAATAACAGAAATTGATGCTTAGCTCAGTGTCAACAATCAAATACAATTGGCATATTCATTACAACACACATTCATTCAAATTCTTGTGAAAACGAGATGTCTATACACCAAAAATCACCATTTGACATATTGCAATTGTTTTTCTCACGGCCTTCTGAAAACACATTTTTCTTGACGCATCGTTCAAACAATTGCAATCTGTCAAATAGTGGTTTTTGATGAGTAGACAACTCGTTTTAATAAGAATTTGAATGAATGTGTGCTGTAATGAAATATGCCGATTGTATTTGATTGTTGACACTGAGGTAAGCATCAATTTCTGTTATTTCGCGATGTATTTATAACTTTTTACTGAACTCGTTACGATTGACATCTAAGTGACTTGTATGTAAGAGTACGCACGCGCTCTGGGACTATACTCGCGGGAGCGGCCATCTTACTGATATCAGCGCAATCTCTTGGTACTTTTAGTGTCGAATAGATTTCAGAATGTATGAAAGAACACAATATCACTATTTTTGCTTTTCGACGTAAACGGTAAAGAAATTTAAGCGTTATTGACAGTTTGTTTTGCAAAATTGATGTTCCGAAAAGTAAATGCTCGCCGCAACTTGATCATTGCCAAAGAGTTGGATTTTGTTTTTACTACATAATACAAAAATAATTATGTAGTGAATACGTACATCACAAATATTATTTGAGCGTTCGAGATGTTTCGCGTAACTTTTTAAAACTAAACTTAATTATTGTGTCGTACATTAAAATATCGGAAATTGTCTTCATAACTAAATCCCATCTCTCAACTGTCTATTGGCTTGTAAACGTCACTCATAACTATTGTAAAACTCCGCACAATCCAGTCTGCTTGGGAAACCACAGAATCCTCTGCATCTGACAGTTCAGACAGATCTGAGATATTTGAACCGTCTACTTCTACTCTCAAGTCTACCCCTGCAGAGGAGGTGTCGCTTACCCGCAATACTTCCAGATAAGGGGTTTGACATTTAGATATATCACGTGTTGAGACGTTAAGTTGAGAAGATATTGTTACGTTTTCTCAAGAATGTTGCTTGGTTTTGAGGATACGCGAATTATTTGGGGTTTGAAGCAACGTTCTTCTCGAAATTATCTCACTATCGTTAACTTTTTAGGATGACATAGTCGTCCAATCGTATAAAAATACTAATTTGGAAACGCTCTGTGTAACGCGTTGATAAGCGTTGATAAAACGCCTATCATTGAAATTTTGTTGAGGAAATTTAACAAATATTTCAAAACAAGCAACAGTCAAAGTTATTGGCAGCCTTCAACAATTTCTCTATTTTACAAACATGCAGATGTGACATGACTTAGGCAACGAAGTCTTCCTACTTTCAATTCGAAAAAACAAGGAACACGACTGCACTCTGGACCCTTACCTAATATCGCGAGATGGTAGGACGGTGCTACGTCGTAGCCCCGTCCTACAGTAGCACAGCACCAGGACGATGTTGTAACACCGATCGAGTATACACATCCTACCGACGGGCTACGACAACACGACCACGCCCACTTTCAGCACCAAACGACATTGATGCTACTTTACCGGCGCATTGTGATTGGTTAATTTTAGCGGGAGGAAATAGACCGAGCTTGAATTTGAATCAATTACAAACTTTGGAACGAATTTTTTTATCGTGAAGTAAAACTTCACCAATGCCACATCATTTTTCTCACGAGTTTCGTTAAGGTGTAACTTCTAACTTTGTTGATAATTATTTTATTGACTTCAAAATTGGCACATAATATGTAGACATACACTAAATATAAAAAAATTAAAAATATTTTTTTTTTTAACAATGGACGTAAATATTTAACAATTACTCATTTTACAACAATGAAATTTATATTTCGTGCTACTCCATCAATATAAGATTTTTTAATTTTTTTTCCACTAGAATGTAGCTGACCTGTAGAAGTAGGACTCTACATATAACTTTTTAAATATTCAAATTTGTTTTCAAATTATGATTTTATTTACACCGTGATATTTTTTTCAACGTGATTTTCTCTAAAATGAAGGCATTGTTAATTTTTTTTCTTAATTGTCTGATAAGAGATCAAGAAAGTGATACGTAAAGTCCTTCACAGAGCCCCATGGAACACTCACAAAAAAATCAAGTAATTTGGACAAAATTTGTAGAAGTAGGATACAAAATAAATCATATTTTTGTGTACAAACAGGTTATGGAGAAAAAAATCTTTAAAGCCTGACAAAATATAATGCATAAAATAAAATAAAATAAAAATTATCTATCTTAAAATTTTTAATTTATTCTTACTCCATAATAAATCAGCAGTATTCACAAGATTTTGAAATTCAAAATTTTATTAAATATTCTCAAAATTATTACAAATTGCTGAAAACCGCCTCGTTGTAAAATATAAATATTTTTTTAGGGCAAAAAAAACTTTTTTTTTTAAATTTTGGAAACATTTAACTAAAATACATTTATATATCAATGAAAATACAAATAAAAAAAATATTTCACTGACTGACATCTGTGAAACATTGTACATCTCCACTCGACTCGCCAGAAACGATAACCCAACTAAAAGTTTGGTGTCAACTGGAATCGCGTGATTCCGATCGTTCTGGCGCACCAAGTCGCCGTAAAGCAGGTCCAAAACATAAAAAAATTACTCTATTTAATCTGGTATTTCTATGCAATTCAAAATCAGTCATATCTGCTACTCTTACATATCGTTTCACATTTTCTACATCTTCATCACCAAAAGCTGCGGCAATGTAGGCGGCCATTTTCGCTTCTTTCGTCGTAGGACCTATCGGTAGCACCACTCTCGACTGGTGCTGAGAAATCGTGCTACTCCAGCACCGGGCTACGTCTTAAATGTCATATTCGATCGGTGTTTGGTCGTAGCACCATGGTAGCACTGACCTTGAGCTCAGCACCGTCGTAACACCAACATTTCGCGATATTAGGTAAGGGTCCTGGTGGCTATTGTGGTACTAGGTTAATGGCGGCTATCAAGGGCGCAATTGCATAAATATAAATATAAATATTTGCTATAGTGTTTGTTATGGCTAAAAAAAAGTACATTTATCTAAATTGCAATTTTAATTGTTTCTCCCTTTTCACTACTATGGAAGCACGAAATGTAAAAACAAATAAATTCGTCTGTAGATTGAAAGTAGCCATCTTGCTAGGTGTCGTATAATGCGCTTGTTCACTGCCATTTGCTCTCACCAGAATTGCTAGCATAGAGTCTGCTTAAAAATGGCGCCGCCAAATTTGGACATGTGCATACATGTCTTAAAAGTCTAGACCATTTTAAATATTATCTCGGTAGCATCTGCTTTCTAAGAAAAATCATATGCAGTATTATTTCCAGACACCTTAGTCCCGTTTTACCTATTGTTGAAACAGGGACTAAGGTGTCTGGAAATCAAACTGTGGTGATGTGGGGATGGGACAGAAGAACATGAGACAATCAGACAGAAAAACATGTTACTCCGTCCATCTTTATTGATCACTCCCTTCTCTCCAGTTGGCATCAGTGTGCCGTGCACAACAGTGTTATACTCACAGGTAGATCACACTAAGGTATTCACATGATTATAACACATCCCCCTTCTTAGGTTCTTTTGAAAAGCAAACATAATAATTATCAATGCATCAAAATACTAGATTGTATACGCTGAAAAGTTATGCAAACAAGATTAATTATTATAATATATAATGAAATGGGAATTACAATAGAAACAAAATATTGATTTTAAATATTACTGATATCTTGAAAGCTACATATCTAAAATCTTCTTCGGCTTTACTGTCCGTCCATATCTCGACAAATATGGTCCAGGCGTATGGGTCTTGGGCGGAGAAGCCGAAGATGCAGTGTTCTCTGGAGCCGTTTGTTTCCGTGGAGTCATCGCTGCCGGAGACGGTGGCGATGGATCACTTGTATCGCTTGTCTGGGTCTCCAAGATGGGCTGCGTTACGGATTGCGACCATTTAACATCCGGGGCTGGGATCAAGTGGAACCTGTTGCGGGATACATTTCCCAGATCCGTGCTGACCAAATACGACCTAGGTTGTCCATCTGGTTGTAGGATCCTGCCGTATCGTTTAAGGTCAATTATCCACACAATTTCGCCAGGCAGAAGAGTAGATAATATTCTTGTTCCATGCCTTTTGTCGTAGTTCGATTTTTGTTTCATAATTCTGGTATTTTCCCCTTCCCTTAACTGTAACTGATTTGGAACTTTAGACATCAACTGTGTTGGTAAAGTAGGAAGTGTAGATCTAATCTTCCGGTTCATCAGAAGTTCCGCAGGGGTGTATCCGTTCTCTAAAGGCGTATCGCGATAAGCTAACAGGGCCTTGAAAACGTCTTTAGATTTCAGAATTCTTTGTTTTGCTATTTTTACTGCTGCCTCTGCCATCCCATTGCTTTGGGGAAAATGAGGGCTGCTTCGCTGATGTTTGAATCCATACTCACTCGCGTAGGCTGCAAACTCCGATGAATCCAGAGCTTGGAACTGCGGTCCTCTGTCGCTGACCACGGTGATCGGAACTCCAAAGCGAGCGAAGATCTGCTTCAGGTGATTCACGATGACGGAAGTCCGCATGCTGGTAAGCAGAGCTATCTCGAAAAATCTGGAAAAATAGTCTGTTACTACCAGGTACCATTCCTGATTGCACTTGAAGAGATCTAGCGCAACTCTTTCCCATGGACGAGAAGGAAATGGTGTTGGAATGAGTGGTTCATGTCTGTTTCGGGATTCTTCAATGCAGTTCGGGCATCGCTTGATCATCTGTTCGATTTCAGAAGATATTCCCGGCCACCAACATGCCTGTCGGGCTCGAGCACGGCATTTGGTTATTCCTAGATGTCCTTCGTGGAGGTGTTCTAGAATATCTTGTCGGAGTGGTGGAGGAATGACGAGACGCGCTCTTCGCACCAGAAGTCCTTCAACCTCTGCAAACTCTTCTCTGTGTGTGTAGTACACGTGAAATTCAGAGTCCAGCTTCTTCTTGTCGGGCCACCCTGACACGATGTATTGCTTGATTTGTTGACAAACACGGTCCGCTTGTTGAGCCGAAAGAATTTCTTGGAGTCTCTTGTCGGAACATGGCAGTCCGTCGACAATCATTACTCTGATGATGCTGCTTGTTTCGTTTGAAGCGGTTTCCGCGAAAGAGCATCTGCGGCAATGAGATCCTTGCCAGCGGTGTGGTAAATGTCGAAAGTGTATCGCATAAGACGAATACGGAATCGCTGTAAGCGTGGTGATAAGTCATCCAGGTGTTTTGTTGTCATGATTTGGATCAAGGGTTTGTGATCTGTTTCGAGTGAGATCTGTAAACCACAAATATAGTTTTGGAATAGCTCACAGGCCCAAGTTAAGGCGAGAGCCTCACGTTCAATCTGAGCTTATCTTGTTTCAGCTTGAGACAAAGTACGGGATGCAAACGCTACAGGGCGTCGCGATCCGTCATCCTGATCTTGGAAGAGCACCGCGCCAAGACCATACGAAGATGCGTCGGCTGATACAGTGGTTTTCTTAGAAGGACAGTACAATGCTAATACTGGTGCAGAGGACAAAGTTTCTTTGACCTTCTTGAATGCTTCTTGTTGAGCGATGTCCCAAATCCAGGCGGTGTCGGAGCGTAACAAACTGTTGAGAGGAGCTAACAATTCTGACTTCCGAGGAATGAATGTGCCTAGATAGGTGAGAAGCTCAAGAACTCGCATAAGTTCTTGCTTGTTTGTTGGCGGATCCATCTCGAGGACGGCTTCTATCTTCTTTCTGTCTGCAGAAATACCTGCTGCTGAGATGGTGTGTCCAACGAAGTTCACTTCTTTTACTTCTAGCTGAGATTTTTCTCTGTTGAGGGTCATACCGGCGTCTTGAAGTTTCTTCAGCACCTTCCTCAGTGTGTCGTTGTGTTCTTCTACGGTTTTACCGTGTACCAGGATGTCGTCCATGAAACAAAGAACGTTTGGAATTCCTTCAAGGATGGAATTCATCTTCCTTTGGAAGATCTCAGGAGCTGCAGTGATTCCGAATGGAAGGCGATTGAATTTGAACCTGCCAAACGGAGTGATGAATGTGGTAAGATGGGAAGTCTCTTCTGACAAGGTCACTTGCCAAAATCCAGAATTAGCATCGAGTTTGCTGAAGACTTGAGCGCCTCCCATGCTTGCTAACATTACTTCAACCTTGGGGATGGGATGCCAGGATCTTTCAACACTTCTATTGAGGTTTTGTAGGTCCACGCATATGCGTACCTTCCCGTTCGGTTTCATAGCAACCACCATCGGCGCACAATACGATGTCGGTTGTTGAACCGGTGAAATAACTCCTGATGATACCATGTCCTTTAATTCCTTCTCTACTTGTGGTAAGAGTGGGACAGGAACGGATCTGGGTGCGGTTACAGCGTAGGGCTCCGCCCCCGGTTTTAGACGAATGACGTAATCTTCTGGGATTATTCCGAGACCTTGGAATAGTTTTGGAAATTCGGCAAAGATTGAAGGTGATTTTACCTCGTTCACGATCTTGACGATCTCCAAGCTTTCAATAGCGGGTCGACCTAGTAGTGGAATCTCTTGATGTTTCACTAGGTAGATGTCTTGACGTGTTGACCGCTCACCATACTTCAACAGTACGTTCTTGATCATGCCAGTGCATATCAGTTCGTTGCGTCCCGGTCCTAGAAGTTTTCGATCAGCCGGAACAATTTTCATTCCTTGTGTGATGAAAGAATCACTGCCGACTACGGTTACGTCTGCTCCGCAATCTATTTTAAATAGCAGTTCCTTGTCTCCTACGAGTACCAGCTTGTTCCAGATATTCTTCCTGGAGCTGTCTACAGAGCCTATGAAGCCTATTTGACCGGTTGCTGACTGATTCGAAGAGCTATTCTCTTCATTTTCTTCTTTCGTAACCTCGTGTAAGCCTGATGCTTTGGTAGAAGAAGACAAACAAACATTTGCCGCATGACCTACTTTCTTGCATTTATAGCAAGTGAAATCTTTTGCAGGACATTTCGCTTTTGGGTGTGAGGGTTTTCTTCCGCACCAACGACATGCATTCTTGGTCTGTGATTCTTGTTTTGAATTGGCTTTAACTTTGGGCTTGTGCTGGTCTGGATGGGCATTGTGGACGTGGTGGACTGCGTACATTGTCTCTGATTGAAACTTGTTTTGCGCGGACTGGCGAGCCAATGAGGTGGCTTTTGCCAGGGTTAAATCGCTGTCCATTTGCATTCGTTCACCTAATTGGTGGTCCCGTAAGCCTATGACTAACCTGTCACGTATCAATTCGTCATGCATTAATCCAAAATTGCAGTTTCGAGCCAATTTGTGAAGTTCCGTAATGTATTCATCAACATATTCACCCTGTCGCTGTTCCCTCCGAAAGAAAGTTGCTCTTTCAAAAATCACGTTTATTCTCGGAATGAAGAAGTTTTCGAATTTCGAAATGACAATGTCGTAATTTTGTTGTTGTTCAGTTGTAAGCTTGAAAGACAGAAGAATGTCATCGGCTTTGTCCCCCATGAGATAAATCAGGTCGTTGACCTGGTCTTCGCCAGTCTTTAAATAAAGTCCTGAACTTCTTCTGAATCTCTCAAAACGACGTTTCCACCTGGGCCACTCATCATGTGTGAAATTGAATGCCTCAGGTGCTGTAACTTGGTAAGTTGAACTGGAATTCATCATGCCCGATTGGACGTTGGGCGTTGGCCCCGATGGCGTAGTGCCAGAGCTGCTCGGATTTACTAATGTAGGTCCGGTCATTTCTTTGAGCTTCTTGAGTCAAATTTTTAGTAACAATAAGTTGTATTTACTTACTGCGAATGGTAGGCTAATTTTTAACCGCTGCTACCATGTGGTGATGTGGGGATGGGACAGAAGAACATGAGACAATCAGACAGAAAAACATGTTACTCCGTCCATCTTTATTGATCACTCCCTTCTCTCCAGTTGGCATCAGTGTGCCGTGCACACTCGATACGTGTGTCGATACTCACAGGTAGATCACACTAAGGTATTCACATGATTATAACACACAAACTGCATATGATTTTTCTTAGAAAGCAGAGCCACCGAGATAATATTTAAAATGGTCTATTCCATACTCTATAGAGTGAAGGTAATAGTTTTGAAATCACTTTATTGAGCGAGCGTAGCGAGCGTCTCCATTCGGCTCTTTTGGACACTTTCTCTGTTTTTTTGTGTGTGTGTGTATGTGTGTGTGTGTGTTTCCCGACGATGCTGGCCACATTTTATTTTCGATCGAGCTGAAATTTTGCACACATACTAATATCATTGTAACTCAGTCTGGGATTGTTTTTGAGATCTGCAGTCTGATTGGTTCAATTAAAAACATATCTTCTGATTGGCCAAAAATCAAAATGGTCAGATCGAGCTCAAATTTTGCATGACCATTGAGAGTACCATTTTCAATTATTTTACAACTTTTCAGCCCAATCAGTATAGAACTTATGCACTTATTGGCAATTTTAAAGTTTTGAATCTGTCAGAAATGACATTTCAAAACAGAAATTCCACTGCATTCTGGGTTGCTCTATGTAGGCTATAGCAAAGCAAAGTTTATAGATGGCTATTCTCAGTTTCAATGAAAAACAGATTCCTTTATGTTGATCGAGTGATCATATTGCAATACATAATGTTTGTTTGCAATATGTATAGTATTTTATATACATTGGTATTAGGTTGGTATTATCTGTATCTAAAATACTTGTTTTCTGGATATGGATCATGTTTCACTTAAAAAACAACGTTTCGACTAGATATATACATATAATATTTTACATATTCCAGCCCAATCGGTCAAGAATTTACAGACGTATTGCTATTTTAAGTGTTTTGAATATCTGTCCAAAGAGATTGATGGAAAAGTATCTAATTTATGGTATTGGTCTGTTTAATTGTTCCAGAGTGTTTATGGAAAGTTGTAAGGAAATTTGGTAATAATGTAGTAAGTTTTCTTTGATTAAATGGATCGGGCTCGATTGGCGATGTCGTGCGAATCGGTGCTCGCTCATCAACGCGTTACACGGAGCGTTTTCCTAGTTTTATTCATCTTCATATGTTTCACTATAGATATAAAATTTACGGCAAAAAACAAAACGCCATCTGCTGCTAAGCAACCAGAGCTTTTTGTTTTAAGTGCCTTCTTCATGCTCTCTCTAGAGAGTGTACCAAGAAGGCACTGATAGTAAGCTCAGTACAAGCACTGTGTAGAGAACAGCTTACTAGTGTGAAGTAAGCTGTTCTCTACACGGTGGTACTAGCGCAATATCTGTAATAGCTTTGCGTGAACAATCCCATTGAGGAAGAGATAATAGCATTTCAATTACTGTAATCAAATGATTGTATAGGTGTGTCACATGACATATATGCGAGTCCAATAGATTTGATTATTATACTTGCGTTCGTCTTGCTTTCTGATAGACAGTCCTCAAGTGTTTACTTCACACGAGTAATGCAACGCGCAACCACAATGATAGTCATAACTATCGGTTTCTGTAAGTATCGACTTTGTTATTTTATTGTATTGGTTTAATTTGCTGAAATCTTGAGTTCAAGGCAGTAACATTTTACTAAAACATCAAGCATGGCATTTATATTAGTTAGTGTGCAATACTACTGCTAAATTCAAACAATCTAGAGTGAAAACAAAACTGAATTAATTGCAAGTAATCAATGAGTGCATTTACTACTTGAGTGACAGTTTGCGTGCAAGGAGAGGAAAGGCAATTCCCAGCAAAACTTACAAACTAACTTATACTTGTTCTTCTTTAACTTATAATTAAATTAATACGGCGACGATTATGACTCTTTTGCTTTTGCATATTAAATGTATTGATATTTCTTCACGCTCATCTGTGATGGGCTGTACCAAAGATAATTAAAGCAGGAAGATGTTTCATGTAATGTTAAAATTTGTCTGTGAGAATTTACGAAAAAATCAAAGTCCCATGTCTCATAATAAACCTCACCAATAGATGTCTCTGACTCATATATGTCTGTCTCTCTCCCACTTATGTTATTGGACTTCAAAACCCTCAAATACAATGTTGCAATGTCTATCTAATACAATTCACAGTTTACCTTGAAAAGTCCAAGCTAGCTCTGAAGTTGCTTCACGTTTCATGGCTCTGGTAATCGTCATTGACTAATTAAATGTATCTTTTCATATACACCATTTTGAGCTGAATAAAATTCAATTGATCTCATGTCATTTCGTTACGTATTGAGAGAGAAATGTATTAAAATCTAAGAAACTTATTAATTGCAAGTAATCAATTAGTGAATTTCCTACTTGAGTGACAGTTTGCGTGCAGTGTTCATTCCAAGGAAAGGCAACCCACAGCAAAACTCACAAACTAACTTATACTTGTTCTTATTTAACTTATAATTAAATAATACAATATTAAAATCTATAAGACGGCAATTATGACTATTTGCTTAGTCGCAAATTAAATATAATGACATTTGTTCACCCTCATCTGTGATGGGCTGGACGTCTGAACACTGCGTGAATGTATAATTCAATTTAATTATTTATTTAAAAAGAATACGCACGCCCCTGAATGGAATGATAGTGAAGCTTTTAGTTTCTTGTTGCTTTCAGTTCTTGTCTGGATTGCACTGATGGTAACAACTCAAGAAGAGTGTGTTGGCAAATGTACCGCCCAAGACAAAGTGGAAGATGAAGTGGAATTCTGTGCATACTTAGTGACCAGCTCCTATGAGTATGTGCTGCGTAAACGAGCACGCATTTTCCCCAGAGAATGTGACATGTTCGAGGAGAACTGTAATCTGCAGGATGACATGAGTATGAGAGTATTTTTTTAAGTATTTAAGACGGCTGGTAGTGAACGTGGCCTTGAAGAGTTTTTAATCAACTTTTATTCAATATATTTTATCAATGTAGTTGTTAATAAAAAAAAAATGCTTTGTTGGAGTCTTCAGAACTGTTAAATGAATACTAGGAAAACGCTCAGTGTAACGCGTTGATGAGCGAGCACAGAACATGCAACATCCCCATAGTAACGATGCACGACACGGCACATGACGATTTTCTCTGCAATTTTTCAATCTCCATAATACTCTGGATGAATAACAGATCCATTGTGTCGTGAAGTCTTACCTACATACCTTCTCCAGAAATCTCTTGTAACATCCCATTCTAAACTCGTAAAATTACAATTAATACTTGACTGATTGGGCTTACAATATGTAAAATTTAATATTAAGTTGGTCTTGATCACCATGCAAAATTTGAACTTAATGTGAACATTTTTATTGTCGACCAATCAGAAGACATTATTTAAACTTAAACCAATTAGAGGATTTGGCCTTCGTACTGCATCCGATTTTATGCGCTAGCTCAAAAATGCTTTCATTTTACTGTACATTGTGGATAGCTTGGCTGCTCTACAGGCCTTGCCTTGGAACAGAAGCTTAAAGAAGGCAGGGATGACAATTTAGTATTCCCACAAATAAGTGATACGTGATGGAGCCACTTCTGGCAAGATGGCTACTATTAGGTCCACATATTAATTTGTTTGTTTTTACATTTTGTGTTTCCATAAAGCAGTGAAAAAACAATAAACAAATGAAATGGATATTTAGCTATAAATTTACTTTTTTTGGCCATAACAAACAACTATATCAACTATTTGTATTTATATTTATGCGAATGCGCCCTTGATAGCCGCCATTTACCTAGTACCACAAAATCCACCACAGGTCAGTTGTGTTCCTTATTTTCTCGAATACATTTTTCAAGATTATGGAATAAAATGACCTTAAAATGACAAAACTTTTGAAAATAACGACAGATTAGACTGAAAATTGGCAAAAATATCTAAAATGTTGGTACCAATGACCACGCGAAGTTTCAAGTTGATCGGTCAATCTGTTCTAGTTTAAATTACAAAAATCACCGTAAAAATTGTTTCAAATTTGAACCAATGGGAGGATTTGGCTGAAATTTATTATGAATGGGTAAATTGTTGGTTGAAATGACTTTGCTAAATTTCAAATTGATCGGAACAACCAATCGAAAGATAATTTTTTTTTAAATTTGAACCAATCACAGGAGCCCGTTCAAAAACGATCCCAGGGACCTCATAGATTACGTTAGTATGTGTACAAAATTTCAGATCGATTGCTTGAGCGGTTTGACCTGGGCTGTGACCACACAAAAAAATAAAAAAAAACACACAGAGAGAAAGTGCCATAAGAGTACCGTGGTGACGCTCGCTACGCTCGCTCAATAATTGACTGATTGGGCTTAACATGTGTGAAATGTTAGATTATGTTGGTCTTATGATCACCATGCAAAATTTCAACCAAATCGAAACACTTTGATTGTCGACCAATCAGAAGATATTTTTTAAACTTAAACCAAATGGAGTATGTGGCCTTCGTACTGCATCCGATTTTATAAGCGCTAGTTCTATTGTAAATTGTGGACTGATTGGCTGCTCTATAAGCTTTGGAGCAGAAGCTTAAAGAAGGCAGGGATGAAAATGTAGTAAATATTTCAAGTTTATGGAATAAATGTCCCTAAAATGACACAAACTTTTGAAAATAACTACAGATTATACTGAAAATTGGCAAGAATACCTTAAATGTTGGTACCAATGACCATGCGAAGTTTTAAGTTAGTTGGTCAATCGGTTCTAGTTTAAATTACAAAAATCAGCGTAAAAATGGTTTCAAATTTGAACCAATGGGAGGATTTGGATGAAACTTTGTAAGATTGGGTATAATGTTGGTCGTAATGACTTGTCAAAATTTCAAATTGATCGGAACAACCAATCGAAAGATATTTCTTTTAAAATTTGAACCAATCACGGGATCCCGTTCAAAAACGATCCCAAGGACCGCATAGAGTACGTTAGTATGTGTACAAAATTTCAGATCGATTGCTTGAGCGGTTAGACCTGGGCTGTGACCACAAAAAAAAAAAAAAAAAAAAAAAAAAAAAACAAACAAACAAACAAACAAACAAACACACACACAGAGAAAGTGCCATAAGAGTACCGTAGTGACGCTCGCTACGCTCGCTCAATCATAGTTTCATAGTATCATAGTAAAACATATCATAGTAAAACCATTCCAAAGCTATGAAATTATTTTCATTTACCGGTTCTGGAGACTCGCACAAAGCCTTATGTTATAAACAATTACATTGGTAAAGGATATTAATAACAATGGATTAGATACCTTTTCAAGGTCAAACTCACTACCAGCCGTTTTAATCCAGAAGAATGCTCAGTGAACGCGTTGATAATCGAGCATTCATGGAAGTTTTCTGATCATGAGCTCTTTTGAAATTGCATGTAGAGTAATCAATGCACCTCCATCTTTATATGAACACTTTAGAACATTTGGTTGACTAAGGAAATGTCCATCAATTTTCAAACCAATAAATCAATATTTGGTGAAACCAAGAGACCGATCTTGCTAGACATCAAAAGGCTAACGAACTTAATAGTAATGAATGTTTTGTAAAACATTTGACCTGATCCTTGCCTTTGACTTTGTAACAACTGAAGAACTAATAAAAGCTTGCTAATAATTTATGAATGTTTTATTTAATTTAAAAAATATGACATGGTTTTCTAGACATGGTTTTCATATGACATGGTTTTCACAATACATGGTTTCGTTTTCTAGAACGAGTTTTGAACAAGTTCAAGTTTTGAACATTGGTTTCAGGATGGATTGAATACGGTCGCAGCTATAAGAAGAAATACATGCAGGACATCAATGAACAGGATTTTAGATGGTGGGAAAATGAACATTTCCATGATTGTGCAAAGGATGCTGCCAAAGAAGACAACGATGAACATCTAACCTGCCATTCATCCAAGAAAAGTTCGTAATTGCTCGAAAATAAAGTATTGAGAGACGATAAAAACTGTTAAAAAGCTGTGAAAATTACTAGGAAAACGCTCAGTGTAACGCGTTGGTGAGCGAGCACGGGGACATGCAAATTCTCGAACCGGAAATGCGTACACAAGCACAGAAAACATATACATCCATATTGAATTGAAATATGATAACTCAATCAACACAACATATTATTATGCTTTTCATTGAAACTTGAAAATAACATCTAAGCATCTAAGAACCCTGGTTAAAATAAAACCAATCAGATTCAATCCAATTGGCACTGGAAAACATTCATTTTGATACTTCATTACTGACAGATATTAAAAATGTTAATAAGTTCATACGTTCTTAACTGATTGGGATGAAATTTTGTAAAATAAGAGACAATGTTGGTCTTAATGATCATGCAAAATATGAGTTTGATCTGAATTATCGAAGACCGTTTTCATTTTTCAGCCTATCAGGAGATATTTATTTAAATTTTAACCAATTAATGGATTTCAAAAAAATTATGGTCTGCAAACAGAGAAGGTTGGTTTTACATGTGTGCAAAATTTCAGCTAGATCAAAGTAAAACTCTGACCTGTATAGCCAAAATATGAATTTGATCAGATTTATCGAATACCATTTTTATTTTTCAACCTATCAGGAGATGTTTATTTCAATTTTAACCAATAAATGGATTTTAAAAAAATTTGGGGCCTGCAAACAGAAAAGGTTGTCTCTACATGTGTGCAAAATTTCAGATCGATCGAAGAAAAACTCTGACCTGTACAGCCTCACCCAACAGAAAAAAAACAAAAAAAAACAGAGGTCCGTGCCAAATGAGCCGAAAGGAGACGCTCGCTACGCTCGCTCAATAAAGCCGGGTCCATATAGACCGTTTTTGCGTTTTCCGTTTTCCGTTTTTTTCTATTGACCAATCACGAGTCTGCCGTGAGTGGTTTCTGGACATGTGATTAAAACGGAAAACGCAAAACGCAAAAACGGTCATGTATTTTGTAAGATTTTATAAGTTTTCAAAGTCAGACTAGCAACTTTTGGTCTTGGTTGATCAACTTGGTTCTGCACATGCGTAGTGTCACTTTGATGATGATAATGTGACACTGCTCATGCGCACAACCAACTTGATCAACCAAAAGTTGCCGTGATGTCTTGGACTTTAAAGCAACACTTTAGACTGTTCAGTTTTAACTGTGCATGTTGCGATAGAAAGATCTGCTCATGCAAATATCTCAATTGGATCTCCAGAGAATATGAGACATTTGAGTCGAGCCAGCAAGTCAAGATGGCGGAAGATTCAACATGGCGGCCAAAGAATATGTCAAAAACTACAATTTCGCTATCTGCATTCTCGACACTCAAGTGTTATGTATCCTAGCAACACAATATTAAAAAGTGAAAATCAGAGAATTCCTCCAAAAAGAGACGTATTTACTTTTTTTCTCTTCAATTTCTGCCCATTTACTGCCATAAACAATATTCAAGACATTTCTACCTACAAGCTAGGTTATAAACAATGGTGTATACATTTATATCATCCAGATTCTTGAAAAGTCATAAACATCTCACCAAATTCAATGAAAATATTTGGTTGAAAGCATATATTTTTTATCAGCTAAAATATTTTACTGAATTAACTGACAAGCGATTTCGTTTGATTCAAACGTACTATTTTTCTCTGTGTTGTTTTTGGCAATGGACCGATTGACCATGACAGGTCACTGTATCGGTAATAATGGGAGGCCCACCCCCTTTCATTTTATGTTTCGTCATGTAGGAGGCAGTACTCGAAGACTTCAAATCATTCCCTTTTTCCCCTCCGGATATTTTGACAAATAAATAGCAGAAGTTCTAAAAGGGACGTTTGTTATTCCCTGCTCACACCCCCAACTACTCCGCCACCCCCGCGGCTGCCACCCCCACCCAGTTACGTCACAAACCACCACATCGATCCCCACCCCCACCTTTGACCCCCCGAGTAGACGCCTCAAACTCTCTATTGACACTAAATTTTATACAAAATGAAAATAATATTCAGTTGGAAACTTGCAATATTGATTGGAAACTGAAGGGTCAAAGTTCATTGTGACCTTAAGTGACCTTAAATGACCTCTCTGACTGTTAACATTATATGTTAAATCATAATCATAAGTTTTAAATCATTAACTATCATGAGGTTAAAAATAAATACATTTTATATTTATGTTTTAATCTTAGATTACTGGCTGCTCCAGGGCCGTATTAGGACCTTCGTAGGCCCCTGTCCGAAATATTTTACTTTTTCCAGTGGTTAATTTGTGAAATAATAAGTAGTGAGACGATCACTTAACTCAGTGTGCTGAAGAAATCAATTGGGGGACATGGTGAGGCCTCCCAACCAACCCCCCAGGTACAAACGGGTCTGGGGCGCATAGCCCCGGGGAAAATGTTAAATTTCCTGACTGTATCTGGTGCATCAACGCGTTTTTACATAATTTTAAGATAACTTTAAAAAATTGAATTGAAATGAATTGATTTGTAAACTAATTTTTAATTGAAGTTGACTTTATTACAGGGGCCTTTCGTAGGCCCCAAAAGCTTTGTAGGCCCTTAAGCACTCTGCCTATATTGCCTTATGGATAAAACCCTCTATGATAAAACGGCCCTGCACTGCGATCGTCTAACTTTGCTCGACATACGATCGACAACTCGTATGAGAGATTAGCATTGACTCAACTTTGTAATCGATCGATTATGACGTGTCAATGTTATTCTCCCATAAGAGATGTCGATCGGCTGTTGACAAAAGTTATACGATCGCAGTGCAAGACAGCTCACTGGAATAACTTGAGGTATTTCTTCCAGTAAGTTCAGAAAGTCAAGTAAAAAACATGGTGGCCTCAAAGTAAAGAGCTTTTAAAATATCTCTAAATCGTGACGATAATGATATAAGCTATTGTTACGGCTACACTTGACACGTCACACAAATGTAACATTCTTCTCGGTCCGTCGCCATTGCGTCAATTGTGGATATACTCATATAACTTCACATATTCAGCCTTCCCGTTCCGTCACTTACGTTGCCGTTACGTCAATATGTAGACCTTTAACATTGTTTTCATCGTCGCGTTTACTTTCAAGTGAGATGGATTGCTCTACTTGAGCTCATCATAACATGCATACCGGCGTACCTGAAAGTAATTTGCATTCTTACTTCACCTTTTACTCTTAAAAACGAGTCTTCTTTATTACAAGTCTTTGGGGATGAAAATATCTACTCGAATATGATAATATTTTAATTTTTAAAGGAATAATCTTAGACTAAAGATACTCATTTATTAGTAAAAACTTTCACCAGGTCATCCTTATTTGAATGTTCAATACAGAGTTTCAACAATGCGTGTTTAAAATATACACAGAATAATATGGCAATAAAAACAATATATATTTAGAAAAAAATATTTTATTTTATTTAAAATGAGTTCAAATGCACTCTTTGGTATTTGATAAGATTAAGTTTGAAGCCCACTTTTATTGGCATGCTAATTTATAGGTTAATCATCAACATCCAAAGAGCAAATCAAAATTCTGACAGATACAATGGTGCAAGAACCGGTCAACTTTAGATTCTATATTGTATTATAACAAATATGGATAACTTCAATACATTTTGTTAATTTACTTATTTCTTCACTTGCCTTTACAAATCTATCTGTTTTTCCTGCTTGAATCTCGAATATCTCTCAGAATTAAATGTTTAGAATTAACCGATGCTTGCACCCACCCACTCCTACTATTCTACTTCTTATTTTCAAGAAGACACGTCTCTCTCTATTACTCAGAATGAATAAATGTTGGGTTTTACGGTACGTCACAATCTTGTGCATTTGCACTTTATTACACCAAAATCATTCATGTCTAAGTACTAATTTTACAAATTATTTGTTTAACTCATTAATGCCAAAGTTGATATAATCGTGATCGCAAATAGAATCTGTATAATTCACTTGAGATTGCACACTCACAACATTAGAATCACCGTATTAATGCACAGGAAAGCAAGCTAAAAACTGGCACCTCCACCTTAATCTCAGCACTCTACCGTAAGTAACGAAAGCAACGTTGACAGTATAATCTCTAATAACAAGATAAAAACATAACAACAACCACTTTATACTATTAAAAATACGTGTTCTAGTTTTAAGTTGTTTAACAACGTAATATCCTCTACATAACCCTTTTAGTTCCACTTAAAAGAGTGTAATATAAACTAGATTTTCTGCGAGTATAAAAAAGTTGTCACTTAATCACCATGAGCTTGCTAATTAATTTAAGAAGTTAAGTAGTGTTTTAAACAGAGAGGTACTGGCTTTTATTATAAACTTCCAAATGAAAACCCGGAGGCGATAATTAAAAAGTTTTTGGTGTAATGCCGTAAAAGTTTAAACAGATTTTCATTAATACGAGTGTATAAAGTTATTTGTATTATTAATATAATTACATATTATACAACTGTGATTATTCTAGATATGTGTACTATATGGTTTTATATCAGTCAGTAAGGGTGTGATGTTCAAATGTATGCAATTCAGACATGAGATTTTGCTTTGAAGCGCTTTATAAATTAAATATTTGGTTTTAATTTAAAAGTCAATGCCAGTTTTTCAATACTCTGCTATAACCAGTGGTTAAGTTTTAACGTCATTCAACGAATGTCATTCATTGGTTGTTGGTTGTTGGAAATTTGTAAAATTTAGCAGAGTATTGAAAAACTGAAATCTGAAATCTGAAATACTAGCCCTTAGAGTCAGTATTTCTGATACTCTGATAAATTTTAAGCAATTGATTAGAACAATATTGCAATGGCAACAACCAATGGCGTTACTTGAACGGCAATTTTGCTTAACAAAAACCGTTTGAAAAACCGGCCCAAGACTAAAACAAAATAAATACATGTTGAGCCTATGGATGCTGGAAGTCCCCCAGAACTCTTACAGTTTCATGAATCGTACGTTATCTGGATCTCTTGATAATAATTTCTATTTCATCATTGTCTACAATTTTTTGAGTGCCCCTCCCCCCCCCCCTCCCACCCCCGATCCTGGCATGATCCAGATATGTCAGATTCTTGTGTTGAATCAAGCAAAGTGTGGAAACAAGAATCTCAACAATGTATTACCTTTGTAGAAAACCCGAATCAAACGTGATTGTAATTAATCTTTGGAGTCTCGCGAAATAAAGTTAAGTGCGTTAACATCTGAGCCAACTTGCTTTGAAGTGCGGTTTCTTTTGTAAACAAATGTTTAGGAGTTTTAAAGAGATGATTCTGAACAATGAAACTCAACTTTGTTTGCATATTACTTCAACTAAAGTAGCAACACAAAACTTTTGTGAATAGAAATTGTTCAGATTGTTCTTTCCAAGACGTAGGCTTTTGAAAATATCGAGAATCAGATAATTGGGCAAGCTACATTCATCAAGAAGTTTCTTCTGAAAAATTATTCTAGTACAATAAACTTTGTTCGAAAGTTTTGAATTGTAGCCTTTTTCGGGAGAGGGTATCATTTCCTGTAAACAAAACAAAATCACTAGATATGTATAATGTAAACAGCTAGTGGTTAATTTGAGGGTGGACGGGGGGGGGGGGGGGGTGGTCCCCCACTTGTTTTTCAGGGTGACTCCGTCCTATCACTTATTTTTCTTTGTTTTTCTATTTTATCCTTATTTTTCAGCACCAGGCGCCCCGGAATTACTATTGAGAGATCCTCCCCCCCAGACCCCCCCCCCATTGTTTTCATACCCCCTGACAATCGTATCAACTTATTATTTTACAAATTATAGCAACTGTAAAAAACCGCGACCGACATAAATCTCTATTCCAGAAATAAACATATTATGTTTACAATTATGGTAAACCACTTTGCATTGTTCGTATATTTTAAATACCGATATCGCGAATACAGACAATTTGAGTTGAATTGAATGGAATTCAAACGGCATAATGTACATTGACAAAATACTATTTTTTTTTTTTTTTTTTTTTTTTTTTGTTTTTTGTTTTTTGTATCCCAACGGCTGGTGTGTTGGATCCCAACGGCTGGTGTGTTGGATACCTCGGTTCTCGTTAGATCACCGAGGTTAAGCAACATTGAGCGCGGTCAGCGATTGGATGGGTGACCATTCAACTCTGCCTTGCCAGGTTGCTGCCGTTGGGCCAGAGAGACTGGGGTGTTTGGGGGTCAGTGTGACGACCTCCCTCCACCTGTTATCAGTCTCTCGACGGCGCGGGTTGTGGAGGCCCGTGCTGTGAATGTTACACCGTCCTTCGGAAGGGACGTTAAGCCGTTGGTCCCCTTGGTATCTTTCGTCAGGAGTAGGCTACATGCCGGTACCGGGTTTCCTCTCCTCCCTTCTCTATATTACATTCTCACTAGTGGAGCCTGGCTCTGTTGAGAATATAGACTTAATAATAATAATAACACTTTGAACACTTTTGTCCAAAATTCAATGCAACGAAAACCGTTTTACAAAGCTATAAAACTTAATATAATTGTTTATATCGGTTTGTACTCATGCCTTTGTGGCTCCATCTGTGAGTAAGTTCGAAACTGCAAGTGAAATTCTTTATTCAAGATACTGTGTGAGGCTATAATGTAATAAATCTAACTTATTACTTTTAAAGTCACACACCCTGGAACTACATTAAATATTTAATTTTTTATTTCGTGACTTACCTCTGACGTGAATCTAACAAGTTCATCTAATTGAGTCTTGTGCAAACGCTTGTTTTGAAAACCAAACATTGGTTCATCTCATCTCTGTTACAGCTAAGGATGTTGTAAAATTAAACGGAATGCCACAAAGTCAGTCGTTTTTCATATCCACATGTCTTTCTCTAGGGAAATTTAAGTTTGTCAATTTGGTACACGATCTCATTCTTGGTTCTAGGCAGACTCAGAGGTCTCCGCAGCAAATGTCAACTATTATCAACACGAGAGGTATACGTAAAAGTGTGGTTAGAAGAGAATTTAACAATGTTCTTTAACACTGGAGAAGTACGGGGCTGATAAGTGTATGTTCATAGTCGACTTATGCGATTATGCCGCGTTGCAGGCACTTTTTTGATACGATTGGAGACAAAATGGATAGACGAAATGATTTGAAATTTCAATCATGATTAGATAAAAGACAAACTTACACGGAAAAAAAAGTATGGTTGGGGCAGCCAGAATTATTGTTGCGGTAACAATACAGTTATGCTAGTATTATGACAGTGAGAATTATTGCTGTGACAGCAATACGATTCTTGCTGGAAATTTATTGCTGGCGCAGCCAGAATTATTGCTGCCCCAGCAATCTATAGATTGCTGGGAAAGGGCTGAATTGCTGGCCCAGCAATACTGGTATTGTTGCAGTTTCCATAATATTGTTGCCCCAACCACTCCAGTATTGCTTGTGTAGCCATATCATATTGCTGGTGTAGCCATCTCATATTGCTGGTGTAGCCATCTCATATTGCTGGTGTAACCATATCATATTGCTGGTGGAGCCATCTCATATTGCTGGTGTAACCATATCATATTGCTGGTATAGCCATCTCATATTGCTGGTGTAGCCATATGATATTGCTGGTGTAGCCATCTCATATTGCTGGCGTAGCCATCTCATATTGCTGGTGTAACCATATCATATTGCTGGTGTAGCCATCTCATATGGCTGGTGTAGCCATATTATATAGCTGGTGTAGCCATCTCATATTGCTGGCGCAGCTATACCATATTGCTACTACAGCCTTACTGGAAGGTAATACATTGCTACCAACACAGATCATTATCCTATGTTCTCAATATTTTCGGTACATTTACTATTCGATTACCTTATAGTGATCAAAGAGTAAAAGGAGTAAAAGTACCAAGAACATTGAGTAGATATGGCAATGAAAGCATGTTCGCAATATGAATAGCTTCCCTACCAACACGGCTATACACTCACATGATATTACAACACAATACGTTTATACAACTTTGAAGAAATAGCATCTACTACCTACCCTCAAAAAGTAAATAAATCCTTTATAAAATTTAAAATATATGTCAGTATAAATGTAATTTACCTAGTTCAGAGATAGAGTTGGGAATGACTGCAATGGTTTGAGGTGCTTGTCAGAGAGGAGACTTTTAAGTAGAATTATACACATTTTATTTAGTAGGTAGTTATTTGCAATTATTGTTGAAGTAACTTGCAATACTTTGAATATACAGTGCCTTAGAAATAAAAAACAATTGAAGACAATAATAATTGTTGAATAGTTATTATTATAAATATTTGATTTTACATTTAAGTTACGCAATACTTAATCGAAGTTGTCTCATTAAAAATTGATTGCATGCCACTGTCAAGAGGTAGTATTAAAATGTTCTTATCTCATACCGTATGCTTTCATCCACCGTCAATTTCCACTGGATTAACACTTAACAGGTCACACATCAGCCTTCTTGAAACACTCTACAACGACGTCTTGTGATTTCTGCTTCTGATCTTTCCTTTCTTCCTTCCAGTGAAGATACAAGAGAATGATACAAGTCCTGCAAAAAAAATTACATACACATTATAAATGTTGTATTTTCTGGCATATTTATATTTGTGCGACTTTTCAAACTATTTTTTCTCCAACTTAGTAGATAACAGGAAACGATAATATATTTAAAAGATAACAAATTAGATAATTACTCATTTAATTTGTAGAAAATCATCTGGATAATAGGTAAAGATAAAATAAATGTACGTGCAAATATTTTTACTAGATAACAGGGCTGCCACTATTTAACAATCCCCACCCAATTGTCATATAATGTTCCTTGAAAATGAAGAGTCTAAAACACGGCCTCCTTTATAAGTTCCGTTTCACTACACGTTTCCCGGCCTGTCCACCAACTGAAAATCAGAGGTTCCACGTTTTGGCACAGGCCAAGGGCGCTAGTTGACACCCTACGCCTTCCTTATGAAAATCCTACATGACCAACTGAAGACAACATAGTGTGCAGTGGTTGCTTTTGTCTTTGAAAGAGCTGTCAGTTAAGAAAATGCAATTAGTAAGCCAATATTATTCATGAATTCAACATTTAATATGATTTTAATGCTTTATAAGTAATATTTTAAGCAATTATTAATATATTAGTTCTTGAAATATAACCTCAGCACCAGTTTCGTCTACATATTGAATGTGTTAGGTCAGGTGATTTTACGTACATTTTTTAACCTCACAATAAATTTCGTATATGTCACATTCAATATGTTGACGAAACTGGTGCTGAGGTTATATTTCAAGAACTAATATATTAATAATTGCTTAAAATATTACTTATAAAGCATTAAAATCATATTTAATGTTGAATTCATGAACAATATTGGCTTACTAATTGCATTTTCTTAACTGACAGCTCTTTTAAAGACAAAAGCAACCACTGCACACTATGTTGTCTTCAGTTGGTCATGTACTATTTTCATAAGGAAGGCGTAGGGTGTCAACTAGCGCCTTTGGCCTGTGCCAAAACGTGGAACCTCTGATTTTCAGTTGGTGGACAGGCCGGGAAACGTGTAGTGAAACGGAACTTATAAAGGAGGCCGTGGTCTAAAAACATCACATACTACAATATTGGGGAAAAATCTGAAAAGTTAATAAATTCTAATGAATGCCTTGCCTGCCTTGCCAAGGGGCTGTGCATAAAGGACGTCACGCTTCAGGGGGGGGGAGGGGGGGTGCACCAGTATGGGACACAGTGTGACAGGGGGAAGGGGGGGGGGGGGGTACTGGAAGCAGTAGGACGTCACGTTTTGATATAGATATTTTCATACATTTTAAATTTCAGTTGATATGTCGGGACAGGAAATTTCGCTAAAAACGATACATTCTGATACATTTTACAGTAAAAAATATTCTACTTTAGGGGGGGTAGAGACAGATTTGTGACGTCCTTTTAGGGGGGGGGGGGGTCTCGAAAAGTGTGACACAGCGTGACAGGGGGGAGGGGGGTGTCAAAATATCTCATTTTTAGCGTGACGTCCTTTATGCACAGCCCCCAAGGTAGTATAGCAGATTAGTGATAGCATCTTCTTAGTCTATCCACAGATTGTGCATTGTGTTCGTTGGACTTGATATTTGAAGCATTATTTCGTGAGTGTTGTAAAATATTAAAACTTTAAAACACTTTTAGTTACTTACTCTCGATTAATCTAATGCCAGCGCAATTTAAAAAGTCAAACTAATTATATTTTGGTCCTTTTGATTGAACAGTACAGAAGGAGAAAATAGTCTTTATAAATAATGTACAACAATCTAGAAAAATAGTAGGCTAATGACCCTGAGTGTAATGAGACTGCGCCACTTGATTTTAAATCGTTTTTAAAAAAGATGATGCAACATAATACCAGATAAATAATAGTGAACATAAAATAATTAAAAATAGCACATCCCTAATGCTGTTTAAAATGATAACTGCACTATTAAAATAATCATTCTGTTGTTACCTCAAGCATCAGAGTTCGCTTTCAAGCCGGTGCTATGTGTTGTCCACTTGGCAGGCGAATCCCTTCACTTCCCAATTATTCTTGATTTTAGAGTCAGGAGAGGTGCTTCTTGAATAGCGGGGTTTCAGGGGCTGATGTCAGGTATCTCGTCCAAGTCGTCGGTATCATCAATGCGATGAGTCTCGTCAAACTAAAAATCAAAAAAATATGATTGTGCGAAGAGATTGTGCTACAATTGCATTGTACATTTGCAGTACGTAAATTTGTCCATTATCTAAGTCATGGTACTCGACCTGGGACTACATTTTTGATGCCCCCTAGTTAGTGTTTCAAATACGTTGTACCTACTTATTCACAAAATGTGTACACTGTGAAAATAACAAAAAAATGTAATTACTAGTTTAAATTGAGAGAAATTCCGAGATAAAGAAGGAAGCCACCAAATCACGTTTTGAATAGTCCCAACCCAACTCAATTCTGTTTTCAGTAATTGCATGCGTCAGTGTTTTGGAGACCGCTGGACGTGACTGTACGACACATTCTTATCAATGCTTTTGCATGCGTTGCATGTGCGTTTCTTTGGGTAGGTTTGAAACAGACGCTACATTTCTTAGCATCAGCATCAGTAACAAAATGTTTTTTATGTAACAAAAGAAATTACTTTCTTAATATACCTAAATCTACTTAGTAGGTTAGGTACACCCACC